>QLSS01000027.1:190657-213846 GCA_024372645.1 Trichomalopsis sarcophagae | reverse complement strand
TCTCTCTCTCTCTCTCTCTCTCTCTCTCTCTCTCTCTCTCTCTCTCTCATTCTCTAGCTTTAATCTGGCTGGATCTGTTTGTCGGCCAGCCGAGTCAAGTGGACCATCTTGTTGCATGGATGATCGAGGCCGAACGTTTGCAGTATTCCCCGTCTAAAAAGACCTAGTTTGCAGCGGCAGCACATGCGCGCGGCGCTTTATTTATTGTCGCGGAGCGTCTCTCGTGCGGATGAAAAAAGTCGATTGTTGACTGTCCGCTTGTCGGTTCAATTCGCGTCTGCTGGACCGGAACACTTCTCCTTACCTCGAAGCTCTGGCGAATTTCGAATTTTCCGAGCTACTGTAACGCATACATCCGGAAAACGAGACTCACGTTCAAAGCTTTGTAACGCGGTAGCCTGCCCTCGTCGAGTAACTCTCGATAGAAGGAAGTGCACCTCCCCCACTCAAAATGTCCATTACCACGGGGGGCGCAGCTTCATTATCAAAGTACGACACACCTCGCCACACGCGGAATTTATCGGCGAAAGGTCAGGCGAGAATTTCAGTGCAGCCGTTACACTGCCATACAGAGAGAGAGAGAGAGAGAGAGAGAGAGAGAGGCGGCCCTTGCGCTACTCGACTTCTCAAGTAGAATGCCTGCAGGAGCACGCGTTATCACGAGAAAGGATCCGCTGGACCGAGCGGGAAGCCGATTTTACGGCTGCTCGACCGGAAGCTCTTCTTTCGTCTCTGTCGAAGACGACTCGCGCTTCCTTTTTCTTTTTTCGGGACGCGGTGCAGTAAATTGTTGCGCGAACGCGCGCTGTCGGTTTAATCGCAAGGCTGCATGAACAAGAGAACGAGCTACGGCTGCTTCCTCAGCTGCGATTTCGCCGGGAGTTTATGACCGGCGGAGCAGTTTGATTAAAGCCGGGATCGCGGAGGTGCGTCCACTTCATCTGCCGGATAGAAGTTATTGTGAGGTTAAAAATCTAATTTCTGATCCTTCGGATGTTTTCGTTAAATTTTCAGAGCGAATAACCGGACGAGGAAAGTCGCGCATTATGTCCCTCCCGCCGTACTGAAAAAGCTCTCGAAACAACTCCCCGAGAGCCAAAGTCGCCCTCTTTCAGCCTTTCCGATCACGTAGCTATCACAAGCCGAGCTACTCGGCTCATTGTGCGCGAATATGACAAGTCCGATGACTGCGACGATGAACCGCAGGGACCACCCACTGCTCCACGGCAGCGGCAGCAGCAGCTCCTTTGTTCCTCCACTTCTCTCTCACTCCTCTCACTGGCGCGCGCGATGCTCGTTTTTGCGAACGGAGGTGAGCGAGTCTCCGCTGAAAAGGCTGGGCACGTGGGGGACTGAGTGTGAAAATGTGTATCGGTAAAAGTGCTGGATTTGATTTAGCAGCTCTGCTCTAATGCCCCGATCGTGAGGAAACTCGAAAGATTCCCGCCTGCACTCGGGATAATAAAGGCATCAAAATATGCTAAGCGAGCGAGGTGAGCTCTCCGCGCGCACGGCCCCCGAACAAGGGCACGAGCTTGGCGTGTGTGCTCTCGCCTTTGTTTCTCCGGCACTTCCGTCTTTCTTTCCCTCCGCGGGTTCTGCTGCTCCCCTTGACCGGACTAGGGGACTATCGCCATTCGAGAATCAGACACTCGAGAGCGCGCGCGGAAAAAGGAAGATAGGAGACTCGCGCGCTGAAGCCGAGCTGACCTTATCGCTTTCTTCGTCGTCAACGAGCCGCTGGACAACCCACTTCTCGGACAATTTAAAAACTAATTGTATTTACGAAATTAAGGTAAAAAAGGAAAAGAGGTTATAGTTGTAGGTTCAAGTCTCAGCTACTTTTCTGGATCCAATTTGGTTGCGAGTTGTCGATGTGTATAATGCTCCGCCGGCGCCGTGTCCACCTAGCGGTCAGATAAGGAAGTGCGCTCTTTCTTTCTGTTTTTGCTTCCTCTCTGCTTTTGTATTTTTCCGGCCACTCCTTCGGGCTCTCTCTCTCTCTCTCACTCTCTCTTTCTCTCTTTATTGCTCCGGGCCCCCGTGTATTAATACACTCGCTGGCCCGCGAGCGCGCGCCTGAATATAGTGTACTTATAATGTGTGAAAATAATGGCTCCGAAACCACTGCGTCCGATAAGTAAACGCGCGCACCGCTTCAGAAATTTATACCGCCGCCAGAGAGAGAGGCAGGGAGGGAGAGTTGATAACTCCAAATAATATCGCGCTGCGGTAAATTTGCTAAGAGGACTGATTGCACAATGCCAAGAGGGAGCGGAGCGCCGCAGGATTGAATTTGAAGCGCGAGAGAGCTCTCCCTTTTCCCCTTTCGAAGCCTTGGCTATTCTCCATTTCTGGGAAAACGCGCGCGTTTCGATTTTCAGAGTTCCTAGCGCAGATAGAAACCCGAGCTGCTTAAAATCAAATCTGCCACGACCCTTTGATCAAAAGGAGTAGCTGCCAGCGCTACGAGCTCTTCTCAACTTCTTTTTGCGATTTTTCGCGAAAGAATTTTTCGAAAATTCACCGTCACTTCGCGTTGTTTTAAATCTTATAGGAGTCTTGTTAATCCGAGTCGAATATTTTTATTTCATCGACATTTAATGTAGGGCGAAGAGTAAAAGTTGGTCGACATTTAACTGCGCATAACTCGTTGCGTCATAGAGAGTCGAGAATCAGCTCGCTTCGAAACGGCAGTTCCGCGCAGAGGAGCCTGTTGTGTCGAGCGCGAAAGGTGCGTTGTCGGGGCAAAAGAAGTTTGCGACAGTAACGAGACAGGCGATGTCGCAAAGTCACAAGCAAGACTGGCTGACGTTGTACGTCGAAGAGAGGACTCGGAAGCCGCCGATAATCTCGGCACGCGTCATTCGAAATCTCGCGTATAGGTGAAGAGGACTTTGAAACGTTTTCGACTCGGCAATCCAGGGACGATAATCGTTAAAAATACCCCAGGCACAGTGCGCAGGTTCGAGCTCTAATGAAGTACTTCGCCAGTGCGAATGCGAAAATATAACGTTCTCATTTAGCAGAATTACGCAGAGAGCTCTCTGCAAAGTCCACTGCATAAAAGGCTTCTGCGAAAAGGGAAAATTAGAAAAAACCTGCTCTCGCTTCAAAAACACGCTCAACGAAGGGATTTCCCGGACATTCAAGAGCCTTTAATATTTTAGCCTTCCGCAGCTTCGCGCAATAGAGCCCGTACTTATGCGTGTGTTTTTGAAATTTTTGCACCGCAGGCATATCTAAGTATAGCGAGAACAAGTGCGAGGGAACGCAGAATACAAATACTCGTCTTGTAATTCCATGTAGGGCCGGTAAGGAAAGATTCGACTCCCCCCCCCCCCCCCCCCGAAAAATGTGCAAAAAAGAAACTCGCAGCAAATCTCCGCGGCGCAGTCCTCCAATAAATCGATAAGTACACTCGCACGTACGGAGAGAGACGCGGGGAGAAAAAGAAGGCGGCGAAGATCCAAAGCTCGCGGGGCCCGAAGCAGCCGGAGGAGCAGAAGAAGAAGAAGAAGAAGAAGAAGAAGAGCCTCTCGACGAAGAAGGAGCGCGTGACCGGAGAATAAGAGAGAAGTCGAGTTCCTCGAATGCGGGGAATCAGCGGCCCGGATCGCGCGCCGTACGTACCACGCCTCTCCCTCCCTCCCGCGATTGCTCTTTTTGCGAGGGGCATTATACACGTAATAATGCGCGCAGCCGTGCGCCTCTCTTCGTTCATCATCGTCTGCCTTCGTTTTTCCCCTCGCCGAGCGAGAGCTTCATCTCTCTTATTCTCGCCGGTTTTTGCCCCGCGCGCACCGGTTCCCGCTTCACGTCTGGCTGGATGCTCGTGAATTCTGTGACGCGGAGCCCCATTGTTAATGAACGCGTCACCGAGACACGCGAACATCGGCATCGAGCCAATTGAATTAATGCGCGACTTATTCGGAGAAGCGCTTCGCTTGCCTCTCGGCTTTAGCCCCGCACGAAAAAGCCGTGTAATCGCCTGGAAGAGGACGTGTTGCGCGTAATGCCTCGTGGTGATTTTTTTTATTTTAGATTTTCATTTCAAACGTCTCGAGATCGCATCTCCAAATACATTGTTTCGAGGAGCTGCTGCGGCGTTGCATTTACCGGGAGAGGATACGAGAGCGCCTTTTTCGTTCCGCAGACATGATGGGCCGCAATTAGCGCGAAATGAATCAGTCACAACACCTTGTCACCATAACGCTATAGTCGCTGCTGGTGCGACGGATTGACGTATACAACTAATACACGTGTTGCGGTGCAGTATCTCCTGCATACTTGATGCTCCGCCGAGATTGCGAGCAAAAGTGTGAGTCATGTAAAATGCATGCATCATGTATGGAATATATTGCGCAGCTCGCTGCTCAGCTAATACAGTTCGAGCGCGAGAGCCAACTGTATACGGCTCGTAGCTGCTCTCGGGATTTTTAATATTTCATGCGAGGCGTTTTGCGATATTTTATTTCCAGGCTTTTCCTCCGCGTCTCCTTTGTCCCTCCTATCTATTTGTGCTCAACTTCTCGGCAATTCTTCTCTCGCTGGCCCAAATTTTGTCCGTTCGTCGAACTTGCATTTCTTCTTCTGCGCTCGTTATATCTTTTTCCTCAAATACTTTCCTTCCCCACTTTTCAATCTCCATTTCAAACGGCTTATTATTCCTTCGCAGCTTTTTCCCTGAATTACGAAGGTAAACGATGTTTTAGCCCCGTTTTTACTCGAGCGATCGGAGAGGGAAACGTAATAGTCTCGCCGATTTTCCATCTGCTCTGTATCTCCCCTCGATCGGCGGCCTTTCATTCGATTCTCTCCTTCCTCAGTCAGTAGCAGTGCATTATATATCGATCTCTCTATCCCTCCGCCCGTCATTACGGTAATGATACGTTGCCGTCTCCGCCGATCGTCTGGAAGTTCTGATGCCACTTTTTTCGCGGATCCGCAGCGGATTTTTCTTTCTGCCTTCGCGCTCGGCATAATTGCGCCTTGCGATTCGGAGCTTTCTTCTTCGGAAAAGCGGCTCTCCCTGATGCACATTGCGACTCGCGGCGTTGTATAAGGGAAAATCATTATCCAGAAGCTACTTCGGCTTCCCCGAACGAGGATCCGTCCCTTTTTACGCAGCTGCGGTATACACCGACGAGAGATGCGATTATACGCGACTCTCGAGCTTCACCTGCAGCATTTTCTCAGGATTGAGATGAACGACTAGTGCAACCTGATGTTCCTCATTCTCTTTGTTGGATCGTACACTTGTTTTTGGCGTCGCTTCTCTTACTCGATATACTGGTTCGTTTCTCTCCCGTGTTCTGTATTGTAATGAAAGGGCGCTCGGAAAATTGTCACATTTTCATCGGCCAAAATCGACGCGCAGAATCTGGTTAGTTATTGCGACGTGAAAAAAGCTTCTTCCAATTTACATAGCTACACAAAGAGAGCGCATATATCCTTATCGAGCATCGCGCTCTAATTGAATGAACAGATTTATGAGTTTTATTAAAAGCTGCGCCGATGGCGCATATAGTCCCCTATAATAAAGATTGATGACATCTGCGAGTTGCCTAACAAAGTTCCCGGTGTGTTTTAAATTTGCAGAGACAGAAAAAGTAACTCTGATCGATGCGTTTGTAGTGCCGTACGCGAGCGCCAAATGAAATATATATTATTTTCACGGCATTTACAGTACAACAAGTTTCAACAGTAACAAAAGAGCTCTGAAGGTACCGTCATTAAAGTTGTAGCCGTGAATCGCGCAGAGGGAAATCTAATTTAAAGAGATGGTTTTTCATTTGCAGAGCCGAAGCGAACGCACCCGACAGATATTCTCATCTCATCAAATTTACGAGTGCAGAGGGCGCAATTCCGCCTGAAAAAAAGCGGACGTACCGATTCCACAATTTTTCGTGCAGGTAACTACGACGCGTAGACGAGGAATGAAGGGAGGGAATAACACGCATGAAAAATCGATCTCAAGCCCCGTCGCATAGGAATAGTCATTATGAAATTGGAGCCGTCACGAAGCGTCGCGATTGGATTCGGAAAAAGCGCGATAATGAAAACGAAGGCAGCGGCAAACGAAGTGTTTGTCAAAGAAGGGCTCGGAAAAAGGAGCCAAAGAAGACGGCCAGCGGCGCCATAACGGCGACGGCAAAGGAGTTGGGAGAGTCGGAGAGCAAAAAGGGCAAATTGAATGAGCTGTTGGCAAAAGATTCCTCTATCTTCCGGTCCAGAGCGGATGCGCCGTGCGCGAGTTTTACTAGCAATTACGGCAAATTGCATTAAGCATAATTGACTACATCGAGCGACGATATTGGAGAGCTCATTGGCACGGTAAACGAAAAAGGCGGAACTTACCGTGAAACGCGATACTGCGAGACTCTGCCATGATTCGGCAGAGTAATGTTGCTCCCGGACTTCCTCCAGGTGACGGAGTTTCGAGCGTCTGGTACGTACGCCTGGCCGATGTAGGCCTCGCAGAAGAGCCGAGCCGTGCCGCCCAGAGGCACCAGCTGCGACGACGGTCTATAGGTGGGCAGTGGTCGTCCCTTGTAGCCGTTCGTTTCCTCGCCTGAAACAGCCAGAGAGACGGAGAGTCAGAGTTGTCAGTTAAGTTGGTCCGGGCCGAGCTCGGATTTATTTAGTTTCATTCAGAATTCATCGCTCTCTTCACGAGTGTTCCGAGCGCTCGCAACTTCTCCGGCGCAAACAAAAGAATCCCCGCGCTGGAGGGGCGTCTTATTAAAAGTAGCGGAGGCAGCGCGCGCGAGAGAAGAGCGGATGAAAATTCCGATCACGCAGACGAGTCGTACGGTTAGTTAGAAAATGCAAAATTTAAGCTTATTAAAAGTTCTGCCGGCGACGGGCCAATCAATTCCGGCGCGCACCCTATGAATTCCCGCCGCGAGGACGAGGAGGACGAGAGCCGCGCGTCATTACATCGGCAATAGTTCAACCGCCGAGTGTCGCGGACAGCTGCTGCTCGCGGCGACGTTCGGCTAATCGACTCGAGTCTGCGCTGGGATGTTATTTTTTACCAGCCGGCGTAAACAGAGTACCAAATGAAAAGCGCATAGCGAGCCCGCGAATTAAATTTAAACAGAGGACTGACCCTTTTTATACAACGGGAACCGCAGTTCTCGTTAACTCGCGGCGCTGCAATTATAACGTTGCGGTGCGGCGGCCGCGCGGCTTTTTGTTTCTCCTGGAGGAGCGGGATGCTAATACATTTTTACGTCTTAATGCGAGTTGCGGTGTCGTCGCGAGAGGGGGAGGGCCTCGGTCTCATTAAAAATGCAACCCGCGCACTCGGCCGAGCGCGCCGACAGCCGTAAGCGAAATCTCGACAGCGAATTCGCGCGACATCTGGACGTCGACGACGGAGTTTATTATTAATTCTCTCAAAAATCGGAAAAGGTCGGAGCCCCCGCAACGGCCGCTAAAACCTCGCGGAGATCAGAGCCGCGAAATAAAGCACGCAGACGAAGCTCCATCGCGATAAACTCTCCCCGCTGGAAGTCAAAAGGCAGATAGCGCAGCAGACTCGCTCTCGGCGGGGGTGGAAGAAAGTTAAATCCGGCGCCGCTTTCGGATCAGAAGAAGAGAGAGAGGGGGGAGGGCGACGCTACGCCGCTGCACGCGAACCCGAGAAACAAAGATAGCGCGGCCGCGCAAACACACGTGAAAGGCGCATTTGGAGGAGCGGAGATATCGCTCGCGCGCGCGCGAAATGACAGGCAGAAGCTACCCCTGGCCGCTCCGGCTGAAATACGATTTGCCTATAAACTTTGGGTCAACACTTCTGTGTCTTTATGACACTTTTTTCAGAGGCATGGCCTCTTGAAAGTTAATCAGCCGCCGGTGCATCCCCTATGCCGTGGCGTCTTTGCAGCCGGAAACCCGCCGAGCGCAAAACAGAAGACCGAGAGCCGAACTCTCGTCGACGGCTACAGCAGGGAGTCGCAACCGCAGACTCACCATCGGCGGCGTTGTCGCACATTTGTTTCGCTGCGGAGGAGGAGAAGGAGGAGGCCCTTTCGAGTACAGCGTACACGCGAGTGGCGCATCGGCGACGCCCTTTCTAACTGCTGAATTAATTAAATTCGCGGTACGCTTAATTGTGCTGTGATTAGCTCGGTGGTTTGTTTAAGTTTATATCTGATCCGTTTGTTGCCACGGTAAAATATTTCATTTCTTAGTGCTGAGTCGAGTCACTCGTGAAAAGAGGACCGTGATTCGATGAATCCAGAGAAAAAGAAGAAAGACACGCTACTCGAGCTGGAACTGGGCAATCGTAAAAAGAGAACAAACGCGAAGTGATCAATGCCCGTCACACTCGTCGCTGAAAAAAAAAAAAAAACATTCATCGAAGGTGTCAATCAATTAAAAAAGACATCCGTCGCAACAGCAACAGCATCCACTGCACGAGTGCAAAACAACCGAGCTAATAAATCGCCGCATCAAAGCGATCAATCAATCTCGCGATCACTGCTGCGCTGTATTACAGCGTCGTTTCTTCGTCTCTCTTTCTCTCTCCCCACGCCAGTGCCGCGAAACCCGTTTCTGCGGCGATAAGCACTCGCGGTTAGCCTCCCACACGGCTCTTAGTCAATTTATCATTGCCGAGAGAATTTTCCGGAGCGACAAATTCAACTACGATAATTGCGCGCTCGCGGCGAGCCGAGCCACTTCCGGTTGGCTTTGCGCGTTAAGGGGTTTCGGCCGAAATGCGGGTATGTATGCAAATGTTTAATACGCGGCTTTGAATTTCCGAATGGAGTCTGATTTTAGTCCGGCGAGGCGAGGAGCTCGACGTCGGAATTATGCATACCGGGAGATACTAATGGTATGGATTTTTCAAGTGTATTTTTTCGCGGAGGGGATACCACGGAAGACTGATGACCGAGCATTTGTCCTTCTCACTCTGGATATATAACGATGGGGACTAAGCCGTAGCTGGTTTGGCAACAAGTGCCTCGGAACAAAGTACGCGAGGGCAGTCTCGGCTAATAGAGGCATCGGATGGACCCATCGCGAAGCATACATTTCCAGATAATGCTCAAAACGCCTCAGGTAATTACATAAATGGAACGTGCAAGCGCATTTCGAGGAAAGCCATCGACGTGCATAATCCTCCAAAAACTCGCTGGTGCTTGAAATTCAATCCAATCTGCGCCGAGTCTTGAATAATCATCAGGAGCTTTCCGTAATTCGATCGCAAAAGCAGAGCGAAATATCAATCGCAGCGCGAACCAGGGCGCACCATTAAAAAACATCAAAGCGCGTCGAAAAAGGCGAATCCGCGAGACAACAATAAAATTTCAATCGCCCGCGCGCTCGGCTTTATAAAGAGCCTTACGATCGCGCTCCCTGCCCTATCGTATAAAGTGCGGGCTTTTACGAGCGCCCGACGAAAAAAAGAAAGAAAAGCGGAAGAAGGAATCGAAGGAAGGGGTCTAGCTTCGAGAAATAAAAAAGACCACGGTGAAACCTCGGGCGCGGCGATAAAACCCGAGCTAGCGATGCAAAAAGCGATAAATCAGCGGATAATAATGGCACGTCCCCCTCCCCCCCCCCCCCCCCTCTTTAGGAAGTGAGAGAGGGAGTTTCGCGACGGACGACTGTTTTACGGTTTAGGGAAAACTTGGGTTATTTCTTCTTGTTGCCACTCGCGGTGTAGTGTGTTGTTGTTGTTGTTTTTTCAGCAAACACTTTATATCTCTGCGTATACGTGAAAAACGGCGGCCGCGCAAACTTCTGAATTAACTGCAGCGCGGAGGTCTTTTTATCGCCTGGGCGGCTTCTCATCCGAGCCGCGAGGAAAAATCATCGTCGATATCCCGACCCTGGTAGATCGAATGAAAGTGGTGAAAACAAAAAGAGGGAATGTTTCAATTTTTCAATGCAGTGAAAACGAGTAAAAATAGCCTTTACACGAATGTAGGCGGTTCAATCAACGGGTCTCTCGATTGGAAAAATAATCGAAAAGCGCGCGGAACTCAATGGAATATCCAGTGGGTTGAGAGTAAAGCACAAATCTCCGAAATAACTTTTCGCAAATCAAACTCTTATACACAACACACAAGACGCTCCTGCGATCTCCGATTTGAATAAAACTGTGCGACGCGGCGGCCTGAATAGGAATCGGCTCGAAAATTAAGTTGTCGAAGTTTCATTACACACACACGGAAAAAAATGGTTAGTAACAGTAACAAACCGCTTGGCAAAATACGCACCAACTATTTTTTTGGTTAACCTTACCAAGTACTTGGTAAGTTACCTGCTCTTTTGGTAACGTTTATTAAGTTATTGGTTAGGTTAACGAAAAAAAAAGTTGGTGCGTATTTTGCCAAGCGGTTTGTTACCGTTACCAACCATTTTTTTTCCGTGCACACACTGAGAACTCGGCCTCGCCTGGCGTTAATTGCTTTGAAAATAATCTCGTTTTTTCATCCCGTATTTCGCACGGTCAAACTCCGATGAAGTTGAATAAAACATCGAAAGTCCTCGCGCGTCGCCTGCATCGGAAACTCCCAGCACTTTTGCCGCGCATATTCCGCTAACTGCACTCGACTGCAATCTCCGGAAATCTGTGCAGCGTGAAACTTTGCACTCCCCCACACGATTCGCTACCGGTACACAGTAGAATCGTCGTGCAGAAGCGACGGGCGAATCTTCGGGGCGGCCGCAGGTGTCGAGGCGCATCGAGGACGGAAAGCTCTCTCGGAGCAGAGACAGCCGAAAAAGAAGAGGAAGCGAAGAGGGAGCTACGCTGCAGGGAAAAACGAACCGACGGAGAAGAGGGAGATTACGGAAAATGGATCACCGCTGCCGCTCCTTTCTCCTCGTAAAAGCTACAGCCCGAGGTGTCGCCGGAGCTTGCGCTCCTCTTTTTACTACTGGCCTAGTCTTATGCTTCTTCCGTCTTACTCTGCATGTCGAGGGCGAAGCCTTGGCCGGTCCGCCGCTCCGCATCGTGCGGATTTTCCAGCCGGAGTGGTTTCTTATTTCGACAACTTTTTCCCCTTCTCGCATTGCTTTCGAGAACAAAATGAAAATTGATCGATCGTCCCGTCTCGAATTCGTCACGTCGCTCGACTCCCATTCGCGGAATTCGGCCGACAATGAGTCGAAAAAAGGAAAGCGAGCGAATTGGAAGTGACGTGCAATTTCGCGGTTTTCGCGATCGCTGACGAGCGACGAGGTCTACACGCGAGGCGAGCCTTTGTCGGCTGACTTGCGTGATTAAATTTAGGGCTTTTTGTGTGCGCAGGACGGCGCCGTATTAATTTCGCGGTGCTAATTCGTGCTGTGTGATGAGCCTGATCGGGGTGACGCGATACTGAATTCGAACTCGATGTATTTTTTAACGCCAAACGAAGGATAAAACGTTCAACGCCGAGAGCCACGGCCGCAATCAGCCAGCAGACGGTCCCCGTCAAATCTCTCACTCGCGCGCGCATAAACCAACACAGCGGCAGCAGCGCTCGTTCCATCTTCCAAACGAGCAAATCCCCGTCCGCACAGCCCGGAGTCAATTACGTTCCTCCACGACGCGCGAAACAATGAGCAGTCAGCTGCAGGCTCGTCATTGCGGGAAATTATCCGAGCCGCGCAATCTCTCGCTACGAGGAAGCGGCAGCGGCAGCGGCAGAAGGAGCAGCTTCGTCGGCTTATCTCTCCGGGAGATGCACGTGTGGCTGCTCGCGATACGTGGAAATGGGAAACGATAGCAGCTGCGCGCGCTCTCCCTCTCGCGAGAAGTTCAGAGTGTAATTTTTAAAGTTTAACGTCTTTCGGGATCGGACTCGAGTTTCGCAGGCTTCGATATGGAAATGAATGTCGGTATCGCCGTTGTCATTTTGTCAAAAGCACAGTTCGACGAGTTAAAAGGTCCCGGCTAATGACGCCTTAATAACAGGGGGATCGAATGAAAAAGAGATCGACATCGGCACGAGCAAACCTCTCCGGCAGTGCGAAAATAAAGAAGCGGCAGTGGTATGAAAACGGAAGCCAGCCAGCGGAGAGGGAGCAGCACACGACGTTCCTAGAAGCGATTTACTCGGCAGCGGCTTCAGCCGTGTCATCACGCGTGATACGACACGCTCGGCCACTCGTAATGGGAATATGCCTTGGGAGAGCGCGACTATGCGGGGAAAAGGGAACAAAAGAATAGCGGCGGGGGGAGGGGCAACAAACGGAGAGGTGCTCCTCCGCAGTGAGAGAGGCTATATGGGAAAACGTCGACGCGCGCGCTGATGTTTTAATTTGCCGGGAGGACTCGGCTCCGCTCTCGCGGAAATCGATGGCTCAAAATTTGAGCCCTCGGCAAACTTCGAGCCTTAATTAACCCGTCGACCCCAAAACTGCAAACACCCCCCTGAAATCCATCCCCGGCCGGCCCCAGCGGCGTCTTACGAACTACGCGCAAGAAGCTACGCCGGCTCCTGCTCGAGTCGACTCGTCGAGTAGCAGCGAGACAACAGCGGAGCAGCGGCAGCCCCGGGGAATTGACCCGGGGAAGACGGGCTCGCGAGAGAGCCTGTCAGGCCACGAGACAGCGCCTTTAATTGATTAGCTCCCGCGCGCTATCCAGCCCTTCGGCTAATCGAATCCCGGCTCTAATCGCTGAATTTACGACGATGACGTTGTTTGGCTTCTTGCGGCAGCCTCTCGCGATTCCTCTCCGAACTTGCCGAGATAAAAAGGGCCCTCTTCGAAGCAGTCGACCTTCCCGGCAGTTCGTCACAAGTTTCATAAGCAATCTCCCGAGTAGCGCCGCGCTACAAACTGTTATCGCTGTCCGGCCCTCGAACTCGCGGACAAAAGCTGGCAACTCGCGCGGAAAATCTAATCCCAACTCGAGCGTTAAATCGTTCTCGCCCGCCTCGACAAAGAATCACATCCTCCCTCTCGCAAAACTTCTTAATTCTCGCGATGATTAATGAAGGGAAACTCGCACGCGCGCGCGCAAACAAGCGTCGCGCCAACAACTTCTCTCTCCCCCCGGCTGACCCATAAATACCTCCGCGGCGGAATGAGGCCGGAAAAAAGGCTCCGCTTAATTTTAGCCGGTCTCGCGCGACAAAGCTCGCACACCCCCGCAAACGAAAAATTACGGAGCTCGCAAATGCGCTTTCCCTAACGAGGCGCCGCGAGTGCAAAAAGCGGAGGGTCGAAATTTAATTTTCGCCCACTCGCGCAAGGCAAACATATCGTAAATCGAGCAATGAGTGCTTCCCTCCTCGCGCGCACTGTCCGCTCCATTACCCGCGTCTATGTTTCATCATTCGCCGCGGCGCACTAATTCTTCGACCGGCGCTGTCTTATTGCCGCCTCGTACAAGCCGATGGAGGGGGAGGGCGGTGTGGTTTCTTTTCGAAATACCTCGTTGATAAGCTACTTAGCGCGTGCTCCCGGACCGGCGGAGGAGCACTTGGAACATCGCAGGCGCGGAACGAACGAATTTCACGTCGGCCGCGACTTCCCACGCGCGCTGGATGCACTACGCGGTATGCCTGCTGAGAGAAAAACCGAAGCTTCGTGACTGTCGGACCGCGAGACAGATTACTTTTAATGGAAACGTGCCGGAGAAGAGTCTCGCCGGCATCGACAGCGGTTTGATTAAGAGCGGAGGACTATGTGTGGAAGGATAATTGCCGCAAATTGTAATGCTGGAACGCGGCTTTTCATGCGACCGTTCCTCCCCTCTACTTGCGCTGGCGTGCGATACGCTCGGTGCGTTTCTTTGCTCGTGTCGCGGAGCACGAGAATCTCGATTGAATTTTTCAAACGAGTTCAACGGCGTTCAATAAGTGACGATCCTTCTGCAAAATCAATTTAAAAACGCCTTTCTTCCTCGGAGTCTGATAAAAGCAACCGTCGCTCTAATAATGCTCCTTCGCGGCACTGCGCGAGAGGGAAAAAAGGAATCCGAGCGCATAATAAATCGGTAACATCGCCGCGACTCGCTCGAGATTAATAATAGCCGGCAGTGCTGCACCGCGCGAAATTAAGTTTACCGCGAAAATCATTTCGCTCGAATTTCTCCCGTCCGCAGTGCTCGTCGCGTAAAACGGCTTTAAAAATCTACGATATCCTTGGAAAATACAACGCAGCAATAAACCGCGGCGCTGAGGATATTTCTCCGCGATCTTGCCGGGGTATTACTTTATTGCATCGCCCGGAGGATAATTGCTGGACGTGTAAATCCGATAAAAATGGAGGTCGGGTTATTGAAAATTTCATGCGACGATATCAGAATTGAGTTGGCAATCAAGTCGAAAGAATCAATGATTTACCCTAATGAAGTTTGCACTTTTGCGAGCAACAAGGCGAGGCACGTGCTGCTGCATAATTTTATTTCGCAGTTCGGCCGGAGGCAAACTAGAAAATTTCGCTTGATAGTAGGACGGTCCGCTAAACGGCTGCTGAGTCAACGTAATCGAATTCTTCCCGAAATGTTCAGCTGTCGAGCTTGAATAAATGTTGATTTAACGCTCGATGATCGTGCTCATGATAAATTCATGCAGATCGCAGCAACGGTTAATCCGTCAGTTCCGCATAATGCAAGAATAAATTAAATTTACCCGCGACGAGCAAAAATGCGCGAGTAAAACTCGAAATCCCGAACAAAGAACACCGCCCGCACATGAGTTATTCAATCGATAACGTCCGATCGGGCGGGAAACAGAAGCCGCGAATGTTTAGAGCCCGGCGCCATTTCCAGCATTTTCCCGCCGACGACACTCGCTTTAACGGCGCGGACCGGGAGGGGGAGGGAAAAAACGAGGGGTCTGCGAGCGAAAAACCGAAGCGATAAGGCCGCAGCTTTTATTCGTCCCTTGCTCGCGCTCTCTCTCTCTCTTTTCCCGGGACGTACGCCGGTAATTGGCGCTGATAAAGTTTTCAGACCTACCTCGTGTCGTATTTGCGCGACGGATAAAAGCCTCGAGTTTTCGGCGTATCAGCGCATTAGGCTGAACTAGCGCAATCCACCACTTTTCAACGTCACGCGAATGGTCAACGCGCAAATATTTTCTCGAGCAAACAGCGCCGCGAACGATTTGTTTAGTCGCATAACATTATATCGCGCACCGGCTACAATAACGCTCCCACTCGATAAGCCGCATCCGCCCGCGCATGTACGTAATACCTATATATACCTGCGCCGCTCGAGCGATCGAGCGCACACAGTGGCACATGTTGGCTTAATAAGCGAAACTGCAGCGCGATAAGGGATTTATATAGCCTCGGCGCTCGGCCGGTCTTGTCTTACGGCGATAAAGCGCCTCACCGGATACCCAAGAATGTAAACACCGGGATACGAGGTTCTTCGAGCGCTTTGCGGCGCAGCTGATGGAGCCGTTCCGAGATTCTAGAAGCTTTGTCAATTCGGCATTTTAGTCGCAGTTGCGAATTTTCTCGAAATCGAAAGTCGCTCCCACGAATTAATCGGATTGAGCCTGTAAGCGGCGAGTTTAACGAGGCATTCAGCCGTGGCAAAAAGGGGTGTGCAGGGCGGCGGTAACTCACCGAGGACATCGAGGGTGATGTCGCCCTCGAGGGTGGTCGTGTCGTTGCGCGCCCGACAGGAGTAGCGGCCGGCGTCGGACGTCCTCACCTCCTGCGTGTAAATCGTCTGATTGGCACTCTCCGGGTACAGGATGAAGGTGCTCTCGCCGCCGGGCCACGGATAGGGCCGGCTGTCCTTGTACCTGAAATCAGAGGAGAACGGTGAGAAATAGTGCCGCGACTAAGAGTGCGAGGGCGACAAACAATGCGAGGAGGAAATGGATCCGGCGTTTTATAATGTACGCGTCCCTTATTCCATTCCGTTCTGCCATCCGTTATAACTCGTCTCCCGGAGCCAGAGGAGCGTGACGTCGTAAATTCTCTCCTTTCCCTTTGTCTCTAATGCATCCTGCGCTCGCTCGCTCGCAATAACTTGAAAAATTCCTCACACGAAAAAGTAGTCGCGCCCCCCGATAAAATAACCCCCGCATACATCGCGAAATAAGCGAAAAGCGCGGAGCGTGCGACGAGTCGGTATTTTATACTCGAGGGCCGAGAGCCGGAGAATTGATTAAATGAAATTCATTTGTTCGCTGCCAGGCAGAGAGAGAGAGAGAGAGAGAGAGCCAGTTTTTCAGCGGAATTTCCACTCGATATGCGCCGCTTTTACGCGCGATCCCCTTTCATCCGGCAGCCTTGTTTTTCTTTCCTCTACTTGTCGAACCGATCGTTTGACGTTAATCGTCCTCCCGCCTTTGTTATTACGCCGGCAATAAGCGCTCAATTATCCGCCGCCCTCTGATGAATCGGATTGTGGGCTCTACGCGTCGTATCCCGATTATCCCTTGACGGGCCGGAGCTGCCTTTCAAAGTAGCCGACGAATCGATAAAACGCAACACGACCACCTCCGGCGCGTCAGCTGGCTAATAAAAGCGAGCGACTCTTTTACCTCCCCGAGGCTCCGCGACCGAATCGAGTGCGAGTGGGGCACTCATCCCTTTTCCGATAAGGTGCTCTCCGGACGCTGCTTCTTGTACTCGGGTGAATTTCGAGTTCCGGAGCTGCCGCGTCATAATTTAGCGAGCGGGCGATGCAGCCAAAGCCGGGCATTAACGCGCGCTCCCCGCCGCCGTACAGAGCGTGTAATCGATAAGTAAGCCGCTTGTCGGCTGCTTACCCGCGAACTTTGCACGCGCGCCGGTTATTGAACATCGCGTGGCTGCTCGGTCTTTCGTCGCGTTATGCACCGCCGAAACACGACCGTCGCTCGGCTTTCCCCGGCACCAGGAGAGTCACGTCCGGACGCGAGATGTAATTTTCTCATTTTTCCCATTTTACCCCTTGCGAAGATCAGAGAGAGAGAGTCTCCTTCCGTCACGTGGCCGCGACGCGCGGCTGCTCCTTGCATCGCAAGTTCGACGAATCAATCGCTCTTTCTCGCAGCGTCTGCCTGCAAGCCGCCCGCTCCCATAGAGCTTTAAACGCCTCTTCTTGGAAACTAATTATCGTAGAGCACGACCGACGACATCGACTATACCTACAAACACTATCACTACTGCTTAATAATTTATGAGCGCCGAGACGGGAGCCGGCGCGTATATCGAGAGAAAAACGCCCGAAGAATGAATATCGCGAGAATTTGCGAAAACGAACGAATGTCGCCCCTCGCTGCTAAACGCACGCGTGCCGCTGTGTTGCTACTTGCTCGTGCCTGTTTACCCGCTGCGCACACAGATCCCGAGCCGTGTGTACGTGTCGTACACTCGCTGTACACGCTCTACATAATGTAGGGCCACTTAGGTGTGCGACTCGTTTTATATAAGCTCGTCTGATGTGCGTGCGAGCGAACTTTTTCCCGCCTGCCGCGAACTTTCTCTTCCATTGACGATCGAGTATGGGCGCCAGATACAGCATCTATGCGGCAAAACGTATATCCGACGGCTGCATTAGCGCGAAATACATAGTAATGAAGAGCCGATGATGAAACTTGGGAATTCGAAGCGCGTTAAAGCCCGTTAAAGCTCTTTGGAAACTCCCGGACATTGCAGTCGGAGTTGCGGAAAAAACGATCGGTTTGGGAAAGTTTCAAGCGCGCTTGCATTAAACAGGGGATTTGCCTAATTTTTAATCCGACGGTTTGGATTTCAAATATTTACGCGGCGAGTCTTACCCAGCTCGGCTCTAACTACTCGGGGCGTACATATTTTCTTGGAATCGGCGTTACGTACGTATCTCGTTAAATAATTGAGCCGTATCAAGCTCCTCCATGCGGGCACGTCATATACACACTGCACGGATGGCTGCAGGAGGCTTTGAGTCGCGCATCGTGCAGGTGCAAAATTTAAACTTTGAAAATCCGACAAATTTTTCGCGATGAAAGGTGTACGCGCACAGCAAAGAGAAACTTTTAATCCGCGTTTCGATTCTACGCCTGTTTTTTCACGAGTAGCTTACTTACTCGGCGAGTATAAAGTAGGCACGGCTCGCTGTTCGATCGCTAAGCCCGAATAGCGAAATTGAAATTCGGAGAAAAACCAATATAGAACGCAGCCTAGCATGCCGCACGCGGGGAGGTGGAAAGTAAGCGAACGTGTAAAGACGGCTAAGAGAGCTGCTATACCTGTGTATAACAGTCCGTCTAGCGCTGACCAGTACCGCGAAAATCATAGGCTACACAATGTTCCATCGATTTATTGCGCACGACGGAGTAAACAGCTTCTTTCGCGGGATTCTGAATCGCGCGTTGTAAAAATGAGGAGCTGGCGCGATCCTTCGTATTCAGTGTGGGGTCGGGGTCGTTGCACGGGGGTAGAGTAGATAGAAGCATAAACTCCAAGTTGCCACTGCTACTTTGTGGATGCACTTTGGATGCAGTAGTCGACGAACTCGTGACGCCTGACCTTTATATACATGTTCCCGGAACATTCCTCTTTTGCATAATAGAGCAAGAGGTTCACGACGCGCAAATAGCTTTTTAGAATTTCGCGTCCCCTCTGACCGAAGCTTTTTCCAAAATTACAAATTTACAATATATCAAAGGACTTAAATTTGCCGTTCATAGTAGTAAAAATTACAGCAATTGCATGGAAACATTTTCCATTACGGATTTCTCAGTGTAGAATATGTTATACCATAATTAATATACGAGGGTAAATAGGCGGGTAAACATTAATACGTCGATATTTGCCGTTCCGTGCATTATATATTATTTCAGATTATACTGTATTTGATGCACACATATTGCTTCAGCTGAATCGGCACGCTCGTGAGAAATTAACTTTTTCTTTGCCATTACGCATAATAATACACGCATACGTATATTTCTACGATAAGCTCAAGTTCATTTGAGAATTACTAACGAGAAGTGTAATAGACGTCAGTAAGCTCAAGAGGAAAGTTTTCCTCTTGCGTAACGATTTTCGTCCATTTACATCAGGAAAAATATAATTAAAAAAGACTCGTTTCAGAGGGAAACGTTTTTAATACCGCCATACACCAAACAAAACTAGAATTCGCGGAACTTGAAACTACCAGAATTAATATAGAAAAGAGTCCTTTGACGCCACAGCCATGTACGCCTAGTAATATATTTTTAATGTGTGAAAGTAAACTTTTCTTATTTCCTGTGTGGATATCAGAAAAAGATTTTATTTCGAAGCTTCTCCTCGGATTATCGGTTTTTAATCAATTTCTTTCTCAGTTTGATATCAAACTCTTCTTTCCTTTTCTTAGCAGCTCCCGCATTACAAGGTATACAGTTGGGAGATGTAATCTTCTGTTAAATGTGAGCTATTAGCTTGGCTTAACTCAGATTTTGCAAAAAAAAGGGAAATCATGTTTGAAGAAAAGTAGCTTACAGCCGAAAACTAACGTGCAAACATCGCAGAAACAAGATTAACGGCCTCCAGTAAAAATAAAAGAAAGACGACTCTCCGGGAAAAAAGTTAAAGAAGACGCGGCATAATTCACCGCGGGTGAGGCGGCTGTTTTTTTCATTCACCTCGACGAGGGGGGTCAAGCTCGGAGAGAGTAGCATTTAAATTTTCGTCGAGTCGGAGCGAATTTCCGGGTGACTCATGGTCCATAAAGTTTTCCGGGCGGCGGAGCCCTTCGCCTATTTCTTTATCAGTTTCTATGAACGCCGGCTGCTATGGACCTGGATATATCATAAATGATAGGTTTAACCGTTGTGGGCGCGCAGGTGTTATGAGGCAAGCTGTCGGTTTAAAAATTATAGAAATTTTGCGGAAATCTGTTGTCAACCAAGTTCTGGAATAGCTTCGATGCAAATTAGAAAATTGATTGAGTTACTGACACTTAAAACAATCACAAAGGCTAGCTTGGGACTAGCTTTGAAAATTTTAAAAGCTCCTCTCTCCTATCCGAATCCGAAATTCGCGTGCAGTATATATTCGGCTATAATTGAGTCATACCAGTATTCCTCTTTTGACGTAGCGAGAACATTTCAACGCGTGTATGCACTGCTGCGTTTCTCTTCGCCTCCGACAACGCTGCGTGTTTTCAGTTTTGCTATATGGAGTAGTCGATGTTTCATCCGAACTACTGGACGGGAGGACAATAGAGCAATTTTGATCTAGTTATCAGCAGATGCGAGGCCGATGGAAGAATTTCACTCGAGTCGGGAAAACATGAAAATCAATTTCGATGAGCATACTCGAGTTTTTAAGCAGAATGCGAACAGTATTCATCTCCATCTGGCAATGCTGTTTGCGATATGCTGATGAGATATTTTCCCGAAATTCGGGACGGCATCAATTTACGTTAGCAGTTTAGGTGAGCAATAATTCGTTATTTCGCAGCAGCTTGCGGACTAGCTAATAGTTGGCGACGTTTTCGCGGGGAAACTCAAAATCGTGCAATTTCAGCACGAAAACACGATTAGCGATAATCAACTTTCCTGAAGCTTGGCTTACGTGTGTATACCTCTGCATTGAAACGAAGGACGGACACAGCTCCCAATGAAGGGGCGGGAAATTTAAAATCTCGCCATGCCGAGCTGTTGAAATCACAACGCCGGAGTGTGATGCGAATCCGAGTTAATTAGCTATACGTCCTGGGGAGAGGAAATCGATTTGGCTAATTGAATCAGCACGGGTGCCGGGCCTTCGTAAAACTACGGCTTACTTCCTCGTATACAAACGGCGGGGATTGAATTATTTTATTTACAGCAGCAGCAGGACATTCGTTCGCTTCGGTCGAAATTAATGGCGCGAGCATTTACGAGCTGATTCCGCGTGTCACCCCTTTGCGTTTGTTTATTCAGCATTTTAGTTTTATTAAAGAGAAAGGGTTTCCGAAAACGCACGGGTGTGGGCAATCGAATTGCCAAGTTAGTTCGCTGTTTGGGGAATCCACGCTAATAATCAATTAATAAAATATATACGTCTGTATTGATAATAATTCGTGCTAAATGTAATATATTATTTTACCTTAATTTATTTTCAGTTTCAATCCTTTGAGCCAATCAGTAAATATTGGCGTTTTGAAATGCGCGAGATCGCTTTTTTTTTCGTGTATTGAACCAGGAAATATCGCGACTGTTCGGGTTAGACGAACGGATTGAAAATCTCACTCGGTCGGAAAACAATGAAGCCCATAGAATTTCAACGGGACTACTCATCATTGGATCAACTTCCTTCCTCCCGGAAAGCCCATCTTGATTTCTGCCGCTCGCACAGCCACTTTGACAGCGGAGCCACGAGCGTAAGAGTGATGCAGGTAGCACATTTCAGGGATGCCACAGCTCTCTCCCGTTCATCCCGTTCATACAGATTCGGTCTCATATATCTGGCTCACGGACGCGGGAGAGGCCAAGTTCTCGGGACACTGACGGGCGGACGGACGTCAGGAGAGCGGATGCAGTGTCGGGGGAGGCGAAGGCGTCCGGGCTGACTGGTAGTTAGGATAATGGTCGGGTAAGCCCTTCTCCCCCCCCCCCCTCCCGCCCCCTCCGCAGGGCAGGAATAATGATGCCCAGCTTGTCGTTGTCTTGGTCTTTTTCGCGGGCTGCATCCGATAGTGCAGCGCTTTTTATTGTTTTCGAGGACCGAATCCCCCTGCAATTTCGAGACGAAGGCAATTTTTTGTGCCGGCAAGCAGCAGTATCGAGAGATGATGACTATGGGGATCATGTCGATGACCGAGAGGGGGAGATTCTTATCGCTGGCTTTTTTACGCTGTCTCGCGCTCGGTAATTTCGCGATTTTTCGGAATCGCGCCTGGGAAAGGAGTCGTAACCGCGCGGTTATGCGGTCGCTCGTGTCGCAATGAAACTCGAGCAAATTGCTCAGGCTTCAATGCAACGACCGCCGCGGAGTAGAAAACGCAAAGCCCACTACAGGGTCGACATCCCCAAATTTGAGAAACATCAGGCCTGGGGCGCATTATCGCGACGGTATAGGCGGTATATAAATTTATGGGCTGTTTTCGCGATATTTTCACGCGATCGCGTTATTTACGAGCGGCACTCGAATCCGGCGTTCTGCGAAAAAGTGAAAGTCTCGCGTGCAGCTGCAGCGGCTGCGGCGAATTATGTAAACAATAATTGATAAGCTTGCGCTAATTCGAGATTATGGTGATTGAGTGATCAGAGAGGGGGCAATTTGCTGCCGTATGCGCTCTAATTTTCACGGCAAGAAAAAGTAGTCTCGGGCAGATTAATTTTTCCCGACGCCACAATTGTTGTCTTCGCATCGATATGCTCGGGAGAGAGTCGGAGAAGGCGCACATGCGCGCGCGAGGGACGCATCGGAAAAAAGGAGGCAACAAGGCGGAGAGCAGCTGTCGCGTGAAAAGGCTGCGCAAAAAACCGTCGTCGGTTGCTTCACAAAAGGAGCCCGATATATTCTTTTCTCTCCATTTTTTCCTCCTCAGCCGGCTTTGAAGTGAAGCTCCCGTGCTCGCTCGCACGCATATAATTGTCTTCTGGAAAAGGAATAATTGGCTCGCGTGCGCAGCACCTCTCGCTGATACCGGGAATCGCGCGCGTTCCTCTCCTTGTCTCTCGATTGCAGGAGACGGACGTTATCCGGCTCTAAGTGGTTTAGCCTATTATAGGAGTGACGCTTCTAATGAGTGTGACGACGCTCTTGCGAACACGTACACGCGCAGATCGCGAGAAGCGGAACGACGCACCGTTCGCCCTTTTTGCCCGGGACGCGCGTGCGGTGCACTGTTGTACTCCACTTCGATTCGTTATAGCTATATAGCGCGTCTCGCGGATTTTTTGCCCCTCTGCCGAGAGCTCGCTCGAGTAACCTGCTCGGCAATTTGCGGGAATTAGATGACTCGACCGAATAATATTTTCCACTGTTTGAAATTTGAATAACAAAAGCGCGCCCAGCCCGGAAAGCGGATTGTTTTTCACGGTAAATGCAGCAACAAGCTGGCCGAGGGAAGCGAAGAGCCATAACGCATTGGAAATCGGATGTCCGTCGATTACAGCTTCGCGCGCTGCGTATATCTATATGCGAAGTGCAATAATTATCTGCGCTGCAACCGACGTATCAATAACGACTCGGAGCTCGAAGCCCCGGATGCGACGACGCAGAGGCGTGTTTAGCTTCCGGCGGCTTCATTTAATAAAGTCTCACGTATTGCGGATTAATGACAACAGTTCCGCTGCAGGCGCGGAAGCGCGCGCTCTCTCTCT
>QLSS01000027.1:170192-190647 GCA_024372645.1 Trichomalopsis sarcophagae | reverse complement strand
TCTCTCTCTCTCTCTCTCTCTCTCTCTCTCTCTCTCTCTCTCTCTCGCTCATGTATACGTGCCTCGCGAGTTTGCGCCGCCGCGGCTGCAAATAATTCCCGATCGAGTGTGCGAGCGAGCAATAATCCCGCGGTTCGAAATCATTTCGCGAGCTATCGGCGCAAGCGTAACGCTGCGATTCTATGGGTTATTTTCGTTCGTTATTTGCCGTCGCGATTATTGAACTATTTATCAAAAGATGCGCGTACGCGAGTTAATCCTTTTTCCAAATCACCGGCGGATCGAGGATCGGGATCATTTCATTTCACGCGCGGAACATGAACGCTAATGAAATCTTCAGCCTCGTAAAGTGACGCGCGTATGCGAAACGATCAAGAGCGAGAGAGGACGAATCGAACGGGGCGCGGCACCGTTTTCGCGGCATAATTAAGCCCCGGAATTTCCCTGCCGTCCCGAATGCATCGCAAGTGGGGACCGAATTTACATGCGGGCGGAGTGGCGAGTGCATCAAAGGTGGAAGAAAAGAGGAGTCGTTTATCGATGTGTTCATCGGGCCGCCCCGGGGTTAACGAGTTGCAGTTTTTGCTTGCGGCGAGAGCGCGTTCGGTATATTTACGAGCCGTTTGCCGGGCCGCGATGTTTGCTACTTGATTATTTGCACGCGTTTTGCGGCGCGAGGGCCAACGAGAGCCAGGATTTATTGCTGCTGCAGGAGAATGAAAATATTTATCTCTGCCGCACTGTCAAAAGTACTAGAGCGCCGCGGAGAGCGCGCCGAATTACGAATTCAGATTGCGCCAGTGGAAACAGACAAGCCCGCACGCGTACACTACGCCAACTTTGGCCCAAGTTTTCACGCACAGAGCGCCGGGTAACGCTAACGAAGAGTTACGCGCTCGCATAGACTCGCGCCGCCTGTAATTTTAATTATATCGCCGGGATAAAAATGCGGTCCCCCCTCTCTGGAACTGAGAGAAAATAACGAAGAGGATGTATGGCCGCGGCAAAAAAGTACGTTACCGGTCTGCGCTATAATTGCGATGGGATGACGAGCGATATAGACTCAGCTGGAACGGAAAAAAATGCAATTAACGGAATGCGCGGTGAAAAAAAAGAGCCGCGTGAGCTGAACCGATGTAATCATTAAAACGTTAATTATTATGCATTATATGCATCGACGATCTGCGCCCCGAGTACAGCCAGGCACGCAGGAATATTATATAAAATTGTAAATCAAACATCGCTTAATTAACAGTGCGCGTGTATCTACACGAATGAGGTAAAATTAATGCCATGTGCAAATCAAGCTCGCGTACGGCACATATGCACTCGTGTAGTAATGGGTCAACTCTCTCGAAGAAGAAGAAGAAGAAGAAGAAGAAAAATAATTGATTAGCTTTGGCCAGAAGCGAGACCCACGCGGTGAGTATCGAAGCTAAATAAATAACGAGAGTCCGAGAGCTAATGGACGGCCGCCGGCCAGACAGACGGAGAAAGTGGAATCCGGGGCCGGGAGATGCGAAGAGGAGGGGAGGAGAGCCCTTTAATAGGGGGTCGCAATCCTCTCTCTCTCTCTCTCTCTCTCTCTCTCTACTCTCTCCGAGAGGCATATCCTCTCCGATCGTATCACGCCAGACTTACTAATTACGCGGACCGAGTAAAAGCACGTGCATGGAGCAGAGAGGATGCGGGAAAAGGGGGCCAGGGGGCGCTGGGGGTCAATTATTCCGATGGGCATGTAAATTCTTATCCCATCCACGGCTTCTGCGAATAGCGCCGCGGGATTATGAGCGAGGCTTTATTGGCACAGGCGAGAGCGCTTTTACGATAAAGATTTTATTGCTCCGATGGGTCAACGAGGGTGTTATCGGATTCCTCCTCCCCGGGCAAAGTGCGACCCGTTTGAAACAACTGCCAGCTGACGGTTATGAATATTAATGCGTGTTTGGGAAAACCTCAAAAATCACCGTTACCCTGCTTGCTCCGGCGAGGTATTTATTTTTCAGTCGCCGCACCGCTGCCAGTTCCGTTCGTTGTGTGCTTTTCATTATATTTTCATTATTTAATTAACGAGGCCGCCGCAGGTCTTTTCAACATTATCGAGCACGTTGCCGATTCTTCTCCGGTTAGCGCAGAATCGGCCATCACCGGGCACCGGCACACGCGCCGGAGTGTCAGCGATCGATTCCCGCGCACCGGTTTATCGCCACTAGCTGCCGGCCGCCAGCGCCGATTCCGCGAAGGCGATTAGAGCTGCCGAGGCGCGCATTACGCCCGCTGCTCTCGGGGAATCGATCGACATTTAGACTTTTTTCCGCGCAGCCAGTCCTCTCCGTCTGCCTCTTTCTTTTTTGCCCCGCTGCAGCGGGCAATTCGGCTTTTTATCTCCTCGTCGAGCGCAGCGGGTAGCGGCGAGGCACGAACGAAAGATCGAAATAGCGAGACGGCGCGGCTTGTTCTGATTTTCCATCAACGCTGCGCCGGCAGATTCTTCGCGCTATTCGCTCGGCCCTTTGAGCTGGTTTCCGACTAAATAATGCGCTTTCGACGCTCGCCCTTCGCGAAATTTCCGACAAAATTGAATAGCCAGCACGTTGAAAAGCCCCTCTCGAACAGGGCGACTCATAAATTTTAACCACTTCCACCAATATTCAGCAGGCTCTCTGCTTCAATTGGCGAGAATAGCGGCAGCGTAAAAAACAAGTCTCGAAAAAATGTTATCAATTTCCCGCTCTCGCGCGCGGTTACCAGCTTCGTCTGGGGAACGGCTTCGCGGAAAGAGGGATTTCTCTCTCTCTCTCTCTCTCTTGGGCGCGCAGCTCTGCAGCCGGCGCTCGTTACCATTGTTTGAATAGGCCGAGATTGTTGGCCAGCGGACGGTACGATCCGCGCGCGGTTCACACGTCTCTTCGATATTTCGTGCCCCGATGGCCATTATACACTAGTATCAGCTCCGGTCGCGCGCAGCTGGCGAAGAGCGTCTCCTTTCCGTCGCTGCGGAGCGAGTCGTGGAGCCCCCTCGAGGCCAGGCGGCTCCGCCGAGGCAGCTCGTAAAGTCGAAAAGGCGGTGGCAGAAGCTCGTTCTTTCTCATTGGGATCATTTCTGCCGCTACTCATCCCTGGAAACGCGATCGCCGCTGCTCTCGGCTACTTCGGAATCCGCGCGGGGTTGTGGAATTCTTGCGATATTTTTGTTTCCCCTGCTCGCCGTTCGCCGTTCGCCGCCGATGCTTTTTGCCGAGGCGCCTTTTTGCGTGACTTTTATTTCTCGTTTGTGCCCGTTTTTGAATTATGTAGTAGAGACGGATTTCCGAGAACGGTCGCGGGGAATGATAATTTTTAGTTCTTGGCTCTCCGGGGACGAGCTGTATACTCTCCTCCTCCCCCCCCCCCCCGTGTGTGTGTGTTATTAGAGAAGTCGAATTGTTTCGCGAGAGCGACATCGGGCTCTCTTCGCTTTCGCTGTTATTAGAGAGACGGAATCGCTGCTTTCGGAAATCATATGCCTGTGTGCCCCGTGAAAATACACGCGCGCCCGAGTGGGGACTGCATTAGGCTAGCTTATTCTGGCCAACCTGCAATTTGAATGCTGCTCCGCGCGTACCAGTATAATTGACATTTTTTACAGCACACGCGCGTGTAATTGCAGTGTCAGAAAATTATCGATAATGATGTTCGGAAATTACACGCGGATAGGAAATCCCTGCGCTGGAAGAATCTAATATGATGAGACGCATAACACACATACGTACCGGGAGGTTGATAAACGAAGCAGCAGCCGGTCGGACGGAGTCAGCAGAAAGGAAAATCCGAACTTTTGGCAAACGCCGCGAGAAGTCGTCCTATTTTTCGTCCGAACGCGCAGCTGGCTTGCGTTTTTACGGTAATTGGAAACGCGTCGCGATTTCCAAGCGCCGACATCTGCATATTAAGAATCGACGACATCGATTTCCCATAAGCAAGAGGTATGTCGGGACGTCGACATTCTTACGCCCTCCTGGTAAGAGTCCGGTTTATGCATGTATGTGGGGCGTTTTATGGAGCCCCGAGACCTTTTTCACTCGTCTTGGGACAGAACTTTTTTCAGGATGCCACTGCGCATTAACTAAGCTGCTTTTTTGCACTGCGGCGATAAATTGTTTGCGTTGCATCGATAATACGAGGTATGTAAGTTAATTACAACGTGCGATAAGAAAAATTGCCTTGAAAATGCAAGAGACATTTACCCATGCATGCTACAATTTTCGAGCAAATTATAGCTGCTAAATTCTTTCCCGGAACGCTAGTTCGATTTTGCTTAAGTATCGACTGAACACTCGGGCTGATCCTCTGGAGATTTTTTCATCGATGGCGACGTAAACTCAGGACGACTGATCGACAATTCACGAAAAACGAGAGACTATGCGGCAATGTTCTTTGCCCCTGCTCCATTTCCGCGTTGGGGCAAAGAGTCAAGATGGAAAATTCCGCAATGAAATTCATTTCTCCCTCGTTCTACGTTTTCTCTCGCCTTGTTATAGGGAGCGCGATATTGCAATTTTTCTCGAGGAGCTCGTCAGGAGTTTTCCGGCGTCATAAAGCTCGAAATGATAAAAACTCCGGAGCCCCGAAACGCGCGTCAAAACGGGACATGCAAATCGAGATGTAAATGATGGAGTTCCAAAAATTTCAGAAACTGCGAGGGAGCTTCGTTCCGCACGCAAAGCTACTGCTCGCACGCGGACGTCGAATAATATGCACAATATTTTCTCCCAGCGTGTTTCGAAAAGCAGCTTATAGCTTTGTCAAAACGACTCGAGCGCGAGAGAGTTTCGCTTCGCCGCAATCAAAGTATCGGCTGCCATTCAGAGCATTCAGCGGCAGAACGAAAAATCAGTTTTAAAGCAGCGCCTGAGAGTCTGTATACGTGTATCCTGCGGTAGGGTGGGACGACCTTTTCAGGCCGCAGCCAGTCCTTCAGCAGTCTTGGAGAGAGAGAGAGAGAGAGAGAGAAAATGAAAGCTGCTGCCGTACACTTCGTGGAATAGGAGCTCTCAATTATTTAAAGCCTCGAAGGAGCGAGATTCCTTTTCAGAAAAGTGTATCGTACGTCGCTGGCTTTCCCCTCTGCCTCTTTGGCCTTTTGTGCCTCGCTCTTTCACACTTTGTTCCGAGTCTGCTTTTCCTTTCTTCGGAAAGGGCCGAGTCGAGAGGCTGTCGACGAATTCTGGAAATCTGTAACGCGCGTGATCGCCGATTACTCGCGGACGAGTCGAAAAACATCGGTGGGCTTGACGCGATTTATCCGCGCACAAAACGCGCATCGATCCGATTCAATAAATCCGGCTCCCCGGCAAGAATCAATTACCGGGTAGTCATCCCGCCAGCGGCAACAGCAGCGATTCAGCCGTCTCGCATCAGTCCATCCGTTTCTCGTTTGCCGCGCGAGACTCGACTTCTCACTTCCAGCTGAGAAGGCGCACTGACACCGCGGCGCATCCCACTCGCGCGAATTTCACGGCTGCAGCGTCATTGTCTGCCTCGCACTCTTGAAGAACGGCTCGTCCTCGTTGACAATCACACGCAAGCCAGCGCCACAGGAGGTCCGAGGCGCACCTCTGCTGTCCTTTTTTCCCCTGCTCTCGAGTTGTCGCTGTGCGTTCGATTCTCCGAACGAGTCTCGTCTCCAGGTACCTAATACCTGCTGGAATCGAAGCTTCAGACTTTTTTCGAATATTATCTGAGCGGCGATCGACGAGTCGAATAAATTGCTCAGCAAGCTGTTACAATTTGCGATTAATATGGGAATGCGCTGAAAGCGTTTCGATTACATCCCATGAATTATGGCGCGCGCGCGCGCGCGAGTAATATTGTGCGCAGCGACATAATGTGATGGGTCGGATAAAATTAAACAAGGGCTTACAATGTTTGTTTCCCGCCGTATCGAGTTGCATAATTGAGGCGGAACGTACATATGCATTAATTGCAACGTTACGCGAAATAAAAGCAGTTTAAAAACGGGAAGTGAAACGCGGAACGGACAGAGTGAGCTATTCCCAGCTTCGCTTTCGAAGCGGCGCATAGTGAATTCCGTGAAAATGTCAAGCATTTAAATTATTGGAAAAACGTCAGCGATATTTGAAAAAAGTGGCCTTTAGAATCTTCGCTGTACACAATTCGTCAATATTGACTTTCCAGAATTTTCATTTTGCTTCGGAAGCCATTATGCTTCCTCAAAAAAAAAAAAAAGTGTATTCAGCTTCGGGAAACGCGCAATAACAGGAAGGCGAACGGGGCAATACAACGAGCTATTCAGCATCAACTCGCGAGAAGTTGGCATTGTAAGTCTGCAGATTGCGTTATAACGAGAATCTCGCTTTTCAGATGAGCGACTGCTATGTTTTCGAAAAAACTGCCGTTGCTGAAAGTTAAAAATGAAAGTTCGCCTTCTTCCCCGCGGAGTTACGTAGATTGGCGGAGCGCTAAGTAATGCAAGATCTGCTCTGCAGCGGCGCGTCAGTCAGACTGCAGATTCAAAAAGTTTTCCACTCTGGTTATCCGTTGAGGTCGCATGACACTCGTTTCGATCTTTTGTTTTTTCCCCGGCAACTCGCTCTTCGTCGAACTTGGCTCTCTCGCCGCGTCCCATTGTATCCGCTGCTGCTGCTGCTACTACACACAGCCCGTCTCTCAATCCATTCGCTCTCTTTTTCTCCACGACTTCTGTCTCTTATCTCTTCCTCCTCCTCCTCCTCCCCGGCCCAACTCGCTCTCGAAGAAAGTCCGTTCCGCGAAAGTCCCGGGAGTGAGACGTCGGATGTCAAATATGTTTACGACTCGTCTTCAGCCGACTGCCTCTCGGGGGACGCGGAATCTCTCGATTTCATGAATTCCAAACGAGATCTCCACTTTTGTCGGGCTAACGATCTTTGTACCTTCGTAACTCCGTGCTGTTTTTCTCCCCGGCGCCGTTTACGTAACGCGCGCAAGTTTGCATGTTTCCGAAAGTTCATCCCGAAATGGTTTTATGGGCTACACGCGACAGCGGCGCGCTTTAGTACGTGTTCGTTTTCGTGGCCGGAATCCGCGGCGCTGCAGCGCAGAAGCCGGAAATTGTTACCGCTTATACCCCCGGCGCATAGCCTTTTTCAAGAGCGCAAGCATTACGGGCGCTACGATCCTTTCTTCCTCGAGCGGGAGACTGCGGGACGTTTCCGTGTCGGCGGTAAATTGCTGGACACGAGAGAGACACTTTGGACTGGGACGACAGGTTGGACGGAGTGGATAAGATAAGCGAGGGCGAGCGGAACGGATAAACATCGCGGCCGAGTCTGCTGCGCAATGGGAAATTCGCGCTGGGAAAGTAGCTCTCGGTTACAGGCGCGCAAAGTCATTAGAGCCGCAGGGGGTCTTTCCTCTAATACCGGCAATTTTTACCGCTTAGGTCTCGCGGCCGGAAGTCAAAGAAAGGGCGAAAGAAAAACAGCCGCCGGCGAAGAAGGCAGCTCTGTAATGGACGGAGGCAGTCGCGTGCCAAGTCGATTGTTGAAAAGTGTCACGTGCGCTCGCCGGATCATGTCGATTGCGAGCGAGCGAGAGAAAGAAGGGGGGACGATTTGTGTGCACCGAGATTTAGAGGGGGGTTTTCTTTTACCGCCAGCGAGAGAGGCAGACAAAATTCTAATAAAAATAAAAACCAAATTAGCAGAGTCAAGCTGAGCGCGGCAAACAAAGAAACGCGACAGCCAGGCCAAAGGCGGATCCTAATTGAAGCGGCGCGACTTCTTGGACAAAAGGCTTCCCGTAAATAATCCGACAAACGTAAATTCCGGGTACACGTAGTATTTATGTGAAACGCTCGGGAGATTTCCCGGAACAGAAGTCAAAGTTTCAGCCCGAGCAAAAACGGGCTCTTCTGCGCAAATTCCCCTGCTTGAGACAGACGCCGTAGAGCGATAAGGACAAACAGCGACGAGTCGAGCGTCTTCTCTTTTCCGCTGCTCCTCACGTCTCTTTGTGTCTGGAAGCCCTTGAAATCCCCGGCGATTCTCTCGCGTGCTGAGACAAAAGCGAGGAGAGGCAGCTCCGCTCGAGCAAATTTGGATAATTTGTCGAAAGTGCCGCGCAGAGTTTATGCGGGGCGGAGAAAAATAGCCTTATCACCGATGCTTACTCCTCGGCAAATCCGCGCGACAGCGCGTCATAAGCCCGCGAGTACAAGATCCGCGACGTCGAGGAAAAAGGGGGGCTTTGCCTCGGGCTTTGCGCTATCCCGCTATCTCGATACGAGCTCAGAGAAAATAAGGAAGCCGAGCTTTCGCCCATCCGATCGTGTTCGGGAGAAAAGAAAATCGGACGTACTGCGCGCGCCCGTATACCGCGCTTGCTCTTCTCCTTTTGGACGAAAGCTCGCCTGGGTTACGTCGGCGGCTATTTCTTTTGAATTCGGCCGCGGAAATCTCGGGGATGGGGGATTTGTTGCTGTCGTAGATTCGCGCGCATCGGTTTGCTCTCAGAAGCTTATTCGCCTCGTTCCGTGCGGCGCGGATTCGAATTTTCGGCGCAGGATCCGTTTCTTGATTTCTTTTCGGGAAAAAATTATCCACCTGGGCCTGAATTTTTCAACGTCTCCCGCGGTGAGGCTGGAGCTTTTTGCACTCGATCTTGACTGGCGCTCGATCGAGATTAGAGGCGGCCTTTCACCGCGAGAAGGAGTCTTTTTTCGGACTCGAGATCGATGCACCGGCCGATATATAAGGGCGTCGGGAAAACGCAAGTTCCGCGAATGAATGGCTGCAGGCTTTTGTGTTTCGAAGAGGCTTATGCAATAGCTACGAGGTCGAGCTCACTGACGGGGAGCAATTCACACTTATCCAAGCGTGATGAAATCGGTATTTGTATTTTAAAGACTTGATGGCATTTCGAATGAATCCTCTCGAATTAAGGCACGTTCAATTCACGAAGGAATCACAAAATTCAACGTGCGCGTGGATTCCTCTCATCTTTCTGGATTCCTCGACACATCGAACGGGAATACGGCTCCAGCCGTGTTTTGCGCGCGCGATTCGGAACCCGACTCCGAAATTCAAATTACTCGTAATCAGCGAGCATAGAATTCGAGTGGAAACTCAGCTCTTCAAATTGCGATTAACGTGAATGGGAAAACCGCGCCAATCGTGTATACGTACTTGCTATAAATAAATTCCAAACTCTCGGGCGCAGAAGGGGGCGCTGTTAAAAAAACTAGCAAACGATGGATCAACGTAGGCAACCGAATCAAGCGGCGTAAATTTTTGCAGCACGATTCGGGCGATCCGAAACATCAATTACCCGCGCCCGGCGTCCGGAAAAATATCGTCGTCGCCTCAGCCAAACGGCCCGCCGTTTTTCAAGCCTGAGAAATTCGCGCTCGTTAATGCCGTATATGATCTAAGTTTCCGCGGGACCTAATGAAACGGTGCTCGGGGGGTATATGAGACGAGGGAGCATTTAGCCGTTTGCGCGCACTCGACGAAGATAAATCCACTTAGGCGAGCTTTCAGTGTCTGGGCGCACACACCGCTGCCGCCGAGCATCTCTCGTGTTCCGCGTATAATTATGGCGAGTAGCTATGGGTCGCATGCAGCCAGGGATTTCGCGGGGCCGTCGATGATGGAATGATTCGAGTTCGTCACAATTAGACGGGCTTTATTAATTTTATTTTTAGAGTATCGAGCTCACCCCCGATGGCCTGGACGCCAACGGGGGAGAGCTCGATACTCGGAAAAACATATCCGTGGAAGCAACGGCAATAGGGGAAGGATATTTTCCGCGAACTCCCGCCAAAGTTTCGAGCGTGAATACAAATAAGCAGCGGTTCGGGGAATCGATGAAACGCAGCCGGATTCGATTCAGCCGGAGTTCGGAGCGCTCGTTCGCGGAAGCAGCGGGGCTCGCGAGTAAAATGGGACACCTCCTGCCGCAACTTTTGTAGCGGGAAAAGTCGCGCGCGTCGATTCGATGGGCGACGATAAGATGGAGGCGATTAGAGCGAGACAGAGAGCCGAGCGCAGGCACGCATGCCCGGGCCGCGCAGCTCAAGTACGGGCAGCATTCAATTCCAGCGCCGGCCGTAGTTTGCCGCGAAATGCAGTTAGCGTTCGCATTTGCATCGGGCGCTTTGCGCAAAGTTGCGTGTAGCTCGGGCAAACAGGGAATAGCGAGGCCTGGGAGGTATGTCGCCGAGAAGCGGGCAGCGGCAAGAATGTGCGGAGCCACGGACGGTCTATCGGCGAAAATGGCTGATTCGCGTAAAAGGCACATCTGGACGGCGGCGAGCCGAGTGCGGGCCCGCGGATCGCTCGGGAAATTGGCAAAGTCGTCATGGTTACTCTAAACTCCTTAGTTGCCGGCGGTCCGCCGCTACAGTGCTCCACTCCGCTCGCCGGATTCGCTTTCCCTCCGATGTGCTGCGCACTCCACACGCATGTTCGCACGGTGCAGATCGATTTCATCGCTCTCGGGCAGCTCCTCGCCGACGGTGATTCCGGACCCAGGAAATTGCTCCGGTTCTTGTTCTCGAGCGCTAATGAGAGGAGCCGGGCGAGGCGTGTCCAGGAGAATTTTTGCGAAGGGGATCCCACCCACGTAGCGTTTTCAAACTCGATTCAGGTGCGCGCGTCGGGCTGATCGATACTCGTCGGTCAAAGTTGCGCCGGAATGAAAAGTTCCACGTGACTTATGGGCCGGCGGGCTGCGATGCATTGTATCAGGCCGCGTATAACTCTGCGGTTAACTTTGCGAGTCTGCGCGGAAAACAAAGTTGCTGGCGCGCGCGCGCTCTCTCTCTCTCTCTCTCACGCCGGGGCTGGATTGTATCGCGAAGGAAGTGACGCACGACGCCGGGATTTCTTGCGACCTTCGGGAGCAGTCCCAGCTCCGCTCTAATTAAGGTCTTTTCATCCGGCGAACCTCCGAAAATTCGGGCCTGCGCCGGCTGTCAAAAGGACGAGATACCGCGGATCCAGGCTGAATTCCAAATCAGCCGAGCGGACAAAGCGAGAGATGAAGATTTCATTTTGTAAACGGAGTTTACGTAGAATGTGTACTCTTGTCTCGAGGTGAGTTCAAGCGGCAATAATTAATTCACGAGCTTTTTCGGACGCGGCCCGGTTACGTCAGAGCATCCAACGTACGTATACCTGCGCGCGAGAGAGAGAGAAGAATGCAAATCCGGTCAGCGGTGCCGAACGCGCGCTTACACGTGTGTGATTATCTTTACGAGGCACGATGAAACCGGTTTCCTGTTTGCTCTGCTCTCGGCTATTGGATCGTCGTTACAGCTGCCGCGCATAATACGAGGGCTGTGCTTTTTCTCCCAAAATAATTATCCGCTCACTCGACGCTTCAATTGTTTTACGCCCCGATCGTACTAATTTTCCCGAGATATCCGAAAGTTCTGATCGGTTCGCCGATGCAAGCATCAGGCCATGGAATAGAGGAGGTAACTTTAAACTGAATTAGCAGCGAGCTTTCGAAAAGCCTGCAAGCTTTGTCGAAGTCTAACGCGCTAATTTTTGTAGCCACGAAAATGGCCAGCCTCTCGTTCCCTGCTCTGCGTAAACACTGTCGGCAGCGAGAGCTAGTTTCCAGGCCATTACCTGGAAAAATCCCGCCCCACTTTCTTGCTTTGAAATTTCGCGCGGCTCTTAATGAGAGAAGGGAAAAAGTCTCGCGCGACTCGCCCGAAGAGTTTGAAGACAATCTCGAAAGAGAGCGAGGGCTAATGCAGTTTAGCATCGGCGCCGTTTTAGCTCCCACGGCCTGTTTATCGTTTTATCATCCGGGCGAAAAAGAGAGAAGAGGCGCGAGGAGGAAGCGCAGAGCAAAAAAGCCGAGCCGGGGAGAGATAGATGGAGGGAGGAAGGAAGGAAGGAAACGACTGAACTTCGTAGAGCGAGTGTACGTCTCCTTCTCGCGACAGCGTCGAGTTGAAAGGCCAGGTCGAGATGAACATCTCTCTCTCTCTCTCTCTCTCTCTCTCTCTCTCTCTCTCTCTCTCTCGCCCTCCCTCTCAGCCTCGGCGGGGTGGGGAGCTTCGCTTCTCTTAATGAAATTTTAAATGAGATCGACATCGGGCCCTGGATATGCGCGCGCAGTCCGCGGGAAATTAATTTGAAACTTTGCCGTCTGGGAAAGTTTAAAAGACGTCAAAGCGAGCTGTGTACTGTGTTGCGAGCTGCTGCTGCTTTTTCTTTATTTCCCTCCGGCTCGTCTGCTGCGCGATGCGCGTGGCGCTGACGTTTAGCTTTTGACGCGAGCTCGACGGACATGCGCGCGCGCGCGAGCGACTACTGAGGCTCTTTCGCGATTGCGTGTTTCGAAATCCAAATGAATAGTGGGACGAATGCGGTAGTCGGCCGTGCAGGGCTCGCGAGTACTCGAAGATTCCATGGGGTTTATTTTCCGGGATCTTCTCCTCGTTGCCGGCGCTCGCCCGAGTGCGGGGCGATAAAAATTTTGCGACGTATACGCTTTTACGATCGAACTCGGAAAATAGATATACGGGAGGGGGTGGGTGGGCTCAAGCCCCTTCCGCCGCGGCGACGGAAAAGAAAACGAGGAAAAAGAGGCCAGAGCTGAAGGATATTGCGCGTCGGGCGACTTCGTGTCTTTTCCCCCCTCTCCCCCTCTCCCTCTGCGCGCGCGCCGTGAGATTTTATTTGCAAGGGAGGCGCGGGGAGACGGCGACGACGACGACTTTAACGTTCGTCACACACCTCCGGGTCGGGGGAAAATGCATTTCTAAATTCCGAAACGTCGGGGGGCACGTTCGCGCCCCGGCGGCGTTTTACGCTTCCGCGGCGCGGCTGAATGCACCAAGAGCGAGAGCTCGTTTTGTTTTTCATACACGTGTGCGCGGATGCCTTCGCGAGCGCTTTTTTCGCGTCGGCGTCAATTTATTATTAGGAGCCGAGAGCGCGTGAGTGACAGTCGAGTCGAATTCTCTGGTCACGTGCGCGGCGGTGGAGGTGGATGAATGTTCCTTCGGCGGAGTTTCCTGCGCGCTAAATTTCGAATTTGGAGGAAATCCTATCATACTTCTATTTTAATGATTCCGCTTCGATTAAATGCTCACATTTAATGAACAAAGAAGGCGAAACTCCGCATTACAGTGTGTTACCTCTGATTGAAACTTTACAACTCCGGCATAAAAGCGATCGAATTTATTTTCCGAATCGAGGGAAGATGGAGCAGGCGAATATCGACACATACGTAAAATCCATCGTGTAATAAAAATCAACAATAAAACGGAACGGCGGAGCGCGGAACGCATTTTTCCGTGAGCCAGCGGCGAGGGAAATTTCGAAGTCTCCGATCGAAGCTCGCTATGGCGCCCCGGCAGATATGAAGAAAACATTTCACGGATAATGGCCGCATGAATATGGGAGTTTTGCGAAACGTGTTTGCGCTCGCGTACACGGCGGGAATTCACAAATGGATTTCTCGCGAAATATCGCGACGAAGCCTCGATCTCATTTTATCGATAACGCCCGGCTGCCGCTCTTTTTTGCGCCTATTTGTTTATTCGAGCCACAGCGGGGCAGCAGAAAAAAATTGTCGAGGGGGCGATGGGCGTAAGAGAGACGTCGATGCGGGCGAGTGTGCGCTATTGATAATCGATGCTCTCGCGTGTTTAACCTGAAATATTCATAAAAGCGTCGCTCATCGTCGAGGAGGTTTGATTGACTGGATCGGTCGATGACTATCCCGTGTTCATTGAAAAATTGCGATTTTGCCGATCAGTGACGCGAAAATAAAGTCCGATGGTGGTCGAAACAAAAAAAAAACAACGGAGGCTCCGAAGCGCGTCGTTTTTGTTTTGCGAACAGATGCAGTTTAATGCCAGCCCCGTACGCAGTTTCGAGTGTTTTTGAAAACGATTCGTCAGCTGTCATGTTGGCCTCTCGTAAGAAAAGAAGGATACTTTGTTTCCGAAAGGCACACGCCCTCCGCGTCGCAGCACACAAGTGCCGACCCTTCCTCAAAGAAGCGCATCCACAAAAACCGCGAGCGGAGAGTGTCACACAGCGGCAGACGGCGGGGCACTTTGTTTTCAAAGGACAGGTAATAACGACGCGTTTCGTATGCAGACGGGCACCTGTCGTTCCGACACCCGCCACGCGTGATCAAATTCCTCAAGTCGAAGGGACTTCATGAGAGAGAGAGAGAGAGAGAGAGCGGACGTACAGGCGGTAAAACCCGGCGGAATTGAGCAATTTTTGTAGCGACGCGTAAATCATCGAGATAGCGGCGCTCCGTTCTTTTTGCTGCTCGCGATCGCAATTAGGAAGGTTATTAATGGCGGGCGATAAGGCCAGAGCGAGGTTTCATGAAGACGTAGGTGGCGCTGCGGTCGAGTGAGAAATCGGATAGCTCGACGTTTCGGAATACAAGTGGAAATTCATTTGAGACATTAATCACGTAGCGTCCGGCCGAGGCCTTTTATCTGGATTTAGAAGTCGTTATTAAAACTGATTGAGTATTTAGCGCTCACTCGCTGAATACCAATCGCTCGAATGATTTCTCGCCGCCGCGGCATCGGGATGGCCGTCACGCGGCCCGTATGACGTCAGTCGCAGCTACACTCGCGCATAGCCAGCTCGGATCGTGACCGATTCGAAATTTCCCACTCGAGCGCGACGGAGACCGATAAAGTATAAGCAACGCCGCGAAAAGAAAAACCGCGAATGGTAAAACTTGTACATTGATAAATATGAGCTCCGTGCATTAGCCAGAGAAGAAAATACGACGCCATATATCCTAATAGCCGCTGCTGGCGGCGCGGGCCGGGCATGCCCCGCACACTAGTTTCTCCTCTCTTCTCGTTTTCCGGCACACGCGCTTCGCAACCTAGCTCAAATATTTATCCGTATTCTACTCTGTTTCACTCTCGCTTTTTTACACTCGCCTGCCTCCGAAATCCAACCATCCCCGGCAGGAGAGCAAGCAACAGCTTGCAAATACGAGCTTCGGGAAAACCTTTGACGAAAGGCGATCGACGGAGCCGGCGGCGAATACGATTTCTCGATTTTTGTTTTCTCCCGCGCGCGATCTCTTGCCCATCTCGGTAGCGTACCGAGACGAAGCCCCACTGGAAATCCTGGAATTCTAATTAAAGAAGCGCAAACTCTCGCGCTCGAGGAAGGAAAAGTTTGAATTCGTATAATAATCGCCGCGACTGCACCGCACATACGTAAGGAGTAGCGACGTGCTCTTGAAACTCGCTCGGGCCTCTCCCTCGCACGCACGCACATACGCGCAGCAGCTGCAATTAGCAATGTTGATTACGCGGTTTATAAGAAATGCAACCCCTGCATCGCGCACGAACGCATCCGGCGCGTATGCGTATAAGGCCGAGAAATGCAGCCACAAGCACGCGAGTAGCTTTCACAAGGAATTCGTTCGACTCTTGTCCGATTCCGAAAATAAATTGTAGTTCCAGATGAGGTCGTTCACGAATTGATTTGGAGGGTAAAATAATCCGCTCTACTGCGCCGCTAATTGAATTCACTTGATTAGAATCCAATTAGCGTCCTTCACTTCGAGTCCGATCAATTTTTTGACGGGCACGCTTCGCTGTCATTCGCGTCAGTTAGTCGCGTTATTATCCGCAAATTTCTACGAGTCCTGATAAAATTAAAAGTCGGATAAAAAATTGGATCATCTTAGTCGCAGTCTCGCGCAACGACTTGATCCGGCTTCATTCAGAAGCATCGCAAGAAGCAGCCAGACGGACACTCGCGCCGAAGGGCCGAGCATAAAGGGTTGAGAGAGAAGGAGAAAACACGCGAGCGAACAAATGTACGGAATCCTGTCGCGACATCCGCTACCATCTTATACCTGCGCGCGAGAGAGTAAGCTTAAGAGAGCAGCCTCGAGGAGAGAAAAAAGGAATAGCGAAAACAAACAAAGGGGGCCAGGCCTGCCGAAATTCCTGGGACAGTCTACCTGTTGAGAGAGCGAGTCGGTGCGCGAGATGAATGAATTATCATTTTTATCCGGGCTTTACCGACTACTCCAGCATCGGAGGAGGAGTAAGCGAGCGTCCTTCTCGTGCACACTCGCGGGTGTTGGCGCTCGTTTGTTCTGACAAGTCTAGAGAGAGAGAGAGAGAGAGAGCCCGGGTTACAAGGTAATCCGATCGCTAAAGCGCTTGTTTTTCTTCGAGCGATGAACCGCGCTTCGATGATCGGCGGAAGAGCGTCAACCGGAGCGAGCCAATTAGCGGGAGTGCAGCCGCTGATCAGCGGAAAACGTCTAGACGAAAGAGGGAAAGAGCGCGAGATACGCCATTAGTAAATATTTCGAGAGAGAGAGGGAGCGGTTTCATCATCAGCGCGCGCCGAGTCTCCCTGCGGCCGTTTCGGAGAGCGCGCGCACCTGCAATATCGCCGAAACGAGCTCGCTCGCCTCTATAAACCATATTCGCTTCACGGAAGAATGCGCAATCAAGAACGCGAGCGACGTCTCGGAGGAGCCCGCGGAACTGGCTCGGACGGGGAGGGGCAGATGAAAGAGAAAAGAGCGAGCGAGTTATAAGCCGGTCCGGGAGAGATCGATTTCGGAATACCGCGAATAGTTTTGGGCATTTCTCGAGGGACGGAAGGTTTAAATACATCAAACGCGCGCGCGCGAGCTGAAAAAGCCAAGTTTCCCGCCGCCCGAATCGGATCCGAGTGAAAGCCCGGCTGAAATTGCGGCAACTCTGAAACATCGTTGAAATTACGAGCGCGCGCGCTCTTGGGGGAGCGATTCGGGGAAAATTAACTCTTCAACTAGACCGTAACCGGAGAAGCAGCTCTCGGGAGGGAGAGCCGGGAGTATGTACCGAGCGACATTCATCGACGTAAATATTTCCCACTCCTTTGAGTGCCAGTCACAATTCAAATTCGCGAGAAGGGACGCGCGGAACACTCGGCTGCCGCCGGAGAGACTTGTACTCAAACTGCATCAGTTCCCTTTCAACGAAATCGCCTCCTCTCGCCATCTCAGCGTCCCGCGCGTTTGGCGTCTTCTCGGAAACACTCTTCGGAGCGCCGAGGGCTCATGTAATTTTCTCATTTTCAGTCGGTTGCGGATCTCGGCTCGCGCAGCTGTACGCGGCGGCAGATGTCTGCCGCAGCATCATCGGGGCTTTCGGCTCTTGCACAACTCCGCCGCTCGTCTTTCGGAAAAGCCTTTCAATTCGCCTGACCTTTTGAGCTGCCGTAAATTCAAATTAATTTCGGCAGCCGCGAAAACAATGTGGATGGGCGAGCTGGCGACGACGGCGCCAGCATGAATACGAGATCTCCGGCGAGGCGGAAAGATACAAGTCGGGGAAAGGAAGACGAAGTGGGAGTCGTGGCGAGATTTGCAAATGTCCCAGCCGCAGCCAGTCACGTAGTCCTGTGTGCGGCCTCCGGGCAAATCCCGAGGACCTCGCCGAGTTCTCTCTTCTCTCTCCTAATACTCGTGTCCCCTAATTGATAAAAGGTCAAATCGGGCCAAATGGCCCCGCGAACAATTTGGCTGCACCTCTGTTTTTCCCCTCATTGGCAATTAGCGGCTCGAATCGAGTTAGCCCTCCTCCGGCCTTTAATATAAAGTATGAGACGCTTTAATGCGGAATCTTAATTGAACGGCGAGGGTCCGGTACGGCTAGTACAGAGAGAGAGAGAGAGAGCAGGTGGAATTTAGTTTGGCCGCTAATCGAGTCCGGCCAATCGATAGGGAATTATGTTAACGATAGCTTTGATGGCCGGCCAATTCCCCGATGCCGCATATACGCATGCGAAATTTCAGATCGCCGCATCTGCATGTAAAAGATGCATCGGGCCGTGTTCACACTCTGGTTTACATCGCGTCGCCGCGAGTGTTTATGCGAGCGTCTGTCCTCGCAAAAAATGGCTTCATTTGCAATGGACATGCGCAACAGCACGGGCAGCGAAGCAGGAAGTTCGGAAGCATCTGCTGCGAGCCGTACCGGCTGCATTAAAATCCATAATTGCCCGCTCTCGTACATATAGCGCGTAGCGGTGAGCGTAATGAAACTCCTCGCTGCCGCGCGCAGAAAATAAAAACAGCGACAGTCCACCACACAAGGCGCTAAAGCATCGCCTCGTAAATCCTTTAACAGCTTCTTCTTCCACACGTGTCGCTGATCATAAATTTCCGCCGCCAGGGGGCGCCCTGATGCGCGTAATTATTGCTCCGGGGGGCAGCGGCAGCTCGAGCGATTAGCGCGTCGTTTCTTCTTCGTCGTCCGTACAAGTACATGCGCGCGGGGTAATTGCGGCTACGGAGATCTGCGTGTTCTCGCGCTTGTTAATGCTGTTTGCTCTCTCCGATAGCATCTCTCCCTTTTCGAGATCGCGCGATTTACATGTTAAGCGCGCTGCTTATTGAATGTTCGCGCAGCAACTCGAGCGTTTCTTATACTTTGTAAGCTACTTTGAATATCGTGCATGGATGTTCTACAAGAAAATTGCACAACCGAGGGAGTGATTCAAACACGCATTAAATCGGACACCGAATTTTGTCGACGATCAAGCTCGGAACAAAGAAGTAGTAATTAAGGCTAAAACGCGCATCCCCCGGCCTACGCGCCAACTCATTGTTTCTCTTAATTTCCTCCGCACTTTTATCTCGCGAGCGCGCGCGCGCGCGTGGAAAAAGCTCACTCCGGAAATGAGAGAGCGCATGCAAATCCCGCGACACTTTCCAGCCCTTTTCTCTCTTTCTCATCGGCGAGTCCGACTTTTTTCGGCGGCTACTATGTGAGCGCGTTTTTTTTTTTTTTTTTTTTTTTAATTAAACGAGCGCTTTTACGTCGAGAGTCGCGATTAGTCAAATTGAGGTCGGTTAGAACTTCCATTAGCGGTGTGCGATGTTTTCCTCCGCGCTTTTACGCCTCCTCTATCCGATCGTAAATTTGTTGAGCTATGGCGTTATAAATTTGTATAAATTTTACATCTTCTGAGACGAGGACAAATTGCAGCTCGCATGTCCCCCTGATGTACAACGCGACGAACAATAGCAGCAATTAATTTCGACCGAAAGCAAAGTGCGCGCACTCGCCTCTAATTAGAGAAAAAAACTCGCACGACATCGTCGTGCTCGTAAAACCTCGCCGAAAAAGTGAACGGCGAAGATGAAGAGAGGGAGAGAGGAGAAAGAGAGGAAAGGTACAAAGAAACGAGATACTACACGACGTGTACACACGTACACATTTTTCGAGCGACTCCTCGTCGGCGCCGGCAAAAAGACAAATAAGGCAAACGCAAATATTTCCAGGCTCACGGAAGTCCATTCTTCGCGACGACGTGCCTTTTACCACTGTTCGTGGAAACGCCGCCACCGGACGAGAGAAGAGCTACAAGTGAGCCAGCGATGAGCGCGCCGGTTATGACTTGCCTTTGTTCCAGCCTGATTTCACCTCGCTCGTTTCCCTCGAGTCGCTCGCCTTTTTTCGACATTTCGCAGCCAGCAGATGTATTGTAGCTGGCTTATTTGATTTTCTATTTTGCACGATCGAATGGCACGGAGTGAAAGTAAATTTTGCATCCTCAGATCTACGCGAAGATAATTTCGCAATATCCGGTGCGCCAAGTGATTATTGAATCCTCGCCGGCCAGGGATAGGTTTCGACGCGTCCTACACCGCAGCGAAAACAATGCATTCGTTGTATCGACTTGTTTCGGAATCGCGGCGGCGAATAAATCTCCGATGACAAGCGACAAAAACTCTCGTCAAAGCCATCCGCATAATTAAGCCGTGCATCTCTCGAGTTCTTTTCCCGACCGCGGGCGCCGGCAACTAGGGAAATTCCTTCGATGGCAGGAGAGCACCTTTATTTCCGCAGGGGATTAAGCGAGAGACTTCCTTGCGACTCACGTTCGCTTCCACTTTTTTCATTCGCTTTGTTCATCGTCCCCTTTTTTCCTCTCCTATCGGCTTTCGAGTTTCGTATCCGGCTCTATTCGTTTTTTCGGCTCTTCGTTTCGCGCTTTGATTTCCTGTGTTTGCCCTGAGCTTTTTCCGTTTTCGGAGCCCTTTGGCGCGCTGGTCGAGATCTCTTGCCGCTTTAACGGAGGAAAACCGGGTCACGGGATATCGAAATATTCTACGAACGACGAGGACACTGCTATCGGCGGAGCGCATTAAAAAGCCATTTCGAAAATCTAAAGTCACGGCGAAATTTATCGGCCTCGTAAAGCATACGAATCGACAGGGGGGAAAAAATCGACTCGAGACTCGGGGGTCCGTGAGCGCACGCACGTACGTCGAGAGGAGCAACAAGACTCGAGGCGCAAAGTGCCCGAAAGAAGACAAAACGAGCGGGAATCCTCGAAAGAGAGCCGCTACGGAGACATGAAAGGCTAAGCCGAAAAGTCGTGACGCGTGACGAGAGAGAGAGAGAGAGAGAGAGAGAGAGAGAGAGAGAGAGAGAGAG
>QLSS01000027.1:14011-170182 GCA_024372645.1 Trichomalopsis sarcophagae | reverse complement strand
GAGAGAGAGAGAGAGAGAGAGAGAGAGAGAGAGAGAGAGAGAGAGAGAGAGAGAGAGAGTGAAGTAGGGCGATAATGGACGGCTCGTGGGAGTGGAGAAATTAATAGCGAGACTCGATTAAATTGATATGAGGGGAAAGAGATTCGAGATCCGAGATGAAAGGGTGCGGAGTCCATTGAGTGCGGCCCGTGTATTTAGTATTTTTTTTCTGCCGCTGCAGCGAGGCGTTTTATATTATTCAAACTGAGCGATCATTTTTACGTACATCAAATTAGAGAGAGAGAGAGAGAGAGAGAGAGATCAAGTGGCGGAACAAGTTACACGCGATACCCCGCTGTAAATCTTCCGAGCCAGCTCGTTAATGTGGGGCTTCTCTATGATCAATTACCAGCTCGTAAAGCCACCGCAACACGGTACAACCTTGCTGGAAAAATTTTGGTCGACAAACAAAGCGCTATATTCTAATTACATCCAGCTACATCAAATTACTCCTTGAGCGGCACGATTTATCATAGCTATAAAGAGCCGCGCGCGCGCGCGCGAGGGAGGGACTGGAATGATAGGACAATATTAAAAAGATAAAAGATGCACCGCGCGAGGCAGCGGGCGAAGATCGCTGGATACGCACGCGATTTTGGGCGCTTGGCAGCGTAAAAAGAAGAAAAGGAGAAAAGAAGAGCGGCGGAGCTTTAGCGGATTTCAAACTCGTAAGAATGAACTCGCGGACTTTACACGCTCTGACTCTTTCCATCCAGTCCCGCAAGTTTGCCTTTCCTCTCCCAGCTTCTCTTTTTGCCCCTCTCGGCAAGCTTTTTCCGGCAGCCAGTCCGCTTTCTCTTTCTTTGTTATTTGACAATCAGATTTATTGGCAGAGAAAGAGCGAATATTTACGCTGAGCGGGAAAACTTTGGAGGCGAATTATAACGATTTGAATTACTTACGCTGCGATGTTTGCGAGAGCACGATTGCAACGGGGAAAAGAGGCTTACCTGCAACACAAGAAAAAGAAACAGCGTGAGTAATTATTCGGATTCCCATGCAAATACCGCCCCAATAAAATATTCATTTCTCCTCTCGCTCGAAATGTGCACTAAGAAGCAATTAGCACCTCACTCGAGATTATGCAAAAACGGGGGTACACGCACAACCCGCCAATTTCGAAAAACCCTTCCCAAAGGCACGATGCGCGCGCGCCGACGAATTTACAAACATTAGCATAAGAGCACGACTGCTCACGTGTACGCTCGCTTTGCCGAGCGCATAATGCGCGCCGATAAGGCCGGCCGAGAGCACGCGAGAGCGTGTATATGCAAAATCGCGGAGGGCGGGAAAGGGCACATGCGCGGCGTGCATCTCCGTTTCGGCGAACTGCTTTGATTGAACTTCACTTGTCTTTTATATGATAATAATGCGATTCCATTTGTCAGCGATGGGCTGATTCAATTTTCAGCGACGAGAGCGAAAATGATAAGCAGCACCTCGCGAGGCCAGACGAAGAATAATAAGGAGAACACATCGCAACGCGAGCGCAGCTGATACGCATTGTTCTCCTGCCCTCTCCCCGCCGATAAGGATCGCTGCGAGACCCTCCGCCAGCAGCAGCGGCGGCGGAGGCGGCGTATCAAGTTGCGCCCAGATTGCATCGATATTCTCCCGGCGGAGGACGAGCTGCTGCGCGCGTGGAGTATATGCGCTCTCCCGTATGGGAACTTGATATCTCTCGGAAAATTTGTTGGCTACGGGCGATTCCTTAGGTACATGTACTGTGCTGGCACATAACCGCGCATTGTTACAGTTATCGCGCGCGGCGCAAGTTCGCCGAGCCCGCATGTGTTTGCGGTGTGTGTGTGTGTATTATATGATGGCCATTTGTCTCCCCTGTTTAGTACTGTGGATTTCTTCGGGGAGCGGGCTCGGGTTCCCGCTTTTGTTCGGGTGTTCGCTGATTTATCGGGGGCCAGCCCGGGCCGAGCTCTCGGCCGTTCCCGAATCGATTTGCGGAATCAATCTTGTTTTCTTGCCGCGGGCGATTCCGCGAGCGCGCAAGTTTATAGCCGCGAGGCTCAGGGAAAAACGGCGGCAATTTTGTAACGTCGCGGCAGTAAAATGAACTTCAAAAAGCAGGTCGTTCCCAGCGCGGCAGCTTGCATAAAACCAACTCGCCGTGGAATAAAGCTTTTACTGAGCGCGCATTCGAGAAAGAGATGCACTCCCCGGCGCTCTCGCGTTTTGTTTTACATGCTAATTCTTTTTACGGCGCGCGATACAAATTCCAATTAGCCGATATTAAAAGCGCGCCTCTCCCTGTCTCTCTCTCTCTCTCTCTCTCTCTCTCGGCGAATATCAATTCATGAATAAAGCAGCCTCCCATTACTCGCTTACTCGCGACTGCCTTAGTGTGTCGCCGGCAGTCCGCTCTGAAAATAGATCTCTCGGCCTGCATGCGCGCGTACTCGTAACAAGCTCGAGACTGGAAAAAGGCGCGCACATCACACGGCGGCTCTGGCAAATCTGATTATCCAAAACAGCGCGAGGGAAAACAATTTCGCGTTCGAGCTAAAGTGCCACTCCAATCCGTCGCCTCGTAAAAGTCGCCCTCGACTCCGAGGAGAGAAAACAACAACCGGTATCGAGTCTAGAGTAAATCCGGCGGGGGTTTAACCTGAGATAATAACTTCTCTCTGAGCGAGAGAGAGAGAGAGAAATCGATTCGAGCGTGGGTACGTGTAGCGAAAAGCTCTCGCGCGGCCGGATGTCGAGTCGCCGGGCACACGTAGGCGGCGGCGACTTTTGGCGCGGCCGTTAATTCAAGGCCCGTCGGAAATTCGATTTTCTTCCCTTTGATCCGGCGCACTTTTCCGCGCGTCTCGGCGTCTCGCGGTGCGGCGGTTTATCAAAGCCGTCTCTAGAAATGCAAAGGAGGAGCAGTGCGCGCTAATCGAAAAGCCGATCGAGAGTCAATTTTCACGCTCGTGCCCGAGAGGGAGAGAGATTGCTTTATTTACACGCACTCGTCCGCCTTTGCGTTTTATTTGCATGTGAAAGTGGGTGCGTTGTTTACTTTTGCTTTTGTTCGCATGGTCGGGCATATGAAAGTGTCTGGCAATGAAAAATCGCCGTGGAAAAGGACTGCTTTGAAAAATGAAAGGTACTGCGCACTCTCGCGAGCCTGGCTATAAGCGTACAGAGCGTATGTGTGCCGTGCACTTTTCGAGAAAATTCTCCCCCTAATACAACTTGTACGACTTGCCGAGTTCGCCGGATGACGGAGTTTGCGCTGCGCCAACTTTTCGAAGTGATACACCCCCACGGCAAAGTCAATCAGTGCCCCCGAGTTGAAGTCCGCACTTTTTTATTGCGAACTGAAACAAGATCAAACCCTCGAATTTCTCTTTGATTTGCGCGACAGTTGAAAATAAACCTCTCGCGCGGTGTAAATTACGTCGCTCCAATTGAACGAAATAATTATTAGCTCTCATTTCTCTCTCTCTCTCTCTCTCTCTCTCTCTCTCTCTCTTACGGTGTGCTACACCTAAATTTGCCATCCGCTCCGTCCCTAATTGTTGCCCTAATTGCCGCAAATTGCCAGTCTTGTCGTCCGGCGCTTTTTTCGTCCCATTCTCCTTCGCCTCTTTGTCCGATGAATGGCTCTCGATTTTCTTTTTGCTCGCCGAGTGTGACACTCCTTTGAGCTACCCGGACGCGTCCGAGTTTTGCATTCGTCGAGAGTTATGAGAACGACTTTTATGTTGAAGCATTTACGAGACGGCTCGCTGTGCATCGAGTTTCCGATGAAAAAAAAAGGAAGGAAAGAGCTACGAGCTCTCTACTCGGAAGAATTCAAATACAGCGAGGGACGTGACTCTCTCATAAAGCTGTCTTCGGCTTCATTAAATTACCGACGGCGCTCGCGTATAATTGTTCTCGATTTTTAGACACACCCTGCATTATTGCTCGCAGCGGCGATGGAAGAGCTGCCCCGAACAATGGGCTCTGAAAACAGCAATAATTGATCAGCAATAAAGCCCACGTGAATTACGATATCGAAGTCCAGTCGAGGACAATGCATGCATCACCGCTCGCAAAAATTAGCCTCGCTATTATATAACTTCTTTTTCGAGAGTCGCGAGCAAACGCGCACTTTCCGCTTGGCGCCAGTACACGAGTGAAAAAACACGGGGTTTGTTGGCGCAAACAATTCGCGCGCGCGTGCCGGGCACATATTATTGCCGCTCCGTCCAGCACTTGACGGATACGTGATCTTTCACGGAGCAAAGTTTGCTTTTCCCCGCGCGCAATTTCTATAACGAAATATTGTCCCTCCGCTGTGTGCGCTCGCCTCGGTTTCAGCAAACCAAACACGAGCCTTGATTCCTATTTGAATTTCCCGCCTAAAGCAGTTCTTTTTCCATACGGTCCTCCGACTTCGGTCGAAATCACGCTCCGATCGTATAACACTCGATCTCTTCGACGTATAAATTCAGCAGCAGAGAGAGGGAGAGATCAGCTCCTCTGGGGTACATTCGTCTTTAGCGCGATGAGGCCGCTACTCGCGTTCGGCCCGTTATATACGTTCGCTCGCGGTGATTCATGCCAAACGAAGCTCGTGATATCGCCGCGCAGACCGGATTCCACGCGCTCGACCCGAAAATTCGACGATTCTCAGCCGGTGGTTGTCCCCTTCTTGCCAATAATTCCAGGAATGCCTCGGGGGGCTGCGCCGCCGCCGCCGCCGCCACCGCCGTCGCGGAAACCGAGAAAGTCGTGAGCTGCTTTTTGAGGGGGAGAACTCGCGGCTTCCTCTTTGCTATCGCTTTCGACTGGTTTCTTCTTCAGGGGGCTGGAAACCGCTTTGAGGGCTTTCGGATATGCTGGTTTATATTGCGAAGACTATATTAGTTGCGACAAAAAAAAAAAGAACGTGTAAATCTATAGTTTTTCCGTATCAAAGAGCTACCATTTGTTATGGCGCAGCAGCCGATTGAAAGCTCTCGGCGATACAGTAAATAGAAGAAAGGCAAAATTCCGGAGAATCGATAAGCCTTTTACCAAATAGACTGTTTCATCTTTGATCTTTTCTTTTCAAGAAGTGATGAAAGATAAAAAGGCTGAGAAAATAAGGAAAAAGCTTTGGGAGCTTCGTTCGTGCTGTTTTCCGCGATATCGTCTGCCGAGCGGGAAAGCGTTTGAAGCTTCTTCCTCTACTTCTCGTCTGAAAGGATTTCAACGACACTCGTCCGCACTTCATCGCGGAGAGTCGCGTAAAAGGAAAAGCAGCGAATGTATAAAGTAATAAGCGGATGTTCCCGGCCGCAGTTTTCATTCTGCCTCTCTCTCTCTCTCTCTCTCTCTCTCTCTCTCTCTCTCTCTCTCTCTCTCTCTCCTCTCTTTTCTCTCTCTCTCTCTCTCTCTCTCTCTCTCTCTCTCTCTCTCTCTCTCTCTCTCTCTCTCTCTCTCTCTCTCTCTCCCTCTCGTATTTTCATTTTATCGGTCGCTCTATTTTTACTCTGGCCCTCGGTAAGGAGATTCGGGTTTGAGCTACTTCTATACGGTCCGATAACTGCTACTGGCCTCAGCAAAATTTATCGGAGCGCCGAGAAGAGTTCAATCTGTATCAAAAGACCTCGAAGAACGATGTGTTATTTTCGCGCGTGTCTCGATTGTTAGAATATTACGTTACAATTGAAAAATTGGACGGATAAATCAAAAAGATATTATGCGAAGTTGTTCCGCGAAGCCATTATTGAATAATACACTGAAATTGTACAGCGCCTGTATTACATCTCGTTTGCCGCATGTCCACGCACGGCGATCGCGCCCTGGCTGCATGTCCAACGTTATTCTAAAAGGAGAGAATAAGAGCCCCTTATACGACCTTTTGAAAAACGTCAGAAATTCCCTGCGCCAGCGGCGTGTATAGATAAACCCCCGTAGACGCGCCGGTATAAAGAGAAGAGAGCGAAGCGCAGGCTAGCGAAAAGCGCCCTGAGGGATCCTCCGGCTGTAGAGGTAGAAAAGAGAGGCGTCTCCGAAAGAAAAGCGAAGCGCGCCGGAGAGACTCGCGAGCTGCTCTTCCCGGCCTCCCAAGCGGCAATTTTGCAATTTCGCTTTCTGCGGCGGTGGCAATTGCAGCCAGCGCAGCATCTCGGGAGCGGACAGCTCGGCGTGCATACATTGCCGAGCGCGGCGAGCAGGCAGCGCATTGAAACCGAACGAGGGGCAAAAATTACACAGCGAGTGGATTGTTTTCGATCGCAATATCGATCACGGGGCGGACTTTCGAGAAGCAAGTTATTGGAAGAAGTAAGAATGCTAGAGCCGGTAATAAACGCGAAAAAGCCGAGGAGTTGCTGAAGTTAACTTGGAAACGATGATGGCAGGGGCGGCGCAGCGATCGTTCCCGCGGAGTTGCTTGCTTGGGGACTCGTTACCGAAACTTTCGTCTCCCCGACAGAAAACAGGTGCTTTCAAAGTTATATCTGGCGCACTTGAATGCAATGAAATCGGATAATTACTGTTCCCTTCTCTCGCGAGTTTTGGCCAAGACAATCGAATTCCCCCACAAGCGACACACGTGGCTCTCAGCGCGCATTTTCCTACTGGAAGCGGGCAACAATCAGCCCCGACGTCGTCGCCGTCGCACAAGTCCTCGGCGTCAGCGGAGGGAAAAGGCGAGAAAAGGCGAGCCCCGAGAGGGCGAAATAAAAAGCTGCCGAGGTGAAATACCGGGAATAACGAGGAAACTACGAGGAGGCGAGCAGGCAAAGTACGTATAGAACGGGGAAAATGGGGAGAGCTGGTCTGTAGAACAGTTTATAGCGGCGTATTATAAAAATGCCTCGGCGGCTAACGAGGCGCTCCCTCTCTCTCTCTCTCTCTCTCTCTCTCCCTCGCGCAATAATATTCTCCCTCCGCACTTGTAGCCGGCTGCACTATCCGGTATCTGTCTTCCCTCCCCCGCGCGCTCGGCATTTCGTTCTTTAATTGTCTACGAACGGAGCTGCTGCCTCTGAGAAAGTAGAGCTATTCGATGAATGCCTCGTTTGAGCGTTCTGCGTCTCGAGAAATGTACATAGGTAATTAGCGCGGCCAGACAGCTGGGGGAATTAAGGGTTTTAATGAACGCTGAAATTGAGTCGGGGTGACGCTGCCGCGCAGCCCTTTGAATATCAAGTTTTCTCGCGAGTTATTTTCGAGCCGGTGAATCTGGATCGAAGTCACTTTTCATGAAATTTTCATCCGCGCGATCCGAGCCAGCACAATAGAACTGGGTCGAGAGCTACCGAAGGACGAGAAAAAAAAGACAGACCCGTTTCCTGTCAACTTGCTCCGCTCGCCGTCAGTCGTTCGGAGAATCGAGTTCATTAGCAATCGAACGAAACAGATCGAGCTTCTAATCGCGTCTCCACTCCGCTTCAGAGCGAAATCCTCTTTTCGATTTTCCGCCGGACCGCAGACAGTCTTAAAGCGAAATAAAAGCCGGGTAGCTAGCGTCGGAGAAAAATCTGAAGGAGCAGCCGGCCCGAGGCCCGTCACTCGACTTTAGATTAAAAGAGTAAAGTAATAGGGCAAGTCGGACTAGCTCGGGGGAAAACGGGAAAAAGTAATTGTCTTCGGCAATTTATGCAGTAATATGAAAACAGTGCTCTTCTCGGAATCGATGGATGTTTAGGGTGAATGGGGGACATCCATATCTCGTAGCAATTTCCGACGCTCCACTTTTCCTTATCGCGCCGACGAGGAGTGATTTTTTTCACCTTCGATTCCTCCTCCCATTTCTCTCCCGTCATCCAGTTCTGTTGCGCGGCGTCCGACTGGGGGAATTGATCGAAGGTCATAACCGCCGAAAACTGCGATTCCGCGACGAAACTCGCTGCTCGCAATTTAGTCTCCAGAGAAAGAGTGCGCGATTACACCGCAGGTGGGAAAAGTCTGCGTGAGTCGGGGGCGTTATATTAAATTAGCCGGTGAGAAATGACTGCGCGCGCTGTGGGCAAGACAACCGTCCCCGACGTGCAGCTTACGCACTGGGAGAAGCTGTTTTTCGCCTCTGCTTTTTTGCGCGAATTTATCTACCACCTACGGGAGGACTGGACGCGACGCTGCTATACGGGAATGAACTGGAAATGCGAAGCAACATTATTAAGCCGACGGGGGTGTCGTTTATTTCCAACTTCTCGATTCCGACTTTTGAATGATTATCTCGATTTGAATTCTGAATTTCCGAAACAAGCGAGCGTGCAGCAGCCGCTGCTGCCGACTATAAAGCCGAGCCCCGGCGAACCAGCGCAAAGCGCCGCAGTGTTGCTGGAAAGCTCGTGATGTTTACTGTGCGCGCGGCCGGCGTCTAATGCGCGACCGCTTATTTAGCGAGGCAGCTTTGATTGGCCGCTCTCTCTCTCTCTCTCTCTCTCTCTCTCTCTCTCTCTCTCTCTGTGCCGCCGGGTCAAGCCGCGCCAGCGTAAATATCGTCTAATTGCAGAGTAGGCGAGAGCCGGCCGGCGGATTCCGAATGCTATCTGCAACTCGGCTTCGGCCGATTCGTTCGGCTCAGTTGGAAAATACGGGGGCCACGGGGAGCGGACGGCGAACCTTCGATACAAGCAGAGTCATGACGAGTTCATCCGATCGCGAATGTGTATTTCTATCGAATAAAGTGTACCTGCGCGCGCGAGTTTACTCGGCCGGCCCGGAGAGCTCCATCGAGAATTCAACACCGATTCGCCCGAAAATCTCCTCGAAATCCCGAGCACTCGAGCAGAAAACCTCGTCCTCGACGTAATCGCGCGAATCGCGAAAGCGCCTTTAAACTCCCCGCATGTTTTCGGCGAATTTACATAACGGGAAAATCAGCGGCCCAGCCACTCTGTACCCCTCGCAACTCATTACTCGGCCGGATTCGCTGCCTGGCCGAGTGATCATTACGCAAGAGGAGTTTCAGAGAGAGGGGGAATTAACCGAACGAAAGATGTAGCTCGAAAGTCGGCGCCCTGGTATCGAATAACAAGTGGAAATTGCCAGCGACGCGCGGCTGAAAGAAAAGGCGCGCGCGCGCGGGGGCACGAGAGCGGATCAATCAAGCCGAATTCTGGCAAAGCCCAAAGCCCAAGCAAAGCCAGCGGCAGAGAACACAGCTCTCTCGGATCCGGAAAGTCCACAGTGCGCGCAGCCGCGCTCGACTGCGCGTGTGAGCCAAAGAGGAGCTTTGCCAAAGAGCCAGCCTCTCCGCGTGTGCACGGAGGCCATTACGCATTCGCGCCGCACAACGAGATTGCGTTATGTACACCGGCTCTGCTCCTATGTACGTATCCGCCGTACTCGCACCTCGAGAGCGCAGCCGGGAAAGAGAGAAAGTGCCAATACAATTTCACGCCGCGTTCAGCGGTGCGCGCGCGGTCGTTTACACTGCGCCGAGCAGAGTCAATGTACAATGTGTGTATCGTACATCTTCTGCGCGGGGCGTGTGCATAGCGCGCGTCTCCTCTTCTCTCTCTGTCGCCGCGCGTTCGTTACCCCCTGCGCCTCTGCCGCGGCTTAAAAATCCCGCTCGCGCGAAAACAGGGAAATTCAATTTGCTTAAACAGCCGGCGCCTTGTGCGTATCGGAAATAAAGAACCGGACAGAGCGGCAGTTTTCCGCTCCCCCGGAGAAACGTCTTTCGAGAACTAAAGCCGGCGGTGTATCGGCAACTTTACGGACCTCGCAGCGAGATTGCATTCGGTCGACGCGCAGTTTCTTGAGAGGCGAGCGGCGAGGGGCAGAGAGAGCTAATCATCGGTGTCGACTGAGCAAGTTTTAAGCCTCTGAATAAACGCGGAAACTGGTGTACACGATCTTCCATCAGCTCAGCGAACCGTATGTGCGTGTACGCCGCTGGAGATAAGCTGCTGCTCTCGGTATAATCCCGACAAGGGGGTCGTGCTCGGTGTATTGACACACATTCGCCCCCGCGGAGCTTTATTTGATCGAGGAAGGCAAATGCGCGAGATCAGGCTTTTTCTCGGCTCTTAAGCTCCCATCAATTTTCACTACTGTACGCGACTATATACGATATTCCCCGGGCTAAGAGCAAGATACTGCGCCGCCGTAAATTTTTTAGGATCCGATTTCATTGTTTGCACAGAGTCAAATTTAGCGCAGTATCGCATCGCTGCATCGATTTCTAATTTGCGAAAATCTTTTATCAAACCTTGATTATTCCAGGCGTGCGTCGCCAGCGCGTCCCAGCGCGACATTGATCCGCTACCGTCATAAACGCGAGAGGGCTTACAGCCCCTGCGGCCGGGGAATAGCAGCGCGCGGGCATCAAAAGCAGAGCATGTTGACGCGATCTCTGTCTCTTTCGGCCGCTGTACGCGGAGCGAGCGACGCGCTGTTACCGGCCGCCCGAATGCCGGAGGCTAACGACGCTGCACAAAGAGCCGAGGCGTATAGCGGCATTGCGAGAAAGCGAGCTTAATCCCGATTAAGTGCAGCCGAGCTGGAGCTCTGACGCTGACGCCGCACACCTGCTCGGAACTGGCACTGCGATGGAGATCACGACGCGAGGTCGTTTTTACCGTCGGAAGACCAGACCCCCTCCCTACGGCCGAAACACTTGACTGCCCGTCGAACCTCCGCGAGGAGAAAAATATAGAAAAAGATAAAAGCAGAAGAACCCATTGATTAAAAAACGTTCGCTTAATCCTGCGGCGCGGCGAAAAATCGCCGTGATCTCGCGGGAGCAGCGCATTTGTAGACGCGTCGATATTTTTCCTTCGCAGCTATCCGACGAAACGAGTGCGCATTACACTCTTTCGAATATCGACACAGAGTTTCTTTGTGTTGGTACATCGAGTCCGCGCGCGCGGTAATCTAGTAGATCTCGTAACGAAGGCTTCGTAAAAAGTTTCGCAGCCCGTACACAATGCGGGGAAAAAATTAATTTAGCCCCGCCTGGGAGTAAAGAAACTTGCGATTAAACTAACTTTACGTATCAGGGCGCATCGGTGAAGACAGTGCGCGATTATTAATTAAAGCGCGAGAAGCTAATTATAACTTTTTTGAAGATTGCACATATCTGCGCTTTGGATGGGGCGAGATTTCGAGAACGAATCCAACAACGTACCATGCCCTCCGGAGCGTTTTTGCGAGACGCCGAGGGAGCGCAGGTGAACGTGCCGCGGGTCACACAGCTATAGCAGCGACAACAACGAGCGGCAGAAGAAGCGCGCGTATAGGTGTGGATGCGCGCGCGGGAAGGACTTTCCGTGAAGCGATTAACGGCTTCCGTCAGAAGTTCTGCCGCTTTTGCTTTCTTTGCTCAGCATTATCAGTAATGTGCATTTTCGCAAAGCTACCCCCTCACGCTTTATTCCATTCCGATTTATTGCCCTTTTATGTTTGTTTTGCGAGAAGCCGTATACGACGCGACGCGTCATCGTCCGATCATATTTTTTGTTTTCCGCAGCGCCCTGTTTTTTTTTTCTACTTTTTACGGACGCGACCGTTTTTATGGGCAATGCGGAGGTTTTATTACCGCGGGTGCGGACTGTCATTGTTTCCATTATTATTCATGGCCGAGGGAATACTCCGCTTTGCGAGAACTTCGAACGTGTTTCGCTCCGGACTTCGGGATGTAAAAATTCGGCGTGCAAGCAAAAGTTCAGGCCCCGAACATTTTCAGCGCTCTCTGTGGAGAGGCTTGATGAAATTCTTGAAAATGACACGTTATTACCATCAGCGCCTGAGGTTATCGTCTTCATCAAAGTGCAAATTCATCCTATCATGGCGTCCCCTTTTCACAAGGCGCCGGAATAAAGCTTAACTTTCGAGGCAATATCGAAATTTTGATCACCGCTCAATTAATTTCGTGTTCATAACGCCGCCTCATAAGAGTTTATACGCGGGAGCTCGATAACGCGAAATTACGCGCAGCAAATTGATCGGATATTATTATGCAACTTGCGTACTGCTGTTTGTGCAAATCAAATACATGCTCTGACAATAACGATCGCTATTGCAGGTTCGTTTAGGGAGTAAGGCAATAAACCAGTCTAAATAATTAGAGAAATGAAGAAAACTGCGCCACAGAAGAAAACTGCGAGTCCACTTCTAGCTTGTGGCCATCGGAGTCGCAAAAAGAAACCGCCGCTCCATACTTCTCGCGGAATGCAAGGAAAGCGCTACGCACGTATAGCCCGTCCTCGTTACAGTGCCGCGTTATTATCGTCATTAGCATCATTAACATCGCGATTACCGGCGCTCAGCGCTGCCATTAAAGTCGCTTTCGATTCCTCCTTCCCTTTTTTCTTTGACACGTCCGCGCGTGGATGTAATTCGCCGGCGGCGGCAGCGCCCTCTACGACTTCTTTTTCCCCGGAAGACCCCGCTGCTGTCCTTTGTCCTTGGCTGTTATTTTCTCGATTGAAATCGAGCTGCTCGGCGTAAAACTGTTCGCGGATCGTCGATTTCACCTGCGGTCATTACGTGCCTCCTTTTTTTGTGCGACCGTGCCTGCACTGCCTCCCTTCTCCGTTTCTCGGAATAAGCCGCGTCCATCGGTAGCGGAAGGAAGCGGGGGGAGGCGAGGGAACGGGTTAAATAGATGGATGTACTTTACCCGCGTGCTCGAGGCTCTGCTCGTAAAATTTAATATTTTCTGAAAGGTAGGAAATGCGCGCTGCTGCTGTCGGGGATCGATGAGGGACAGAAGGCCATTTTCGATTTTTACGCGCGACGAAATTCGTTCTTATCTCGCGCCCTTTGCGTGGCGAATGCTCGCAAATGTCCTGCTGCAAATTTTATCCTACGCGTCCAAGTCCACCAGTCTGAGATGAGGGTAATGCGAATTTTCAAATTTGAATGTTTGAACGACGAACGTCTGCGTGTATGGTGCTGGGATACTCAAATTTCTCTATAATAATGATATATAATGATGACACATCGTTCGCCTGTAGGGGAAACAGAGCGTTTGCTCACCTTCGAATACTAGTACATGGTGTAACCATCAAACGCCTTCGGATATTTGACATATAATAAGGCACAGGCGAATGGAGACATTTTCACAATAGGAATCCAAACTTTCACCAACTTGTTCTCGCTCAGAGCATTATAATTCTTTGTGAAGTTGCAATTTACAAAGCGGACCGTGACGTACAATTGGTTTCATTATGCGCATCTGCTCTTCTTGGAATTTCATGAAAACGTATATCGGAAATCAATACATAGCGCAGACACATACCGCAACTCGAAAATGCCAATATTCAAATTGTGCATGCTTCCGTCATTCGTATATCCTACTTTCAAAATTGGAGTATTCTTTTCGGAACTCCGATATCGCCCTGTTTCCGAAGAAAAGCGCCAGGCGAAATTACATACTTGAGCTCGCAGCGGCGAAGTAAGAGGAAAATTACTCTTCTTTTTTCTCCTCTCCATGCCCAAGAAAACGCGAAACATTATTCCGCTTTTAAGGGGGGCTCTTATTGCTCTTAAATTTTTCAAACTTCTTGAAACATAACCTCGATCCCAGAGTTCCCAGAAATTACTGTATCAACTGGAAGTTTCACGGTAAATCGGCTTAAGTACTTTTGGCTTCGACTTTCGAGGTACCAAACGTTAATCTCTTAAACTCGAGTTATCGTTAGGTGCTTATTTCTTTTTTCAAGATTACGCGTCTTGGCTGCCTGCATGCCTGCACGCAATCCACCCGAACAAGACACTCGCAACAGTGAGCTGTGTATAATAAAACTACAACGAACGCATAATGCAGCAATTGGAATTTTTTCACTGCTCGATTTTTGAATTTGGAATCATAATTTTACTAATAAATTGGTCAATAAGCTATAATCGTGCTGCCGATGAAATCGCGAAAGTTTGTCGATTAAAATACGGTAAACATTCGCTAATGCTCGAGATTTTGATATTAAATAGAAAATAAAATCAATCACAAGCAGCAAGTAAACGAAGAGTAAATATTAGAACTTGAAAATTTCACTAAAGCAAGCCATTATCACAACGCCCCGGTGATAATTCATTCCGATCGTAAAACCTCTGCTCTGTGTCTGCCGGCGGCAGTCAGCGCTGCCGCAGTACACCGGCCACTCGACATGCAAAAACAGAGACGGAGAGGTAGAAAAGCACTTCTCTCCCCGAGCATCCGTCACACTAGTCTCGAGCGTCCCATGTAGCGTAACGAGGTAATGACGAGGAAGAGGGAAAGCGGGCGGGCGAGAGCCAGGAGTGACGATCCTTGGACAGGTCGTCGTAAAATCGGATTTCGTATATACCTGCTCCTTTGTGCTTGGGCTAACCTGCCGTGGATTCCCGACGCGACATGTTTACGCGCCTCTCGTGATGTATTTTTGCGCGAACATTCATAATTTCGCGGGCCGAGATTTACGGCTGCCGGTGACGGCTGCGCGGACAATGCGAGAAAGAAGCGTAAAAAGGATAATTAATTATGAAATTTCGAGCGAAAACCGTAAAACGAATTCCAGGAAATTTGAATAATTTTGCAAAAGAGCTAACGGCGCGCGCGCGCGCGAGCGCCTTTTCCCGACGCTAGAGGGCGTAAAAGTTTTACGCTGGGGGAAAGGGTGCGATAAAAAATTGAGTCGCTCCTGCCCTTGCGCGGCGTATAATAAAATTTGTCCGTAATAATAATGTAAAATTAACCCCGTTTCGCCGCTGCTGGCGCATTTAAGTATGCGGCGATCTCTCTCTCTCTCTCTCTCTCTCTCTCTCTCTCTCTCTCTCTCTACCTCTCCTCCGCAGTACCTACAAGGAGTCGTACTATTTTTACTCTAATGAATTCACACGGTACATAAAAGTTGCCTTAAAAGTTCGTTGCTAAGCCGTAATCCCGAAAAGCTTTTATCCGTAGCTGCGAACGAGAGCCGCGCCGAGCCGCCAAGTACTATACCTGTGTGTATACTGTACACGGCGATAGTGCAGTTGGATCGAGGGCGCTAAAGAAATTTCTTAATCAATCTTAATGCAGTTCGATTCCGTTTCCCGGCCAGGGATCCTTAACTCAGCTATAGAATGCTCTCGAGCGAGTCGATTTTTTTTTGAACGAGCCGTACCATTTCCATTCTTCTCATCTTCCAGGAGCTGTTCACTCGAGAGCGACTGCAGTGCACCACAGGACCCGCGACGATTTCGCGCTCCAAGGGTGCAGGGAGAGAATCGCTTGGGTAAATAGACGCGCCGCCGCCACCACGTTGCCCTATGACGCCTGCTATGCGGAAGAGAGAGGCATTCTCGAGAGCAAGAGGACACAATGGATTTACGAGAGATTCCACGAAGCTTGTCTTTCTCTTTACGGAGAGGCTTTATTGCGCTGCCCTCCGCGTGCGCGCTGCTACTTTTTTTTTATTCCGAGAGAGTTATGGTGTTTGGCTGGGATTTCAGGGGTGCGTAAAGAACGAATTTTAAATCAAGTGCGCGAAAACTTTCCGACGACGGCGCGGCGCGGATTATTCATCCTGCATAAAAACGGTCGCCGTTACTTCATCGGCAATATTTACTCGCTAAAATCGCACGGAACAAGCTGCTTCGATGCGGCCCGAAGAGCCGCGCCGCGCCGATTTCCGGGTCTCTCGACAGCTCTCGCACATCATTATTACTTTCATTTTCCAAAGTCCCGAGAGAGCTGCTCAATGGCAGAATAGAGGAATAGAAGGACGCTGCATTATAATGGACTTGCTCGGCCTCTTGAGAAAGTCCCCTCTCCTTCTCCGGCTGCGAGAGACGCTGCGCCGGTATAGACCTGTCTCGGGAGGAGGAGCAGAGCGGTTTCGTTTGCGTGCGCACCTTTGTTGGCCTCTTACTCTCTCGCACTTTTTTCGGCCGAAAAGGTGCCATAACGCCGTTGCTTCGTAATTCCGGTCAAGGGACAGCTGATTTTCCAAACTGGAGTGCGGCTAAGAGTTCTTTTTCTCAAAGGCGTCGAGTGTAAAACGAGCGAAAAACTCTATTTGAAAGAGGCGCGTAAACTCTAGCCGCGATCTCTAGACCACAATGACCGAAAGAGTCTGGGCGAGCAAAACTCGAACGAAGATTCGAAGGCTCGCGGTCTTTTCTTCACTGGCCGTCCGGTCCGAGAGTTTCCCCCCATTGTTACAAACGAGTTTATCCGAATTAAAACCAAATTTTAGCTCCGCATTCAGTTCGAAAATGCTCAAAAAAGGTGGAGTGAAGACGGTAACCCGATACACCCCGTCGTCCTGATTTATGCGCGCGATTCCGCGCACGGCTCTTTGTGCACCCTCCTCGGCTCTTCCGGTCGTCCTGTCCAAATATGACGAAATCCGATATATTTGCGCTGGAACCGATGAATGAAGAAATTACAGCATGTGTTTCGACGCAACGACGATGAATGGGAGCGCCGAGGAAGCAAGGAGAGCGGGGACTCCCTTTGGGGAAGAGAGCAACAAACGGCTTCTGCTGTACAGCTCTCGTTTTACGGCTTTGTGAACTCTCAATGACGCGGACGTTATTATCTGCATTTTTTGTGTCGTTGGATGCGCTGCTTTTTTCCCCATAAAGAGCGAACTCGATATCTCGGAACCGACGAATGATCGATCGGACGTGTTTTATAGGAAACTAACGGACTTTTTGGAGTCTGCCACTATCAGTGACCGCTATGCTGATATTCGGTTGTGTGTAAAGTGGGGCGTAATTTGAATTTCGCGAAATATCGCAATAAAAATGTCGGCAGAGGAAAAGTTCCGAGAATAGATTTCCGCGAATCGGCAGTGGCGCGTCATCGCGGGGATATTATGTAGCCGCCGCTGTATCGGATTCGAGGAGCAGCGGAGCGCGACTGCTGAATGAGAGAGACAACAGACACACAATGACTCACGGGGACAGCGTTTACCTGTACCGTCGCGATATTGCACAGCGTTTACGAGGCTATTACCCGGGTCCTCGATCTCTTTTGCAAATACGGGGAACCGTCGCGAGTCTCGCTGTTTTTCCTTTTACCGCGCAGAGATTGATGATGCATAGGCTTGTTGAAAATTGAAATTGAGGATGTTTAATTGTATGTGGGTCGCACGTCGCTTCGTGGAACATGACGCGGCGAGTATCGCACGGACACTTATGTAATGCACATTTCGCGTGGTTAGAGAAAAAAAATGGAAACGGCCGTCATTAGTGCGCCGATGGCTCGGATTACCGGCGGAATTGATTCCTCGGAGTAAGAAGAATTGTTTATCTCATACGTAACAGTGGTGAACGCATCGCAGTCCTTGTCCTGTTACTGTATCGACCTATATATAATCGTACGCGTACGTCGATACACTTGCGCGTTTTCACGTATACGCACATCCCCGGGGAATACGCAGTGCTGTGCTGCAGTAAAAGGGAGCTTCGAAGAATACTCGCTTTTCCACGAGCGCATAATGCTGTTGCATAATACCTCGCGTGAAATATAATACTCAAGAAGCAGCACAGTCACATCAATTATTTTCCCCGTAATAATTCGCGCGAAACCCAGTCCGTGAAATGACTCTATTTCGCCCGCGCGCGTAACAAATATAACTTTGGAGCCAAATTTAATGCCTCCGGCCTTTGGTCAAATATCGGATTTTTCGCTTACTCTCCTCCAGCATCGAAGGGGAAAAGAGTACAGCGGGCAGCCTTTCACTGCTCTCGGAAAATTCCTCCGTAATTTGACATTTCGGCGAGCGCGCCTTTCTAGGTTAACATGCGCGCAATAAATATGACGCGCATAAAACCGTTAATACTCGAATAATAACTCCCCACTGGTGCTCCTCGGCTCTTTTTCAATCCTGGAAATACCGCGGCGCAGTGCTTTCCACAGTATTCTGCGAAAGAAAGGAAAAAGCTTATAGTCGGACACTTAATCGCATGCTGCACACAGTTGGGAGAGAGACGGAGACACAAGACTGTACACGCAGGCACAGCAGCAGCGGCAGCTCCGAAATCCTCCCGTTCTCTCGCAATTAATTCCGCCGCCGGAGAGAGTCTGCAGAGAGATTCTCCCCGCGAGTTACGCACAAAGCGAGAGATTACGCCCGAGAAGAGGCTTTGCGGACGAAAAACGCGATAAAGCGATCTCGGTAGTGGCCGGCGCTGTTTTCCGGAGGGTCTCCCCGGAACTCGACTTTTTGAGAGATGGAGAGCAAGCGAGCGAGCGAGAGAGTGGTGGTAGCTGGAACGTAATCTTAAACGTACACGTCCGGAAAATTGCACAGCGGAGATGAAAGTAGTGTCCGCCGACGCGGCTGACTCGGATGTGTGCGCAGTGTACCGCTCTTTTTCGAAGAGGGAAATTGCCTTTTTTTTCGCGACTTACGAAGAGATTTTTCCTCCCTGCCGCTGACGCGCTGAGGAGATATCGATATTTCATTGCACGACTCGATGGAGAAAAAAATGTATACTGTACCTTTTAGCATCATTCACACGGCCTTCCTTTCAATCGGCATTCATGAATGGCTGGCAAAGCGCTCGGAATTAAATTGGGTCTACGTGTGATTTCGCGAAAGGCGAGGAGAGACGCGACGTTCGGAGAAAGGCGATTTGATAGTTCCGAGCTGTACCGACGACGAAGCGTTTTTCTCTGATTACGCGACACTCGCTGCGCTGCTATGAGTATACCTATATGTATAAGCGCGTGTTTTGGAGCTGACTCAAGCCGACGCGCGAGCCCTGCTGATTTCAACCTCTTTGCAAGCAAACTGAGTGTACAGCGCATTACGGTTCGAAGATGAGAAGTGGACATTTAATATACTGAATTGATTTTGTTACGAGGATTTTTCAATTGTACATGGATACGCGTAAGGAGTGACGCGTTTATTTTAAGAAACGCGTGAGTCAATTGAAAAGCAATTATCTGTGTGTTTTCACACTTGTTACACTGCGAACAGGAACGTATCACACTTGTGTTTATTTATTTTTTCATGGAGTTTGCGAAAGGCGAGTCGTCGACAAATGTAGCGCTGGTTGAAGGCTTCTTAGAAAATGCGATTTGTCAACTGTTTCTACCTCTATGCAGATTCTAAGCGCTTGCTCTTTTTTATAGGGATTATCTCATTCGAAAGAATAAGCAAATAAATCTCGCTCGGCGGCCGACTCGTTTGTTCAATTATGTGATGACTACCAGTTTAATCGCGTAATTATTTTACACCACAAATCCGTGCTTATCAGGAGAAAAATCTCTCTCTAGAGATCCGCCGATAAGCCGACAAGATTTTTTACATCTTCTCGCCACGTAGCGAAATTCTTGATTCGTGAATAGAGAAGAATTTTTTAATTGCAGATCGTCATTCTTTATTTTTCTCGTCTTAGTCATCAATAATCATCAATAATTCAAGACAGTTTGAAAAAGCAGTCGACTTACGTTGAAGGTTGATCCCAATGCAAGAGTTTCTTATACTGCGCCTAGTCGATTCGTCGTATAGCCCGTAAAATATTCAAACCGTTCAATAGTATTCGATGCCGGTAGTACGCACAATAATGATACAGTGCCTTTCCGAGAAGCGTTATATACATTTACAAAATAAACAACACGACTTTCCTCGAATCTCGCAAAACAATACCGTGATGGTTTATTTATCTGCACGTGGCACGTAGTAGCGAGCGATTGATCAATTTTTCCTCGTTCGAGAATCTTGGAATTTTCAGGCCGCGCATAAGTACAGCGTGCGCGGAAAATACATCGAGACTCGTATTTTGATATCGCCGGCGTATACACAAAGCAGAGGAAGAAGCCAAGGGAAGGCAGGAATTCCAAGGCACCTGCTTCCTTGAAAAATCACCGCGAGGATATTTACCCGTAGAGGCGCAACGCCGCCCGACAACAATGCCGACACGCCAAAATAACACAGGAGAGCACGTCTGCTCCGAATCACTAAATTCGCGCAGTACAAATAAAAAGCAAGCGCGAGTTTTTTGATGATGTTATCTTTGATATTTACGAGCCGGGAAGAAGAGCTCGCCGCTGTCCGGTTTAGGCGTAATTGGATTATTCTATACTTGTCAGATTCTCGCGGAGGGACACTATTTCTAACGATGAATGAGTTATTCGAATGTCTCGTCGGCAATGCAAGAGGGAGGGGCAAGGAAAAGTCTCGGGTGCCAGTTCGCACGCCAAAGTTCCGTTAGAAAATTGGCGCAATTTTTAGCAATTACACGAGCGGCTGGTACTTGCCAAGTCGTTATTTTTTAATAGGGCGAATGCGAAAAAGGAGCAGACACTTTTCGGGGAAAAGCACAGTTTGCTCCTTTTTCGCGCTCTCCTGCCCGAATCGGCGTTTCTGCGAATCTCGAATCCGAGTAGGTAGTGTACATCGTCGCCGCGTGTTTGAAAATAAACGAAATGAATTATTTAGAAAAAAAAGGCTTTGCGCCGCATAGCTGGGCGCGATTGACAAACAAAAACCGCGCTTCGCTCCCTCGCGCTCTTTTGCATCTTTCATGCATGCGGGAATACTTACGCGTGTCAGCGGAATGCTTTGTAAAGTAGCTTTGTTTAGCGCACGTAGCGGGCCGCGATAATCCAGCAACGTGCCTTTTAAAGCCTAGAAAGAGGGAGAGAGAGAGAGAGAGAGAGAGACGACTCACCATTCGATGCTCCGGTATCCCCTGAGACAGCAGTGTATCGCCTTGAAGGACAGTAGATTCGCGTACTCGGTGCTGACGACCTCCTTGGTGAAGCGGAGTCCGCCCGGCAGGTTCTCGAATCTGTGCATCGAGCAGTAGTCCTTGAGATCGTTGTCGTCGACCTTGGACTCGATCCTCGCCACCAGGAGCATCGTCGTCAGCGTCGAGAGCGTCGCCGCGAGTAGTCGCGCCATTTCTCCCGCGTGTCACGAGTGTCGAAGTACCTGCGGGAGCACCGGGAGCTCGGAACACCAGAGACGAGCGGACGAGTCGCGCGTGGCCAAAAGCAAGAGATTGCTCCGTCGGCGGCGATCTCGCGGTCACATCTTCGATTTTCCCTCCTCGCTCGCGGGAAGATCGTCGCCGCAGATAAGAAGAGATACGGAGAAGGAACTACTGGGACGTGCAGGTATGCATAACCTCGTCAGTCTGCGGAGCACCGAAAAAACTCACACACGCACCAGCACACTGCACCGGCCGTCTAGTCACATACGACACCTTGCCCGCACGGAACTGCTGAATAGTCTCGAGATAGAAAGTGCGGCAACTGACTGCGACGGGCTCGCGCGCGGAAACACTGCGCTCGGAGGCCGGCGGCACACTGACTGAGCCGAGCTGCCGAGTAGCCGACTGGCGAGGCAGCCCACAGCGAGCGTTTTCTCCGAACGTGCGCGGCGGTTTGAAAGCGCGCCGCAGCTGTTGCCAACGCGACGGCGCTGCTGCTGCCTGCCGCTAATCGCTATACTGCCGCTTCTCCCGTCTCCGTCTCTCTCCGATTCTCCGTACGCAGCCAAGGTGTAGGTGTAGAGCTGGCGACCGGCCGATTCTGCGAATCTCAATTCGACGCGATTTCCGGGAGCTGGCATAGCCTGTCTGCAGGTACGTGTATAGCGTCTAATGCATAACTACGGGACTTGTGCGGCGGGGGCGAGGTCTTACCCACTATTGTCGCCGATGGGACAAGGCATCTCGCACCGTTGCAGACACAAGCAATCGCGCGAGGAGGCAAAGTCAATGCCAGGTAAACATTGACCGCGCGGGTAACTAGCTGCACCGGCTAATTTGACAAAGTTCAGAAGCAAATCGGACTGCTGACCAAGTGCTGCAGCTGCGCTTCAATTTTTTTTATCTCGCGACGCACAATCCGGGTCAAAAGGTAGCGATTTTCCTTTTTTTCCGTGGAAATGACCGAACGAACAAATCAACCGAGTGTATTTTCCTAGAATTTCCCTCTGCCTAGTTTAATCCCGGTATTATGGCATACATTCATTTCGTTCCGCGTACACTGTACACACACACGGCTTTGACTCCCGTCCGCGGGTGCCTTTGATTTTTCCCCGACGCGCTGTCGAGTTTTTGTGCCGAGCTGCGAGCTTATCGACGTTTCTGCTGGCGTCCTTTTTTCCCCGTTTGTTCTGTACGGAGAATCCGTAATTACTCGACGGGCGCGTTTCGCGATTCTAACGGCCGGTGACGCGTTAACTCGCGCGACGATTCCCAGGCTGCGATGAAATTAGGAAAATGACCGGTAATTTCGTGTTTTTTCGCTCGCCCTCGCCGCGGCGTTCGAGGTAGGCGGCCGTAATCGTTTAAACGGAAAACAAGCGCGTCGCGTGCCCGCGCATACTCGATGCACACCTAATCCGCGAGCGAAGGAATTTTTTCAGGATGCTAACGAGGTCGATCTACTGCTAGTATAGGCCGGATCGAGCCTCTCGCGAGCTCTCCAAGTGCCTATATATATATATATATATACACGATATACATCCCCCGCACGTTAAGAGGGATAATTGCTAGCGGCGTCCACACTGTATGCTCCTGCAATCACACCATGAATGGACGCAAATTCAGCAAATCCGATTCGGACCCGCCGAGCATTTTCGAGGAAGCTGCTGCCTCTGCCGCCGATCGTCTATTTATCAGTTGTGTGTCTGTGTGAGTGGACGCTTGGCTTCAGTCGGGTTATTGGAGCCGGTAATCGTTCGGGCTTTTGCCGTCCGCCACGAGGATCTCCAGAGTTCGGCGGAGGTAAACATAGTTGCATGACCGTTGCTTCGCCGCGCGAAATAAAGCCTCGTTAGGACTTTTGACAATGATTTACACATCCAGAGCTCGCGCTTTATAATATTGAAACTCCGGAACTGCAAGAAACAGCTATTATCTTATAACTGCTTATCTATATATAACGCATCAGACTTCACCTTCAACAAGAACCGTAATTCACGCGGTTTCACATCAATTAGACCAGATGCTCGAAATGATCGATGCACCTGATTGCGTCATCTCGACCCAATCGACAGCTGAGAGGAGAGATCTACTTATAGGTATGCAGGGTATTTTCAATTGCGCGCGGGAGAAGATTCCGCGAAAAGGCGCGATAGGTTCCACGGTACAGGGCGGCGTGCTCGAGTTACGTCAGCGGCTTCGCGGAAGGTAATTAATTAAAATTGGAGAAAGAGTAGGGGGCAGTGCGGCAAGTGGTATGATGCAGGAACGAGCGAGATTACCGCGAATGATTCTTCCGAAAGGCTGCCCGAGCACTTGATGAAATGAGAGAGAATTCGCGATGCACGCGCTCTTCTATTTCGAGTTGGACGGATCGATATCCCGATTATATTTAACGTCTTCGTGTTCCGTACAAAGTTCTAGAGGTGAAGCACTGCTCGACGCTTTGGGTGTAGAGGGGTTTATGCGCGCGGATTTGCGGTACGGCCAGTTGTAAATGCGCAATATTTGCGTAATTCAGCAGCCGATGCCGTCGAGCACGATTCCTGGAAAATAGCGCTAATAATAGATCAGAGTCCGAGAAGTGATTGCAGAAGCACTTGGCCGTAGTGTTCGCGGAAGGTAAACTTTTTTCCGAACGCGCGTCTCGCGCAACGTTGCATGCGGCTCGGCAATGTCATTCTAGTTTACTCTATTCGTCTGATCGATTGCACCGAATCGGCGCAACTGTAGCTTACCTTCTGTTCGCTGCAACATCGACCAAGGGCCGCCTCTTGTAGATGTCGCGAATTCCCACCTTGCCGACGGTCGAGTTCTCGTATATATATATATATATATATATATATATAGTGCAGTCTCTCACCGGGTAATGCGAACCCGCGCATCGATCGCGCTGCTGTCAGCGCAGCTGTGGTGCAGTGAAAAACAGTGCGGATCAAGTGAGCTTCGGTTGGTAATTCGAGCCATCGCATCAGGGGGGCGCGACTTAATGCGCTTCAATCTCGCCGAGTATAATAGCGAGAAAGTCAGCTTTCCTGAATTCGAGAGATCAGTCGGCGGCGACAATGCAAATGCCTCCGCCAATCTCCGCGAACGGAAAGGCTGAATCCAATTTGATTCCGCCCCGCTCTCCATACAGAGAGAGAGAGAGAGAGAGAGAGAGAGAGAGAGAGAAAGAGAGTCAACCATACTCGCACTTTCCTCAATAGAAAAAAAATTCGAAGAAAAGCGTAGGAGGAAGCAGCCGCCTTTCCGGCTCCTTTCCCCGCCGAGCGCGCGGAAAAGTAATCCTGCAAAGTGAATCGAAAGAAAGAGACTTTTCCGCGGCTTTTTCGAACCCGAGGGAAGGAATTAAAAGCACGTAGGTGAGCGAGAAAGGAGCGTAAGCAGGGCCATTCGTAGGCCGCGCGAGGTGTGTCTCGTCTAAACGTTTCGAGCTGTTGGTTTCGCCGGATAAAATAACGAGCTCGGGAATAATTGGGAGAAACAGAACGCCGGCTTCGAAGCGTCGCCGGCGGCGAGAAAGTTTGCGAGCGCGAGAGAGTCGGGAGAAAAGAGCCGACTCGCAATTAAATCTCCCGAAAGGAAGCAGCGGCCGAAAATCAGTCCTCGCAGTTCCGAGACTAGAGGCAGCGAGTAGCCCTCGGGGGCCGGGGGGAGAAGAACCGAGAAGTAGAAGAGAAGAAGAAGAGGGAAAGAAGAGCCGAGCTGGGGGATCGAGTCGCGAGTCGGTCCCCGGGGAGTCGGGGACAGTGGCGCGCGGGGCACCCTCGGAAAATTTTCTGCCGATCTCCCATGGCTTTGAATTAAAGCCGCGAGCGCGGGGTAAACAAGCCTCATCTCACTAGTCCACTGCCACACCTGCGCACACGGGCAGACGCTGCGAGAAAACAAAAGCGCGAGAGAGGAAAGCTACGTATACGTACCGCACGCATCGCGCAGGGGCGGCGCAAGCTCTCTCTCCCGCAGCAGCGCCAGCCGCCAGCAGCTGCGCAGAGAGCGCCGCGTCGGCGGCTCGGCCGAGAGAGACGGAGAGCAGCCGCCACCGTTCCAACTTGCAGTCGTCGTCTCGTCAGTACGGCCTTAACGGTTAGCCGGCCTACTTCTCTCGCGACACGCATCGCTCAGTCCGCGGGACGACAGTAGGACAGTGCAGCCGATCAGCGACGGAGACTCGCAGCCAGGCAGCCGCAGCGGGAGAGCGAGGGAGTCGATCGGCGAGTCGTCTCGCGCCGCACCGCTGCCAGGAGCCAGGCTCCTCTCGCTCTCTCACTCAAGCCCCCTCTGCGCCTCGGTAGGATGCCGAGCTGATCGGGCCGAGCGAGGCAGAGCAAGTGCGCCGGAGAAGAGAACGAGAGTACCGTAAGTCCCTGTGACGCTTGACCCGCGCGGCTTATCTCCTGATAGGGGCTGGCCAATCGATTATGTGCGCCGCCGGCGCTCTCGGAGGGTGGAATTTTTCTCGGCGCACAGACACACGCATGCCGCCTGCGTGTCAGTGTGCGGCGATGATTCTGCGCGCACGTTGTGGCCACGTACGAGCTTTCTTTATACTTTTGCGCGACCTTGTCGATCCGACTGATGATGCGAGCGTCCGTTGCGAAAGGATGACTGACGCGCGGACGGCGGCTAAATTTAGAGCGCGCGCGCGGCAGATTTTTTTCTCCTTGGCATACGATCGAAAAACGGCGAATCAAGAGCCTCTTTTTGATGAATAACAGAGACCGATCGCCCGAAACGCGGCACATTGAAAGATTCACGAAAACCCGCCGTACCGAGCACGTGTCGCAGCGGAACGTTTTATTTTCGTTTCCCAGCAGTGGCACCGGAGCTTTTTGTCCAGCGTATTTTTAGAGCGGTCCCCCCGTTTTTTTAAACCATTAAAGCGAAATTCCGTTGTTTGCCCGGCCAGAGCGGCGTTCGTTAATTTGGAATTCATCTGCGTAATTTTCCCGAGGCCGCGCACATCTGCTCTTTGATCCTCTGTTTGCTCAGGCCCGATACAATTGCGCGCACACAGCTCGAGCGGTAGTTCGCGATTAAGAAACGCGATATGGAACAGAGAGAGCCTTTGACGCGCCTTTTCGAATCGGACCGAGTGCAACCGGTTGCGCGGCCCGTGCGGCTTCTCGAGCATTTTTCAAAACAAGCCGAGTTTCCAGGACAAAAGATTAGAGCCGTAACTTCGGACTGACTTCTCCAAGTCGGTATCTCCTCCGGAGCATTAACAGTCGCTATAAATACATCGAGCGCGGATGGATTTATCGTCGTTATTCCCTTTGGCGCGAGCGCGCTGCTCTGCTGAATATTGAAAGTCGCGGCGGGATTAAACTTGATTGTCCGAGAGACTGACTCGGCGAAAATGGAAAAGTCAAGGCGTAATGCCTTGCGTTTTGGCGCTTCGTTTGAGCTTTCGGACTCGGAAGGTGATTGATTCCTCAAAAATGACTGGTACGCTCGGGGGCCAGCCAAGGCCAGCTCGCTTTTCGCTGATTCAGGCTCGCTCGATACCGCGCGAAAGAGCGCGAAATAATGATCACCCGAGACGTTTTTTCCCTCATTCTGCCGCACGTCCTCGTCCTCGTCACCGGCCGGTCGAGATTGTCGAGGAAACTAATAGCTCCCCTGCACCGAGATGCGGCTTCCGAAAAATTAGCGATGAAAAGGGGGCAGTCTTCGCTTCCAAAAATACACCTGACCTTTGCTTTCGGTCCTAATCATACCTCGAATATCGGGCCGACTGCATCGTCCAACTCGTATAGCCTCCGCGCGCACGCGATCCCTTCGACGTCTCGCCGGCTGCTGGCGTTTGCTCGAGAGCCGGCCAAGTCGATTTCTCATTATACACTTGATTTATTGCCCGCATAAATAACTTTTAGTTTGTTTTATTTCGGCGAAAGCTCGAACGCGCCGGTGAATAATCGAGTCATTATAGAATTCTCGCGCTCGACGAATCAATTCGGCCGGACTCGGTAATCCGTGACCGGGGGATCATACCCGCGCAGATGGGGCCGCTGGTGGTTCGGCGCTTTCGGGCTGAACTAGTTTCAAAAATAGAAATGCTGCACATCGAGATTGCCGAAGAGATTATCGGCCAGCTGACGAGACGCATTTTTCATTACGAGGCGCGCTTTGGATATCGCAGCGAGATTCGGCCTTTGTTAGACGCGCTAACGAACTTGATTCGCCGGGATAACGAATCGCTTTATTTTCCTTCAATTTTTCCTCCAGCGAGCTTTTTCTAATCAACATTTGAATAGGATCGATTGTGGATTATATTGGGCGTTACGTAAATCGGGAGCTTCACATCCCCGATAATGTGGGCAAATTCAATTTCGATTCGATCGCGCCATTAACGATCCTTGAAATTTCGAAATAATGCTCCATTGACGGGCGCACTTTGTCGAGAGCTGCGCTGCGGGAGTCGCACGCGTTAATTAGACGGGCGAAATTTATAATGCAGCCGCGCTGGGAAAATTGAGCCCCAAGACGGCCGTTGAAAATGAAAATTTTCATCAATCGGCGAGTTTGCGTTTCGGGAAATTCCGGAGAGCCCCTGGACAAGCCGCAAAAAGCCATCCCGGTAATGACGTCGTCGCGTATCCTCCCATCATCATCACACCGATAAGGCGTCGCCGAGTGGGCACAGTTCGATAGCCATCTCGCGCGCGCGTGTGCGTAGGAGATACGAGGGAAAAAGGCGCGTGCGACGGCATTTCTCCGCGGAGCACGTATACGGAGCGATCGCCGAGGGGAAGCCCCGGCCGGCCCGGCCCTTTTCCACTCGGCGCTCGTTCCGAGCCAAGGAGAACTTAATCAGCTCGTTTCCGCGTGGCGCTTTCGACGATCCGCAGGAGGCTTTCTTTTTTATGCGCGAAATAATCAAGTCGACGCGGAGGGACCAAGGCCGTATGCATATTAATCCCCGAAGCGGGTAAATAAATAAATAATTGGAGGGGGGCTGGTTATTTATGGAGCGCCGGCAGTCTCGCTTTACGCGCGTAGCTGCAGCTCGTACGAGTGATACGCCTTCTCGAATGTTTATTTAGCTGGTAAATTTTACCTCGCCCCGCGACGCAGAGTCGACGACACGCTAATTGCCACTTGTGGCCTACTCCCGCTAATTCCATACGATCCATATTCCGTTATAGCAGCTCGTGCGCGATTCCATGAATATCTTATGCGCCGCGATTCCCGTCTAATTATTTTCGGATTAGCCACATCGTCATAGCGAAACGTCTCGCGAAGCCGTGGAAACAAATTCCGCCGGGCGAAAGAAGGATCGCCAGCCGGCCGGCAGGCAGGCTCTTAAAGTACCCCGTAAATCTCCCCTTTTTCGCCCTCCGAGTTCCCGGCCATAAGTTAAAAAATATAATTACGTGCAATCCGCAAGAATTCGCGAAGAATTCACTCGGCCCAAGGCGACCTAAAAAAGAGAGCGTTACATATAATGTTCTCGGGCCACGAGCATCCAGTTTTCGTACGTACGTACTCCGGCAATTAATCTCTGCCTCGCTTGTTTTTCGCGAAATTCGAACGCGCCTTTGGTAACATAACCTTTGCTAACGAAGCAGTAAAAAGCAGGGGAGCGAAGCCCTAAAAGGACAATTTTAGCCGGGCCGTGTTACAAATTTCCTTCGCGGCGCAGACTTGGCCTCGTAAAGCGAGCAATCCCCGCGAGCGCGACATAAAAATAAAGCCCCTCGGTATCGATCCGGGCGACGGGAGGAAAAAAATTTCCAATCATTCCGCGCCTTGTCGGGCTATCAAACGAATTACAATTAGCTCGAGGGAGCGAGCAAAAATTCCGGGATAAAAAGCTCCGATCCTGCAAGCGCAATTCGCTACGGCTTTCTCTCGAGGCTTAACTCACTTTTCGCCAGAGGAAAAATCTCGCATTTTTTTCGCCTTACCTTTTCATTCGCGAGACTTGGATATCGAATCGAATCAACTGGAAAATCAATCGAATGAAGGATACGCGTGCTTCTGACCTCGAGCCTCCGATAACGAAGCTTTTCAATTTGAGCGATGGCGACGCGCGATTTTTCTTCTCGCGAGGCAATTAACGGCAACGAGAGCGCCGGCTACTTATTCAATCATAACGAGCTTTCGAGCTACTCCGGTTATACCATCCGGAAGCAGTTTGCTACTTATAACTTTCCGGCAAGTTTCCGCAGTTAGACGATGCTTTCCTGTAAAAAGTCCGCCCGAAGAGGAGCCCGTGTAGTGCGTTTCTCATTACCGAGCCCGACTTTGAACTTGGGCGAAAAAACTTGCCGATTAGCGACACTCTGACGACAAGCAATTCTGTTTGGATCAAACTCACTTGCGAAAGCTCAGTACTGTAATCCAGCAGGGCTCGCAAGCTCGAAAAGGATGCCGCTCCACCTCTGCACGCTCAGACAGCCGCATAGAGAGAGAGAGAGAGAGAGAGAGAGAGAGAGAGAGAGGCTGCAACGGCCACTGCAGCGCTGGCGCTGGCGCCGCAATGCAGCGGCCCGTAGACACACCGCTGCGTCCTGCGAGGCGGACTTAATTTTAACGCGCGCTCGCAAAAAGGAAAGAGCTACCCGTCTACAGCTACTGTTTGGGCTATTCGCGATTTTTCAAAATCCCGTTATTTGTAAGGCGTAAAGCCCCGCGCAGACGGCTTTACGAGCCTCGAAACGAAAAAGCCCAAAAGCCAATCGATCCGTCGCCACGATAAATAAATCACCGGCGACAGACGGACGGACGCGAAACCCCGCTTCTCATACACGCGGGGTAAATTTAGCGGGGAGAACAATTAGGTCGGTGTGCAGAGCGCCCGCGCCGCGTGCCACGGGCTATACATATACGAACGGGGCCACGCGCGCGCGCTCTTACTCCTCCTTCGACTCGCCTCGTAACGTCCTGAGACCGCGTGCGTTCAGCGGCTAATGCTCTTCTGAGCGCTTTCCTCCTTTTCAACGATCGCAGGTGCCTTCGATTCAGCGCGCTATTTAAACCGGTCTCTATTTTTGGCCGCCGCGCTCGCCTATTTTCAGGATCGGCCGATGAATTATTCCTCGCAGAATTTTCTCTCGTCATTTCGGTTTCGTCGAAATAGACGCCAACGCCGCTAAATCCTCCGAAATCGAGTATGAGAAGGCACGCTATGATGACTCCGCAAAGAGCGCGCGAGGTTAGGTCAATATTTGGGTCGACAGGTGCGGAGCCGCCGAGCAATTCGGTCAAGGATCATGGCTTTCAATATCTTTTCGCTTCCGCGAGCTTTGTATCGGCGGATCGTTTCGAATGCGATGCTTTTTACCCCCAATTTCGAAAAAAGACCTACTTCAGTTCAATTAGACCGCGAGAGCCTGAGAGGGAAGTGGGCTTTTTCGAACGTCGATCACTCGATTGCGCGGAAATAAATCATCCGCCGCATTTTTATTTATCGTTAACTTTAACATAGGTAGACCGGCGAATAAATTGATCGGAGCTGTGCAAGTAGAACGAGTCACGGCCCGGCCAGACCGATCCATTCGTTGGAATTACTGGCGCTTGATGCCGGGCGTCTCGAAACACCATCGCGAAAAATCGATTGCCGCGACCTCCGCCGGAGCAAAACAACAATACACTCGAGCCGGTCTAGCGGCTCATCCCCGCGGAGATGAAGAAGAAGAAGAAGAAGAGGCTACTACTCCCTGCTCCTTGTCCTCCACCTTCGCCGCTCCGCGCTCCCCACCTGCGAGTCCACTCGAGAGGCTTTCTTTCATCGGCGGCTCGTATCGATTGCCCGGGGCTTTTTCTCCGCGCGCAGGAGAGTCGAGAAGCGACCTCCGGCCGGGTCGCCCTCAAAAATCTTAATGAAATATTAAAGCCGCTGCTCGCGAGGCTCGACCGGCCGATGTCGCTCTGCTCGGGCTCGTCGAATTCAAGCCATTAATTGCACTCGACCCTATACAAGTTCCCAACTAATCGGGCTGCCGGCCCGTTGTTTTGTTTAAATACCGCGCGCTAATCCCGGCTTGAACTTTCCCCCGATTTTAATTAAAACGGATATCGCGTCTCGCTCGCTCGCTGCTATGCTCTATCGATCGCCATGGCTATTTTTGACCAGCGGCGCTAATAATAGATCGACTACTTTTTATTCACACGTATACGCGCGCGTCCCTCTCGTCGGGACTAATATTTTCGTGACGCTATCTGCCCGCGCGCATATTACATGTATCCAGGTTACTGCGGCAATAATATTTTTTTCTGCCTCGGGCTAATCAAATCATATATTTCCTCGGGACGAAAATCCGTGATTAGGATCGAAGCAGTAATGCCGGGCGACACGCGAGCAATCTCCACCCTCTATCTCTCTCTATCTCTCGCCCCCCTGCCCGCGGCTGGCCGAATGCAGCAATAATTTTTTATGCTTATTCGCAAAGTCATTGCAAATTCATTCAGCGCTCTAACTTAGAGTCGGCCTAACGCTCCGGAGATGGTGCGCGCAGCCCCTTTTATTTTTTCGAGGTCGATGAAAAATTTACGAATTAAAAATCAATGGCCCAGATGGCGGTGCGAGCAGGTGCCAGGCAAAGGTCGACACGAGCCGGCGTGTTTTTCTCGGCTCGCCGCGCGCGCGATCGATTTTTGATTTTTTTCTTTTTTCCCCGCTCCCGGCTTCTCGGGGCTGTGAGCGTTAATTCAAATTAGTCGAGCCGCGGGAAAGGCTTCGTAATTCATGGCTGTTCCATGCTAATGGATCTCGCGCGCCGCGGATATTAATGTGCTTTGTTTCGCGGGGGGAGAGAGCCAGCTCTCGCGGAGGAGAATTACAAATTCATCTCGAGTAAATCTCGTAGTCCATGGAGCCTGATTAAATATCCATCAAAGCTGCGCGGCTCCAATTAGCCCGAGCAAACAGGCGCGTTACACGTCGAGCTCGCGGAGCGGTAAATAATTCCGACGGCAAATTCAAATCGGCCGTGTTTACCTCCTTTTTAATCAATCCCTACCGGCCAGTTAAAATAATAATCATAAGCCAAGAAACAGAAAGGGGGCTGAGGGAGTCGTTCCGCCTACCTGCGCCGTTTGATCGTCTGCCAAGGGGAGCGCGCGCGCGCGCGCGACTCCCCCACTAACCTATAAATAAAAAGCTCCTCTCTCGAATCGTTATTCAATAGAGTCGAAAAGTAGGCATACGGCCGCTACAGCACCACTATCTCTGCGCGCGGAGAATAAGAATAAGAAGAAGAAGAAGAAGAAGACGAAGAAGAAGAAGAGACTAGACGCGAGAGGGGGGTTGTTTGTGTGCATGCGCAACGTGGGGCGCTGTACTGCAGATACGTTGCGGTTCCGGCCGCCGCCCAGACGTGGCTCGGCGTCACGCACGCGAAACTGGCTGAAAGCTGAAAGGAGGAAACTTTTTAAATAGACGCATCCGTGCCTCGAGAATTGTATCGAGTCGAGCGGCGATTCGGAGGCAGATCCTTTCAAGTGCGCCCAGGCCAACTCGACGCCGCGTAATTAGTAATAGTGAGAGAGGAAGAGAGAAAAGGCGGCGCAGCCGCGGTAAACAGATCGATAGCGCGCCAAATGGAAAATTCGCGAGTCGGTTATGTAGAGGAAGAATGAAATGAAAAATGTATCGCGCATCGGGAACTGCAGCGGCGACAGGGGGCTAACAGTGAATTCATTAGCGGGGATTCGAGCCTCCTCGCGCGGTGCGCAGCTGTGATTTCTTGTAAATTATGGATGGCCCGATGAATTATTCAGGATGGCTGTCTGGACTTTAGCGCTGCAAATAGAGACGAGAGACTTTTGCTTTTCGGCATTTTCGAATATAATCGCGGACGCTCTCCGAATCATTGCGTCCTACCTGTATAGCTATAATCTGCTCGCAACGCTGCCCGCCGCTGATGGATCGTCGCGATAAAAGTCGGAATAAAAGCGCGCGCAACGCAAAAAAGGAAGAAACGCGTGTCGCGTGCGATTGACACTCGACACGATGATGGGACTTTCGGCTCTGGCGCTGGGAGCGATCGCGATGGAAATGAGAAGCCGTAAAAGCCCCGCTCGGCCGGCGCCCGTATAAATTTCATTACGCTCCTGCGCTTCACGAGGGTATTACAATTTCGCGAATTGATTAACTCTCGCCCCGACGACAGCATTCGCCGCGGTTATTAACAAGCGCTTTCAACACAGCGCCTACGCGAATAGGCGAAATTATTTTTGCGACTTTTATAAACGCCATATGCAATCGGTACGCGGGATAATTAGAGTGCCGGATTGAAAGTGGAAGATTCGTTCGGCGTTTTATTACAACTATAGGCTTTGAAAACTTTTGAAAAACGAATGGGTATAAATTTTCGAGAGTACGTGAAATAATTTTGAAAATTGATGTGGAATCCTCGGGTTCGCGAAATCATTCGAGTCGATTCACCAATTAATCGATTCAAACTAACGCGCTGCTGGTGTCAACGTCACGCGACAATCCGCAATTTCGAGAAACGGAAAAATTACAATCGAAAACCAAATAGCCCGATTCAGCCAGGCCAGCCTCGCACCGGGGTGTAGCGGGGTATCAGGGTTATGGATGGCCCATGGGCACGCTAGCCCACTGACGTCTCTAGGTCACCCCCCGACCGCAGGCCCGTTCCGCCGCGTTTGTCACGGCGGCTTCTCTCTCTCTCTCTCTCTCTCTCTCTCTCTATACATATGCAAGCTCGACCTCGCCAAAAACCTGCCCCGGAAATCCGAGCGGCCTGGGAGTTTGACAATTTTTCACGCGATTTGGATATTGCCGCGATGAGGGCTTTCATGTATTCCGGGCTACAAGGTATGTTGGCAAGGCGCGAGCTTTTGTTTCCCCAAGCAACTTTGAAAAGACAATTAACGAGATTTGCTGTAGATTATTTTCACGCAGCATGAATACGCGTTATCAATAACGCCGCGAGTCGACGGTCGGTTATAAACATGATTTACATGTTTCGTATTCCTATTGCTCTCGTATAGCTAAAGCGACAACAGCACCTGACGCCGCCTGCGCGCGGTACACGATGATGGATCGAGTCTATACAAATACATCCCCGCGCGCGCGCGCGCGCGCAAGAGGACGTTCCCGAAGAAAATAATAAAAGTCGGTGAAAAAGTAAATAAATGGGAAAACGAGTAAATATACGGGGCTGGTAGAGCGACTCGATTATACGTAAAAGTGGGTCTCGGCGCGGCGTTTATTAGACATTCCTGCAGACGTCGCCGCGCGGGTATAATAAGGCGGCCGCGGGCGAGAAATGTTTACGACTTCGTTATAAGGGAGCCGTAAAACTCGTCGGCGATCCATAAAATTTTCAAATTGACGAAATACTTTAATGCCGGATTTTTATCTGCGATAACGCGCGCCGTTATATAGGATCGTGAATTTTCGAGTTAATGCCGCCGCCGCCGCTGGCTGCTCCTTCTTTCGGCAGGGCTGTACATCGGCTTCCGTTGCGGCTCTAATTTTTGTTTCTTGCTTTCCTCTCGAAAGTATGCCAAAACATTTGAATGCGAAATCGCGCTGGGAAATTCGTAGCCATGATTTTGGGATTCCCACGAGGGCCCTCATACATTTTCCCAATCCTACGTAACGATTTGCATGGAAACGAGGGCCAAACAGTACTCATTTCACTCGAATTTTAAGGAGAAATCGCTGCCGGTATGATGATGATTCGCAGCGCTGGCGCAAAATTTGACGAAAATTCCTTTTCAGCAGGGCGACGATGAGAGGGAGTAAGGGAATGTAGACGGCAGGCCGCAACGACGGATCTGCTCGCTCGCCTAGCCAGAGGAAGTGGAAGAAGAAAAAGAAGAAGGCGGTGTCCGGCTGTTCCCTTGGTCCTCGCCCTTAGCCGCCGCCGCCGCCGCCGACGCACAGCACCGACTCCAAGATCCCCCTCGACTGGAAAACTGTGAGTCGCCTCTTTGTGACGGGCTGACAATGTAGCTGGCACTCGATAAGGTGCCCGCGCGTTCCCAGCCGGCTCATCATTTATTCGCTCCTCCATTATCCTCTTGCTTTCCTCAACTTTGCTCCTTCTTCCCCCTCTTCGGAAACAAAAAAAAAAAAAAAAAAAAACACCAGCCACGACCGCACGTGGCGTCTCCTTGAATTTTTCATAAACAACGCGGAGAGGAAAAAATATCCGCGCGAGCTTGTAATATGTATACACGCGCGCATGATTAATGCGGCTTCCGTCTGTTTGCGGGAGGGAACGATTTGTTCGCGAAAATTTGCTCGGCGAAATTGCGCCGGGGATTATTCATGATGGATATTTTCCTTTCCCGGGAACGTATCACTCGCTCGCGCGCACGGGGCTTTATTGATAGTTTCGTCCGCAATAAAGTTGTCGCGCGGAAAAATTGCACGTCTCGTTCGAAACGTTGCGCAGAAAATTATTCGTCTAGCTGGAAATTAGCCTGCTCCGCGCTGCTCTAAATTGTTGGAATTCATTAGGCGAGTCGTTCATTGTTTATCCGGGAGCGCATCGCCCGTCCCGTGTACAGAGCGAGAGAGCTGCAGCGTTTCTCCCTTTCTTTCCCCGACGTTTACTGCTGCACTCTCTGCCCGAGAGGATCTTAATGAACGAGAAAATCGTAAAGGGAGCAGTATGAAGCTTGCATAATTCGCCCGGATGAGCTTCCAGTATTGCGTTTTCTCTTGCAAATTGCCGGGAATTTTTAATTCCACCCCCGCGGCGCGTCGCGCTTTTGTTCTCGAGGCAGTATTAAAGTCGCTCCGCTGCGATTGGATGATTTTTCACTTGCTCTCTAGTTAGCCAATTTTGTAACGATCGTTAAACTTGGAGCATTACAACAGTTGTTCGAGGCAACGGACATTCGGAACTACCTGAAAAGCAATTAAAGTTATAGTACCATGAGTTGGCTCGGGTTGGGGGGGCTATGATTTCGCCCAACTCGAATATCGAACTTGACGTTCGCTCGTCGTGAATTTCGAGAATCCATTATTCATTGATTGCGTGGAAAGTAAAATTACTGTACAACAGCCGCGCGCGCGCCTTGAAATAACCTCGGAAATAACTCGATTACTGCGCCTACGAGGAAGTGCAAGAGCAACGAGAGCAAGGCAGGGTAAAACGCCGAGAGCTGCGAGAGCAATTATTTAAAATGGACACATTACAGTCGGCGCGCATTAGGCGAGTGTGTAACCTGATTCTCATATGAATGATGACGACTGACTGCTGAGATTGATGGGATGTCGTTACGTACTTGGCCAGAGCCCATTGTTCCATTTCAATCATTATCACCATTTGCTGATGCTTTTGCGTAACAGCGCGTGGAAAAACACGCTCTCGAGCGAGACGGGGGGAAAAAAGAGTCGACGGCCGGTGCACAAAGCATGCAAATCGAGTTTTGAAAATGTTTAAAACGCGAAGCCGCCGCAAATTGTTCGGCCGTAAAGCAATTTCGGCTCGTAATTGTGAGAAATTACCGTGTTGACTATGCGTGAACCGGCAAACATTGTACTTGTTGTTACAATTATTTACCGACGAAACGTCCCACTCCAAGAAAGCCGAGATACACAAGCAGCAGCGGCGCATTACGCAGTAATAGACGTCGCGCCGGGGCAATACGCCGACTAGTGCAACAATTTACGAGCCGCACTGCCCACCGGCCAACTGACGACTGAGTACACGTTTCCGCATATCCGCGCCGCGTTGCATACATACTCCGACGTACGCTTATTTATGAACAAACAAGCCATTCGGAGCGGCCTTTTAATCGGGAGATATAATACTTTTCGTGTGCGAAAACGCCGAAACCAGTTAATTTTATGCGAGAGAAAGGAAGAAAAAACGCCTTGTCAATCAGCGCCGCGCTGGCGTATTTTCCAGCTGCTCTCGATGCACGAACGAAGATATATTTTCGAGCGCGCATAGTTCCGGCACGCGAAGTAGCCCCCGGTAGGCCATTAAGCGCACACAGGCATCGTTAAGCCATCAGGGCTCGGCAATTCGAGCCGAATTCAGCCGATACCGGGAGCGCCTGTGGACACGTACCCTCGTCGCTTTGTGTACGCGCGAGCAGTGTGTGCGAACGCCGACGACGGAATCAGCTGCTCTGCAGCCCGCGCGCCGGAGTTTGTAAACAGCCGAACCGAGTCCGCGCGAATAATTCAGGCTGTTTGCGTGGGCCGCCTACTCTCTGCGGCCGTGTGTTGCAACTGAAATCCAAATGCGATGGCCCGCCGCGGTCGCGGCAGTTGGCGGAAAATTGCCGGCTGCTGTTTGGACGAGCTTTGCACTGCTTTCGATCTTGCCTGTATAGGGAAGGCTTGCCAGTGGCTTCGAACGAGTAAATAATCCCCGATGAGAATGACGATGAGGAGCAAGACACGATCGCGGCCAATTTCCCCTCAACCCGTGCAACTTTTCCACTTTCCCGCCGCCGGGAAAAGTCCGCCTCGCTTGTTGCTTATAGGTGAGCTGGAGCCGTAGTGCAGCTTATACGAAACGAGGCACGAGCGAGCAAACACTTTAGTTCCGGTATACGTGGGGGGAGTCGCGAGAGCAGTGTAACACAGCTGTAAACAAATAAATTGAGGGGAGCATTCGAATAACGAGGCGGGGGAAGCGAGGTGGAAAGGCGCGCGGAGCGAGAGACTGCCGAGCGCTCGCCGGGCGTTAATAGGCCGAGAACTGAACGGGAGCTTTTAAACGCGGACGCGCAACTTTCTCCAGCATATCGGCTCGCAATATCCGCCGTATTATTCGCGCGGAACAGTTAATCCCGGCGCAATTGCTTTGGAGAAAAGTCCCGGCAGAGCCAGCGCCACGTTGAACGGGAGGAGACGACCTCGAACATCCCCGGGTGAGAACGAGAGAAGGCAGGCAGGCAGGCAGGCAGGAAGGTAGGAAGCAGCTCTCCTTCGCATAGGCCGTGTGTGTGTGTGTGTGTGTCGCGTACAAATAAAGGCCCGAGATATAGCTGTATCGATCAGGAGTGGAGACGCGTGGGGAGCGAGTGGGCTTTTCCTGAGGTGCTGCGCGTATACCCCCTGCTGAGGAAAATAATTGGACTGTTTTTCGAAAGCTGCGTATCGGATCGAGTGGCATCCGAGTGGAAAAGTGCGCAATTGATTATTTTCGGGGAACGGATTTGTTTGGACAGTCGCTCTCCTTCCATTGCTTATTCACCAGAGTCGACCTTGTTTCTTGTTTTCCGTCTTCCCGATTGCTAGCCACGAAGCGTTCTCGCGAAAATTTCCAGCAAACTGCGGCCAAACAAAGAAACGAGCGTTTCCAGCCGTGCATCTACGCGGTTCATAAATAATGCAGCGAAATGCTCCCGAAACTCGGCGCAGCCGGCAAACAAAAGCTCATTACGCGCAACCGGCCCCCGCCCGCCTCTTTCTCTCTCTCTCTCTCTCTCTCTCTCGGATAGGAGGAGAAGAAGAGTCGGAGCCTCGCGCATAATCGCGGAAGAGGGCGAACGTCGAGTTGCCCGTTAATTAGCGCAGAAGCAGTGTGTGTGTGTGTGTGTGCGCGTGTGTCGGGAGCGACGGAAACCCGGCAAATTGCTTCGAGTCCGGCGCCCGAGGACGCGCGCAGTCTGGGATGAGTCGCGAGGAACTTTCGAGAATAACGGGGCCGGCTTGTCGAAGAATCGCTGGCTTTTCATAATTCAATTAATCGAGATCGGAAGAAGCGAAACAACGAGCTGCGCGGCGAATTAAAAAGAAGCGGTCCGGGTGAAGGGCGTCTTCGCGACCTTCCGGAAGGAGTTTAATAACTTTTAATCGAGTCGGAATCCGCAGGAACCAATCACGGGAATCGATATATCCCGATATAGTCGTTGGCTCGTGATCTTGGAAAATCGAAGCCCCTCTCCGTTGCAGGCTGCTCGAGGAGGATGCCGGGGCAGCAGCAGCAGCATCGCCAGCATCGAGTCCAGGAGCAGCACTACCAGCAGCACGGGCGCCGGCACGCGCGGCTCAACTCGGCCATGGCGCTGTCGCTGCTCCTGCTGGCGCTCGGCCTTGACCTCCGGGGCGCGCTCGGCTCGCCCTCGCACCGGGGCAGGCACCACGCGGCCTCGGACCTCGGGCTGCAGCAGGAGCAGCCGCGATCGATGGAGGCGCCGCTGGAGGAGCCGCTGCCGCGACCCGAGCACCTGGCCGCCCCCCCGCCGCAGCCCCAGTCCCAGCAGCAGCAGCAGCAGCAGCAGCAGCAGCCCGGGAGCGACGACCCCCTCGTCGTCCAGACGAAGAAGGGCCGCGTCAAGGGCGCGACCCTGACCGCCACCACCGGCAAAAAGGTCGACGCGTGGTTCGGCATACCCTACGCCCAGAAGCCCCTCGGTGAGTTGGATGACCGGGAGCAGCAGCGCTCCGGGGCTGGCGTAACTGGCGGTGACTGCTTGCAGGCCCCCTGAGGTTCCGGCACCCGCGACCGGCCGAGGCCTGGGAGGGCGTCCTGAACGCGACCAGCCCGCCCAACAGCTGCGTGCAGATCCTGGACACGGTGTTTGGCGACTTTTCCGGCGCCATGATGTGGAACCCCAACACGCCCCTGAGCGAGGACTGCCTCTACGTGAACGTCGTCGCGCCCAAGCCTCGGCCTACTAACGCCGCTGTCATGGTATGGATATTCGGCGGTGAGTTCCCAATTCGTCGAGGTTCGTCGAGGTTCGTAGAATCGGCCTAAAGGACGCTCCTCGCGGGCAATGATTGCGCAGGCGGCTTCTACTCGGGCACGGCGACCCTGGACGTCTACGACCACCGGACGATCGTCAGCGAGGAGAACATAATCCTGGTGTCGATGCAGTACCGCGTGGCCAGCCTGGGCTTCCTCTACTTCGGCACCTCGGACGTGCCGGGCAACGCCGGCCTCTTCGACCAGATGATGGCGCTCCAGTGGGTGCGCGACAACATCGCCGCCTTCGGCGGCAACCCCGACAACGTGACCCTCTTCGGCGAGAGCGCCGGCGCCGTCTCCGTCTCGATGCTCCTGCTCTCGCCGCTCTCGAGGTGGGTCGTGGGTGAGGCTCGGCTTACGAGTACGTATAAATTATAACCGTATAATTATATACTCTCGCTGCCCGCAGGCACCTCTTCAACCAGGCGATAATGCAGTCCGGCTCGGCGACGGCGCCCTGGGCGATAATAACGCGCGACGAGTCGATAATGCGCGGCCTGCGGCTGGCCGAGGCCGTCGGCTGCCCCCACGACAAGTCGGACCTGCGCGCCGTCATCGACTGCCTCATCAGCCAGGAGGCCGAGGTGCTGGTCAACAGCGAGTGGGGCACCCTCGGCATCTGCGAGTTCCCCTTCGTGCCCGTCATCGACGGCGCCTTCCTCGACGAGACGCCCCAGCGCTCGATGCTCACCGAGTCCTTCAAGAAGGCCAACATCCTCATGGGCTCCAACACGGAGGAGGGCTTCTACTTCATCATCTACTACCTGACCGAGCTCTTCAGGATCGACGGCACGGAGGACGTGAAGGTGCCGCGCGACGAGTTCGTGCGCGCCGTCAGCGAGCTGAACCCCTACGTCAACCCGATCGGCCGCTACGCCATCATCTACGAGTACACGGACTGGCTGCGGCCCGACGACCCCGACGCCAACCGCAACGCCCTCGACAAGATCGTCGGCGACTACCACTTTACCTGCAACGTCAACGAGTTCGCCAGCAGGTACGCCGAGACGGGCAACAAGGTCTACATGTACTACTACACGCACAGGTCGGCGAACAACCCCTGGCCGAGGTGGACGGGCGTCATGCACGCCGACGAGATCAGCTACATTTTCGGCGAGCCACTCGACCCCGCCAAGGGCTACACGCAAGAGGAGAAGCACTTGTCCAAGAGGATGATGAGATACTGGGCCAACTTTGCTAAAACTGGGTAAGACGCTTTCGCGCCTAACGAGTCTATACCAAATAGTATACGAGGAGAGAGCGACGATGCACACTGAGGAACCGTGATTGCAGGGACCCGAACATGGGCGACGACGGCTCGTCGTGGACGGAGGTCACCTGGCCGGTGCACACGGCCACGAAGAAGGAGTACCTCACGCTCGACACCAACACCACGGAGATCGGCTACGGGCCCCGGGTGAGGCAGTGCGCCTTCTGGAAGAAGTACCTGCCCCAGCTGCTCGCCGCCACTTGTGAGTATACCGCGCAAACTGAACGACTCGAACTCTTGGATCGTCGCCGCGCTAATTGAGCCGCGGCCGCTGCTCGTCGATTGTCCCTCACTCGCGGATGACACCTGTTGAATCGAAAGCGGGGGGCTCTTTTATTAAATCCAGCCAAGTAGTAGAAATCGACAAGTCCCGGAAGAGACGTCCATGATTCATTCGAGCAAGCATCTCTCTGATTTACGGAAGATTACGGGCCGCGTGCCGTCGAGAGTTACGCGGCGCGATATCGGATACATCCGCTTAATTAGGCTCGCGACGACGATGCCATCTGAAAAAGGCCCACATTTTGCCTGAAAAAAACAAACTTTCGAGACTCTATTTTAGGATGCTTTTAGTAAAATTGTCGGCCGATTTTTCCCGAGATATCAAAATCGCAGTTGTTGATGCAAACGAGCGACAAGCTTTGGCTTCGTAGCATTTTTCCCTTGATTGCGCCATTAAGCGTAAGAAAGAAATAAGAAAGGCCTCGCTCGAGCGCGAAAAAGCGCCAACTCGAACTTTCTCCGTGACCGAGCTCAGGCCCACCTCTTTGTCCACGCTTTCTTATCTCCCGATCTTGAAGCGGCGATTCTTGCCTCCTCCCTCCGCATCTCGGGGAGAACAAAACGAGCAAAGTGATGAACGGAGTAGGAAGCCCGGCGCGAAAAAGAACGACGACGACGACGACGACGACGACGACGCTGAAAGGAAGAGAGGGAGCTCGCAAGCTTTAAAGAGACTACCGCGGGGCCACTGCCCTACAGCCGAGCGCCAGCCTGTGTGGGTGTAGCAGCAGCATGCAGTCGAGCTAAAAATAAAGCCTCCTCCTCCTTCCGGTCTCTCTCTCTCTCTCCCTCTCTCCGGGTGCACGTGCATAGGTGTATTCGCACGTGTGTGTGTGTGGATGTCGGGCGACTCCCTTTTTCTTTCGCCAGTGTAGCACACGAGGCAGTCCCTTGGAGAGAGAGAGAGAGAGAGAGAGAGAGAGAGAGAGAGAGAGAGAGAGAGAGAGAGAGAGAGGAGTAGGCACGCGTAACCTGAAAACAGCGAGCCCTTCGGAGCGGTGCATGTGTGTCGGTCGTTGGCTGACGCCACGGGGAGCTTACTACTTGAAGGCCGATGCTACCCTGCGCGGCTGCTATCACGCGAATACAAGATTTGTCCGCGGGATCGACTGAAACCCGAGAAAGCCCTATCAGCGCCGGCTTTTAACTTATCGACAGTAACGTCACTAACCCGATACACTCGAAAATATAAAAGCATCCGGCGAAAAAGAGGCTGCAGACGGGAAAATTAGCGTAGCCCCTAAATCACGGCGCCGCGTATTCACACGCGCAAGGGGAGAGAGGGTGGGAGTAGGTTCGCTCGCGAAATAACTAGGTTATGACGTCGATGCCGGAGCGCAACTCCCGCTGCCGCCGTGTCGACAATAGGCCTCGGATGCGTCTCTCTCTCTCTCTCTCTCTCTCTCTCTGCTGTCTCTGACGTCACGCGCCGGGACGACGCCCCCACCGCCACTGCCGTATAATGCCCTCCTCCTGGATGCAAATTCCCTGGGGATCCCTGCGTTTGCCGCAGAAAAGGAGAGACCCGCTGGAATTTCGAAATTCACTCAGTCGCACGCAGTCATCGATAAATCCCGGTCGGCTCTGGCTCTGGCTCGTGTAAACGCGAAAATCCGTGTAAAGTAACGGCGCGAGCTTCCTCGGCATGAAAAAGCAATCGGACGTGCAGCGCGCCGGATGAAAGAAAAATGAGGGCCGCCGATGAAAAGCAAGCGCGCGCGACAGGCCAATCGGCTCTCTCAATTTTTCAGTCTGCCGCATAGCGACTTTCCCTCTCTCGACCGGAGAGAAAGGAAGCCAAGTTTCTTATAATTCAATTAGTCTTCAAGTTTCATTCGAAACCGACAAACAAACCGAATAGACATTACCGAATTCGATTTTTCCCCCCAAGCAAACAGCACCGATATTTTTCGATTGCGGGATGAGCGATCGGGGGGCTTGCGGTGAACAAGTGCGTGAGATTCACAGCGACGGAGAATGACTTTTATTGCTCGCTAGTGAGATATTGGTGGGAGGGGAGAGAGAGAGAGAGAGAGAGAGAGAGAGAGAGAGAGAGAGAGAGAGGTATAGGTTGTGATAAAAAGGAAAATCCATACAGACCACACCCGATTGCCCTCTGGCCATTATTGTGCTTGCGGCTTGCGTCGATTAAAGTAAAAGTATGATCAATCCGAGAGGCCTGATGGCAAAATCAATAGCCCAACTGTTCGAATGAGCCGAGCAAAGCCGATTCATCGAGGCGCGTCGAAAAAGCAGCCGAGCAGCTGGAGATAGTAATACTTCTTGATTGCGCTCTCTCGTCCAGATGCTTGATCCGCGCCTTCTTTCGCCTGGCTCGTCCGCGGCGTCGCATCGATCCGAGGCTCTGAGAGCGGCGACCAGTCGCTTCTACCTTGAAAACGTGCGTCGCGGATTACTCGAGCAATTATTATGGCCGGGCGATGAAAATTTGACCAACTGACAAACGAGCTGAAAGGCTCGGTGCTTTATCAGCGTTTTGTTGAAACCCGGGCAACCCCGGAGACCGATCCCCTCTCCTGCCGCTCTCTTTCTCTGTTTTATCGGCGGCGGCAGCAGCCGAGGCCAGACCCGGGTCTCGATAATTCACGAGCGCTGCGGCAAACTCGACGCGCCCCAAGCGCGCGCGTGCTCTCCTGACCGTTTGAATTCGTGCTTGCAGCCAAGCTGGACCAGTCGAAGGAGAGCTGCAGCGGCGCGGCCGCACCGGCGCTGGACTCGCGGGGCGCTTGCCTGCTGCTCATGTCCCTGGTGACGATCGGACTTCGCGCCCTCTCGGGCGCCTCGCAGCTCTGGCCGCAGCCTCGCGGACCCGTCTAGCTCCCGGCCGAGGTGAGCGCCAGCCCGGCGCCGCCGCCTACCGCGCCAGCCTCCGACCACCAGCCGCGGCGGCACTGACGACATATCAGCCAGCAGATGCAGCATCATCGCACGGCCAACGGCCAACGAGGAGAAGACGAAAGCCGCTCGTACGCCCCCCTCCTTCCTCCCGATGCAGAACCAACTCGCTCGCGCGCTTTCTCCCCTTCCCTCTTCTCGCGCCTCGGCAGCTTGCTCCTCCACTTTGATAGCGCTATATCGATTGTAAGTATATTGCACGCGATAACGCGCGGAGGCGAAGGACAACTGTAGATTTATTACATCGGAACGTCGAGGGGGCGGAGGATCGAGCTGGATGCTCCTTTCCCGCGCCGACTCTTTTCACTATACATATAATAACGCTCAGTATTTTAGCATAATTTCTAAACGAAACACAGTCATAGGGCCAAGTTGATGATAATTATACGAGTATTCTATAGTTACCGAAATATTATAGCCATTATAGGGAGAGTGTGGGTTAATGCAGTGACATCCGGAGCAGGGGACACACACACACACACACACACACACACACACACACACAAGCTAGAGAACTCGCGACGTGCTTTTCTACTGTAGATAACACCTCGAGATATAGCTGCACTCCTGCTGCGACGTACGCTAAGCGCTTTCTCGCCTCACGGTTCTGCCGTATGTCAAGCACGAGCACACGCGGGTCTGGGGATAATTTCGTTACGAACTATCGTTTCTCGAAAATATATAAAAATTAGAGTACCTTGTCACTTTATCTCTTGGCATGATGATGAAGAATGAAGCTTTTGTCTAGGTGTACGATATATTATATTACGTCGCGTCGCGGACTTTCATCGTAATAACAATAACAACAACACTGATAACATGATATTAATGATACTAATAACAATACTGATATAATAATAATAATAATAATAATAATAATAATAATAATAATAATAGTAATAATAATAATAACAATAAATATATAACGATGAAAAACCAACAAATAATACTGATAATTATGTATGATAACTCGAGCGCTTCCGAGTTTTTTCCAAAAGCGTGTCTTCCTTGGCGGAGCGAAGGGAGTAAAACGACATTAAGTAATAATAACACGTACTACACATCGACGCATTCTCTTCATTCGCGATGGTCAAAGCCGCGGCGGTCTCCCCCAGCTCCCTCGCGTGTCCTTCCTCTGGCCCGGACGCCCGAGCATGATTAAACGGCAGCTCGCAAAACAAGCGGAGTAATTAAAAAGGCACAATTATGTCTCGCTTTCAAAGCACGTCGCTCCTTTTGACGAAGAAGCGCGCGCCGCGCATTCACGGGCCTTTCAATGGTTCTCGGCGCTTCCTTGAGCACACGTTCGCGTAATAAAAGTCCGCTGGATTATAACAGGCGTCGCGTGACCGCCAATCGGTCGTGATTTGCGGCGCTGCGCCAACGCCTCGCGATAAGACGCCGGCGCCTTCCTCATCCCCGCTTATCTGGCATGGCCGGATCTCACGCGACAACGAGCCAGCCCTGGCTCTCTCTCTCTCTCTCTCTCTCTCTTTCTCTCTCTGCTTCTGAAGAAGTAATCAAACGTCGAGGCTCGCGGAGCCGCGCGCCTGGCCATCGTTAAATAATCGTTCTTGCTGCCTTAAACTCAACTATGAATACATGTATAAAGATGCTCCCAAGATTTCACTATGAAAGCCAAGAACCCGACCATCACTACGAAATCACGACCATAAGAGTGAATAAATATAATTATACTATATAGATGATCAAATCATTTTCAATTTATGATATATAAGTACCTATGACGAAATGAGAAAAAAAAAAAAAAGACGATTCACAAGACTCGCGACTTGACGAGGTTAAACAAAATAAATAAATTATTATATAAGGATGTCTCTGCCGACTATGTCAGCTCCCGCGCGTTTCTCCCCTTCTTCGAGTCTTTACTCTTGCTTTTTCTATTGTAGCCCGAGAGAGTTAGCGCAGGCACACGCTCGCACACCCACACCCACACCCACACCCACACGCACACGCTCGCACGCGCGCTGTGAAGAACGGATGCAAAGGGCCAGGCTGAAAGCCGAAGCAGTGCTGGACGTTTAACGTCAATTGCTCTCATAAACTGGATGAAAACAGAGGAAAAGCGAGAAACCGATCTGTTTCAACGACAACCACGAGCGAGGGTCGATAAAAATTATTAAAATAACGATCTGTTTCTCTTTATGTCTCTGATCCGCGGGCGTATGAATAGCGACGAAAAAAAAAATAAACAAACAAATATATGAGTAGAATATACCAAGACAAACACAGAAAAGAAGCTCCAAGCAAATGATTATTATATATATATATATACATATATAAATATAAGAGAAACTGGTAAAGAAAAAAAAGTTATATGAATATATTATATTATATATGGAATGAAGTAGACTGAATCTACTTGACATACTCTATATACAAGTATAAGATTATGCGTGTGCGTTGTCTTGTCTGGAGACATATCTTTTAAAATGGTGCAAATGGATTGAAAGTGTGGTCAATTGGTCATGCGCGAGTATATAGGTAGAAAAAAGAAGGATGAAAGCTTGATTGTACATGAGTTGAAAAGTCATTTCGATTTTCACTAGCGATGCTTCTGTTTTTATTATAAAAATAATTAAAAATGTGTTACTCAACATCAACATCATACTGTTTCGTTTATTTACCTTGAGTTGCGTTCGAACTTTGCATGAATAGTACATGCTTACGCAAAGACGCGGGGATATAAGGTAAGATCTCGCCTGCGGCCTAATTATTTACCAAACACAGGCGATCAGGATAGGGGAGCGTCGGGGGCTAATTAGCCGGTCGATTGAATCGCAGATCCAATCGATGACGCGGCCCCGGGCGCGATCAGCAATGCGCGAGGCATATGTGCGCGTAGCTGCGGGATGAATGATGAAAAAATGAGGAAATAACGAAATAACGAGGGTCTAATTACCTAAACTCTAATTTCGAGGCACGTCGCTGTTTCATTGCAGGGCTCGATTATATCATAGCTTTACAATAATTGCGCTGCAGTAGAAGGATACTTGATCGGCGCGGTTTCAATCAAACGAATAGAGAAAGGAACGGAGGAAGACGAGGAAGAACCGAGGACTTTCGGTAGGAAACTTGGCAGGCCGAGTTTATTGTTCATCCCCTTGGCCTCGCTCCAGCTCCCAAATCATCATCTCCAGTCAGAAATTCTCGTTATGGCGATTCGCGCCGCCGCTGTGGAAGCACCGCACTAGTAACACGAAACTGTACAATAAATAGCATTCTCCGAGGAGAGCCTTGTTTATTTTTCATTAGCTAAATTTCAAGATTCCGCAGTATTTCGCGCAAAGCAAATCCACCTCGGGAAATATCAGGGTAACCAGTAGGTTTTCACCTCGAGAGATAGCTGCGCGCACAACACAAGGGGGGTCGCGTGTAGACCTCATTTTCTCTGCGAAGAGACAGGGCGAGAGAGAGAGAGAGAGAGCGAGAAGAGCATAATGTGGTAGTCTCCTATCGATTTTCCTGCCGCATCCGCGCGCAGATATTACCTGTCTTCTCTCTCTCCCTATTCTTTTCGCCAGCTCTCGCAACCCTCGCCGCACATCCTTCATCCGTCCGAGCTCTCTTATTTTCTCTCGGATTCTTCTTCTCCTTTTCTTCCCTTTTTCCATCATTCATCAGCCGCGCAGTCGCACACGTATGGTTCTTGCTAATTTTTTTCCTTCGTCGAATGCTCTCGCCGATTTTTATCATCCCCTCCTTCCGAAGTCTTCGCGGAGACTCTAATTCTGCATAGGAGAACTCGAGCGTTTAGTCAAACGGTAAACGAAACAATTAATAAATAATCCGGGTAAACGCGCGCCTTAATTTTAATCAACTGCTGCTGCTGCAGCAACTGTACTTGTTGTAAAAAAAAGAAAACGAGGCCAGCTATATTCCATTCGTACGGGTTGTCGTTAAACAATTGTCCAACAGAATCTTGCTCCTACTAAATTTTCTTGGGATCCAGATTATCGTGGTCGACATACGCACGCGCGCGCGCACACACACGAATACACACACGACACTGAAGGATAATTGTACATAAATATAGTACATGTAAATGTTTATAATATTATGTACAAGTTATTGCGTGATATATTATTCATGGATACGTAAAGTAATGTATATCAAACTGTATATACATCAAAGTTTACTCTCTATATATATATATATAATATTTACGATTTTCGTGAATCGAAAAAAAAAACATTATTTACATCAAACTGGCTAAACTATTAGGTATTATATGTATAACGTGTTAAATGAGCTATGGAAATATTTAAATTTAAGTAAAGATGCGTACACAATTATAATGCCCCTAAACTCTATCAATTTTTATGCAACTTGCGTTCTTGGATTCTCGCTACCGTGAAATAATAAAACTAGAGACAGAACATTCCAACTTAACAATCATTTACGTACGAATAAGAACGATATATCGCAGGGATCTCGCGACCATCAGACGGTTAATATATATATATCCAGATATATATTCTGCAGAGGGAGAGGGGGACGAGTCGAATAATCTCGCATTCGATATATTATAAAAACAAAAGAACTATGTAAAGAGAGCGAGAGTTTTCACAAATTTCAATCGCCGGGATACGCAGCTCCAGGTTCCCGGACAAGAAAAAAAGTAGCCCGCAGGCCTAAATAAGCTCTAATGAACTCTCATTCTTAGTCGGATAGAAAAAGTGAGAAAAAAATGATATAACCAAGTACATATCTCGCCGGGAGTGTGCATACTTTTGATTCGGTTTCTTAAAATATACGCGTTTAGCGGACCTGGCGAGCTTCGGATGTACACGCAAAATTGTGAAAAAAAATAAATAAATAAATAAATTTAAAAAAACAGCCAAATGGTACTAAGACAAATGTGAACACCTGATTGAAAATCTCGTGTTCGAAAAGCACGCCTCCAGTGTGCAGACTCACACATGTACACACATATACTTCGCTCAGTTGGTTCTCAACGCTTTGATTGATTAAGCTCTAGTAAGCATTATGCGACAGAGAGTAGTTCATTTATGCACGCGGGCGTATATGATTTTTAATTGACGGCGTGTGCTTTCATATCTTCCTCGGGTAAAAAAAGAACATCTGAATATAAGATATATCACAGTCACAAACACTCACTCGCATCCAATATTGTACGCCTATAAAGGATATAATTATATACAAAGTGAAACTTGAGCGACTCTAGCTGTTTTTTTATTTTTTTAACGAGCTTTTTGTTATACTAACTAAAGCTGAAAAAGAACGAAAAAGTCGAAAAATCACTATTGCTATACTATTAATGATGTACTAATGAGTGTAATGTCGAAAATATATTCCCAGAAAGCAACGATGTACAGAATCGTTCCTTTCTCGGAAACAGAAAAAAAAATTGCAAAAATCTATGAAGAAAGTATAATACATCGAGAGTTCGTATCTCGGGAAAAGCGCGACGGTTCATTAATGGAGGGACGAAGAACGAGAACAATGAGTATCAGGATAATACTTAGTGTATCGCGTATTGTTGGGGTGATTGCGCTCATGCGTGTATGGTGAGAGAGATAAGCGTGAGGTTTATCGTGAGAGAGAGAGAGAGAGAGAGAGAGAGAGAGAGAACTTGTTTGACAGAGGCGCATTACAATAATGTAAGCCGATTATATTTATGAATGAATTAATTATCACTAATTACAGAGAAAAATGAAAATAAATCACACGATAGACAAAAACAAACATATATATCGCATGGAGTGAAGTGAGAACAAACGAAATTTACTGCTTGTATATAATATATCGTAATAAAACTGATGTACCAAATTATTTGACGACTTGCTCTTATCCGCTTGAAATATTTTATCCATTTTTTAGCATTGACGACACGCTTTGTTCAGTTGAAAAATTATAACCATCTTTATTATTTTATTTGAATTTTGATCGTGATAAAAACAGACAACAAAACAGTATCAAAGATCTCACCCTGCTCACTACAAATTCTATGTACAAACTAGAGTATACAGTGCATGGAGAACAAAAACCAAACTCCTCTGTATTGAAATTATATAGCCAAGATAACCTTTTTAAATTTTTCTAAATGGTATTCAATAATTTCGTTCTTACGATAAAAAACAATTCATCTAACTATTAAATTGAACCAATTACCACACTCTACGTGTGCAACAATAAGTACTTCATTTTCTATGTGCTTAATCCAATAAAGAAATTACTTTATACAATATTCGCTGATAATTTCGGAAGACTACCTTAATTAGCGGTAGGTGCGAAATGTTGTAAATTATGTTATAATCACCATAGTATCACGAAATCAGATAAACAGTACACAATATCGATCACATATCCACAAAACTAACATATTAAGCTATTAGAGTATTTTTAAGCAAGCTGCCGTAAATTTAACAGTCATCGGCAGAATCATTAACGATTTACGTATAATCAAAAAAAGCTGTGATTAAATATTATTCATTCGAGTTCCTGGCCAACAATTTATCTTCAATAACGTAATTCTCATTAGTGGAACTATTCTAATTAATACATAATACCGCTCATGCTACGCATCAGAACGTTGATTATCAACAAATTACGTATAAACGTTATATCTGGAATAAGAGAATAAAGTTAAAATTTTAAATGCGAAATTTACTATTTTCAGCGCTCAGTGGTCCGAGTTCAAGAGATCATTTTCACGAGGTTTATTCAGTTTTCTGCCTTGACAATCTAAGTTTTGAATGCACCAGCCTGTGCAGCCTTCACTATGAAAGTTTTTATAATAGATTCATCTAGTTTGGCAAAATTTGGTGTCTGAATCACAGCAGTCATGTGATTCAAGGCAAATTTAAAGCAAAAATCCTCTAATTCCTGCGGATAATTGCATTTTTTAATCATCTTATATTCTAGAACTTTAACTAGAAAATTAAAAATTCAACTTACTTTGGCATTGTATTCAATAGCGGTACTATAAAGGAATGCAACGTTGGAAACAGTAATTCCCTGTTTAATCATTTGAACGCAACGTCTTTTTAATTGCGTCTCAAAATACGCGTTTGCTAAGTCTAATAATTCTAAAATTTAACACGTATTATTGTTTATACGTAACGTAATATTAATTCTCAATCAATTTTAAAAATTAATATCTTAAAATTTTATACCTAAGGCATTTTCTGGAGGCAAGTCAACTTCATCTGTGTACAAGTACCTGAGAAACGATTTGAAGACGTCGTAGGAAAATTGATTGTGTTCGATAACGCTATGGAAAAAAGTAAATACAGTTATTACAATTCTTGATGAAAATTTATGTTTGTGAAAAAAGTTGTAAATAAAACGAATTATTACTCTCGACTGTTTTCTGCCCAGTGTTCTTGAAACATCGACTTGAAATATTGACAACGAATCTTCAGAACAGCTTTATGTACGTAAATTGGTTTCCCTTGAATTTGAATCGTTAGGTCGCTCGTGGCCTGGATTAAAATAACTTTAGAATCAATATTAAAAATCAACATTTTTACAAAATCTTAACTCACTGCATCATCAAAAGCTTTTCGAAGACTTTCGATAATTCCAACTTCTTCCTCGGCATGCAGGACGAGTGGCTGATGCATGACACTAGGAGTTGCATAGCATGCGAGAGCATCATGTATGTGAGGCAGTGGAGTTGCCATTGGGCTTGTGACACTTTGACCACGGCATTGACCCCACATATAGATTTTACCTCCCTGACCCATGGCTACACTTATGTGATTGTAATGCAATGTGGCTATGTCTGATATTCTGCCCATTTCTGTTACATTTAACTTTTTTTTCACATAATAGAAAGAAATGTCTTTAATATTGTTTAATGACGTTGAAAAAAATATAAAATCAAGAAACTCACTTTTATAGGAGTGCATGCATTAGCTTTGTTTCCTAGTCCCAGTTGTCCAAAGCCATTACCCCCCCAAACGTAAAGAGCACCTTCATCACTTAACGCTAAGGTATGAGCATATCCACACGCAACTTTTTCTAAAGAAATACATGTATATGAATACCAAATTGATATACAAATCTATCAATTCTATACCCTTGAATGTTGGAAATCAAAATGATTACCTATTACAATTCCATTCAAACCAGTGACTTTGCAAGGACTCAATTGGTTGACATAATTTCCAATGCCAAGTTGTCCAACTCCATTGTATCCCCAGCCAAAAACTTCACCGACATCTGTCACAGCCATACTCGATGTTTGACCACATGCTATGGACACAACCACTTTTCCTGTCAAAGCTGAGTTCACCTTTCGTGGTGCACCTTGATTGGAACTTATTCCACTACTAACTTGACCACAATTGTTTTGCCCCCATGAATATACCTGCATAGCAAATTGTTTGGATAAAAAAAATATTTTTACAATAAAATTGCAGCTATCCCAAACTTACTTCACCATCTTCTGTGAGAGCAACAGAATGATGACTGCCACATGCTATTGCTATCACAACTTTTTCATTGAGATTTAAACAAAGAGTTGGAGTCAGTCCTTGATTGGTGGAACCATTTCCTAATTCACAGTATCCATTATGACCCCAGGAGTAGATCTGAAAGAAATCACCACAATTGGTAGATTTATATTGACAAGCATGGTTTACTTCAACATAATTTTTATTTCATAAATTGAGGTGAAGAAAGTTCCAAACTACAAGTAAGATTGCCAGTAGAATAGAAATTTATTTTGGTACCTCTCCTTTGTTTGTAAGAGCAAGAACATGTGGTCCGCTACCATATGCAAACGTCTTTATTCCTTTTCCACAGAGAGCTTCAACCTTCTTTGGATGAAGTGTACTGTGAGAATCTCCAGTTCCCAGACAGCCAGCAGTATTGCTTCCCAAGGCATACACATCACCATCTTTTGTTACAATTAGAGCTTCGTTCCCTAAATTACCTGTTGAAATTAATAATAAGAAATATAAATTATTTATGATAACCATATGTGCAGTTCAAGGTCTGTATACGTATTATAATTATAATGGAAAAATTTGTTTGTAATATTCAAATTTTGAAATAGAAAAGTTTTGTTGAGTTTGTTGCCCCCACGCTAGATATTTTAAGCATTCAAGTATAATCTTTATCATGGCTTTGCCTTTTCATTAAGAGCAACAAGATAACAATAACTTCCATCGATACATTCCCATGTCAATAGAGATCATAAAGTTTGTTTTCTTAAAAATGTACACTCGGATTTGATAAAAATAAATTAATATTAATCGCATGTGTGTGTGTGCGTTATATTGATGTAAAATGCTGAATGAGCAATGAAAACAGTGAGAAAGTATATTTAGCTCCAAGTACCGTCAGGCATTGACCTTTCATTGAAAAGTAAGACAGCATCAAGACTCACCATAAACCACAGCCATATGAATGGTTGATATGAACTTGGGCTCCAGCAAGCTGAAAATGGGCCAGTTCTTCAAGTCGGCCCTCGACATCTTGAAAAAGTCGTCCAGCAGTCCTCCGAAGCCGTAATGCGTCCTCCTGAACGACGTCGTCTCGGCGGAGTCCAGCGTCGAAGTGCTAAAGCGAAAACTCAGTCGCTCCAACAGCCCGCAACCCTCTCCACCTTCCTTTGTTCTTTCCTTTGTTGCGACTGCTTGACGAGCAAGAAGAGAAAACCGCGCGCGAATTAGACAAATGAACGGCCTGACGTCGTTTCTTTTCTTTTCTCTTTTATCTTCTTTATTATCGCTTGAGGTTATGCACCTCCGGCAGAACGTCGTGTAGTCGTCCTCGAGGTGTCATCGGCGGTGCAGTGAGGTTCTATAAGATCAAATCAACAGACGTAACTAGATCTGAATCTGGAAGAACTGGAACAAGTCAGAACAGTAGAACTTTCCGAGGATCGAACAACGCTTCACATTCCGGACTTGAAATTGAAAGATTACGCGCAGGACGGCAGAAACGTCAACATTCGTTGCGGTGACTTGGTGTGCGAACCTGTGTGAACGTATACCTATGTACATATACCCTACACCGCATAATATAACAACTACTATATCAGTACACCTGTGGTCCTGTGCACATGCACTATACGCAACGCGCGCAGCTGATTCGAGGTAGTGTTATTATTGCGCAGAGAAGCAAAGGTGGCGGCTTCTCGCGGCGATAGCTGGTGTTAACGACCATCGTTGATCGTAGCGATCATTTGTTATTGTTTAATGTTTACCACTTCATAATTCATTAGCGCATAATAGAGCGCGGATAAGAGCTGAAGTGGAAAAGCTGGAGAATATTGAGATTTGAAATGTCGATCATACGGAAAAAGTCTGGCGGTAAGTGCGCGATAGAGGGTTGTTCCAGTAGAGCCAGGAAAAACCCGGATATCAGCTTTCATCGTTTTCCTATGGCAAACGAGAGGTTTGTGTACAGACCCGGTGATGAACCTGGCAAAGTTGAGAAGACGGATATGCATGAGGTTTGGAAAACCGTCACTAGAGTCAAGGTCACGAGTGCCCAGAATACTAGAATCTGCTCGCTGCACTTTTCGAGCTCTGACTATTTATATGGAGGTGAGTTAGATAGACGGGTGATGTGGGCTGTTTTATTTCTGATTTAATGGTTTAATTGGTTTTTCTGTCTCTCCCCCCCCCCCCCCCCCCCCCCCCCAATAGACACAACGTCAGGAATGAGAAGGACTTTAAAAAAAAGTGCTATACCTTCCCGCAAATTACCAGATGGACAGAAAGAAACCTTTGACAAATCTGCCATTTCACTTGTCGAAAAGAGTAACATGGCAGATGAGATTATCGACGACAAAGAAAATGCAATCAGAGTTTGTATGTTATCAGAGTATATTAAGAACGAAAAAGACCTTCAAACAGCAACTGGCATTGAATCCTTTGAAATTTTAAATGCAATCATCGATATGATAGCAAAACACTTTTTTAAGGAGTCTGAAATAATAACCCCCAGAGACAGGGTTATAATGACGTATGTAATGTTAAAACAAAACTTGGATTATAGGTTTTTAAATATGTTATTCCACTGCGACGGAGCTGAGAAATGCGAGGAAATTTTTCATACTACTCTTCGAGTATTGAGCGAATGTTTTAAAACTTTGATAGCCTTACCATTGTATGAGAAAATGTCAGAAAGCTGGCCTGTTCACTTCAGCGAAATTAAAATTGTACTTGATTGTATAGAGATACAAGGTCGCGATTCTTGTTACCAAGTCATTGTAGGATCGTCGCTTGGTGGGATCATCTCGTACATTAGTGAACCTTACAAGAAAGATGAATACAATGCAAATATTTTTCGTGAAAGTAGATTAACAAAATTGTTGAGACCTGGGGATGGTGTAATGGTGGACAGAGAATTCCCGCATGAACAGGTCTGTAAGATTAATGGATGGAAATGTGTCAAGCCCAAATCCTTAAAGGAACAAAAATACCTAAAAAGATTTAATCAAACAATCAATAATTTTAGAATAGTCGGGTCAACAAGAGATAAAATTGAAGAAATTTTGATAGTAATCTGCGGTACAATGAACATGAGTACTTTAGTTGGAAAGTCTGAAACAGTGGAAATAGATTGATGTTACATAAGTTATAATATATTGTACGTGTACCAAAAAAATAAATTTAACTTGTCTTTTTTAAATATTCTTTTGCCTTCATTTTCAAGTAACCATAAACAAAAAACGAAATTCCCGCCGCAAATCGATCGATATATCTCGAACGCCCTCTGTCGTGGATATAACAAGCATCTCATCGTCTGGCGTGTTATTGGAGTGTTCTTACTAAGCGCTCTCTCATATTCGTGTTTTTATAGTTTTTCCCGCCTGAATCTTGGATGTTGTATGTACATACATACATACATGTATGAGGACTGAGGTTGAAGTAAAGGTATAGCCGAACTGCTGAAGTAGCTGGAAACGTTGTTTTATATAATAAAACATAATGAACATAGTACAATCGTTTACTGCCCGAGAAAAAGGTTTAAGTAAGTAATTTTTAATTGAAAATTCGTTGGTGAATAATTTCTACAACTAAACTACTCTGTCTTCTCATAATGAAAATCTCTGATGCTTTGGTGTTCATTCATTACAAGTTTTTGCTAGGTCATAAGCAGTAGTTTCATTGACTAAAATTTATTTATTTTCACAGAAAGTATCCAAGGCTATGATATTGCACTGTTGCGATTGAAGTGCTACCATGAGGATGTCTATGCAGGTGTTGCAGCCAATCCAAATGCTGCAGATTATAATCCAAAGCCCCCAGTTTTTGCTTGCAAATTTTCATCTGCACCAGGATATGAACAAGTCATAGCCCTTGCCAATGAAGATGGTAAAATTGCTTTGCAGGATACATCAATTGCTTATGATTCACGTGACCCATTAGAGGGAACACAGGTATTTGTCAACACTGTTTTTTTGCATGTAAAATTCATATCGCGTATAATGCATTTATGCTTAAATGCATTTTTGGGTGTGTGCTTGAAAGTAAATCCTCAAAATTGTATTTTTTTTCTGATCGATTTTAGGCGCACAATAATGCTATATTTGACATAGCATGGATGCCTCAGGAATTAAAACTTATAACAGCGTCAGGAGAGAGAACTGCTTGCCTCTGGGATGTTTACTCTGATATCAAAGAGCTACAAGTATTCCATGGCCATACACATTCTGTAAAAAGTGTTGTTTTTAGACATCAGGATAAAGGTAAAGATAAAAATTGTAAAATTCAGAGTACAATATATTTATTCTCTTGATACAAATACTGAAGTATTATTTTTCCATAGCTGTATTTGCAACTGGAGCCAGGGATGGGGCAATCATGATATGGGACATCAGAGCAAATCACAGTCAGGGTCAGCCTAGGCCAGACAATTCCATTTTTAATGCCCATGAATTAAAGGTGCCACATGCAATCAAACATCGCAAAACACCATCTCAGTCATCCAAATCGACTACAACCCAAAGTGTCACAGCTCTTGCTTTTCAAGATGATTATACTTTGCTTTCTTGCTCCGCAGGCGATGGGTACGAAGAATTTCACTTTTATTTCATAGGTTACTATAAATGTATGTTACTTAGATATTTTTAAAATTTATTGCAGTTTGATCAAAGCTTGGGATCTAAGGAAAAACTACACTGCACATAAAAAAGAGCCTGTAGCCAAACATGTTATGCACTATGGAGGAAAAAGGAATACTTATAATGGTTTTACTTCTCTGTTAGTTGACCCAGCTGGAATCACACTGTATGCCAGTTGCGTGGATAAGAAGATTTATGCCTACAATATATCATCCTACAATCCAAGTCCAAGTAAGTTGGACAAGCTCGTTTTGTCTCTATAAGCATTATAATATCAATACTTATTAAATTTTATTTTAAATTAGTTGCCGAATACTACGGACACGGATCTGATGACAAGATTCTGTCATTTTTCGTAAAGGCTTGTTTGAGCCCTGACGGAGAATATCTCGCCAGTGGATCAAACGACGAAACGGCTTACATTTGGCGCACGAGAAATCCGGGAACTCCGATAATCAAGCTTTCTGGACATAGGGACGAAGTCACTTGCATTGCTTGGTGTGGTGTAGGTGAATCGAAAATCGTCACTTGCTCAGATGATTGTTACCACAGGATCTGGCGAGTAAGGCCGGAGCCAGTCAGCGATGAAGAAAAAATGAATGTATTCGGCTGCGCTGAGCGTTACGAACAACCATCAAACGGAGTCCAAAGTAAGTTTGTCAGTAATCCTTGATTTAGAAGAACTTGTTTTAGTATTGCTCTGTTTAACAAAATTCTTTTCTAGCTCAATCCCACAATCTACAAGTCATGACCCCCCATACGGCTTGCACGACTACTCCAAATGGTGAATCAATCAGAAAGTCTGAATCACGATTATCCAGCGCCAACATTGTGTCCTCGGAGAAAAGCGAATCGATTCTTTTGCCGATTCTGGAAAAGCTCGTCACCTCTCCCAGACGTTCAAGCTTGGACAATCGTGCTGCTCGAAAATTACATTTTAGTCCTAGCTCGAGTGCAAATAACAGCAAGACACCCGAACCCGTTAATACAAGTAGACCAGCCAGCAAATCTGCCGAAGAAACTGTAGCTGATCCCTGTTGCATTGCCGACAGCAGGAAAACACCGGAACTCTTGACTCCAAGTAAACGGACTAGCAAATTTACCGACCAATCACTGGCTGATTGCTCGTACGAACGAGTTCCAGCGCTACCTTTCTCGCCTACTACTGGCCTTCCAAATTTCGTAGTGGACGGCACAGCTCCTCATCTTCTTGCCAATTCGCCCATCAAGGCCCGAGATAGGATGAATTGGCTAACAGAACTCCATAAGAGGAAAAGCGTCGAGCGAAGCGGAGGCAGAATAAGCCAAGATTCGCCCAGCCCCAAGAGAATCCGCAAGACTCCGACGAGAAGGGCTAGTAAGATAAAGAATGGAGATCTAAGAAAGACGCCCAGAAGTTCGCCTTGTGCTGTACCTGCGATCACGAATTTTTACAATAACTTAAGTTTAAGCAGCTCGAACCGACAGTCACCTTGCTCATCTTGATACTTGCTCAGAACAAGTTTTTAAACATTTATTTCGTATTTATTTTTATACGCAGATTAAAATTTTAATTCCATATGCATCTCTGCATAAATTGTCTTGAAGCCGTTTTCAGATATTTTTACACGTCTAGTGTACAAGTTGTTCTGGGAAGTACGAAGACAATAATAACATGTGATAAACATTTTTAAGCATAAAAAGACTTTGCAATGTATTTTCATAAAATAATCGTTCATGTAAATTACTCATTGTAAGATATCATCACTGTCATATAGATGTCTCCTTTCTTTTATAAAGTATGTAGGAATGACGAATATAATACAGATATTCGAGTTTGGTAGATACATACGTCGTTTAGTATGTATTTTCATCATTGCCACTTAAAATACATTTGTTTGTCAGTTCTGTGTTGTCGCATTACTTACTTTAATAAACAGTATTCATTAATTGAATCATCCTATCTTAATATTCATTATGAAATCCTTCCTAAATGCATGCACTTGTTTTTTGAAACTATTAATCATTTGAAGTAGGAATATGAAATAAACAAGGTTGTATTTTGGTAGAAACGTTTATTACATCAAATCTCGGTGGATTACACGTACATCATTGTCAAACGTGAAGTGATTTTTAGATGTGTTACGTTAATTGTATGGTGAGGCGTAATAAATTAAGTTTCTAACGCAAAGCGGAAATCAGGCAATTTCAAGATTGCATGTATAGTTCTTGTACGCTCCATTCCTATTATCAGTAATGTAGCCTTATTCAACCTATACAGTTGAATTTACGACGAATCTTACAAACTAAATGGATTTACCTGAAACTAGATCTCGAATGAGAATATATACATTGTGAATAATTCAATTAGAGAAAAAGCTTTCTTAATCAATATACACATTTTGTTCAGTAAATATGATTGAATAGCAACGGTAACTGAAATTGCTCTTTTCATTTTACCACGTCTATTTTGATATTAAATAAACTGCACTCAATAACGTACAAGAAAATGTAGCAAAATTAAATACGTTTCATCACATGGTATGACACATAATTACAAAAATAATTAGTTAACTTAAGTTTAACGATCAGCAATTGAATCGGACTAAAAACTTTATTAGTTTTACATTCTACGCTCGGCCGAAAGGATTCTTTTTTTTTACAATAGAAAAAAAGAACGGGTTACAAACATTACAACTTGTGGAATTAAGAGACTGCGATTCTCATGCGAAAAAGACGAACATATGTAAGTACATAAAAAATAAAATAGCTACGCCGTCGAGTCTCGGAGTATGGATTCGAAGTAATGGGCGGCGTAGTTACAGAAAAACATCTTCTCAAAAAATACAATACAATTATAAATTAATAAGGCTAGTATGTTATCGTCTCACTTGAATAACTCTTTGTTTAAGCTTATAAATATTTATATATTATCTCATACACATGGAAATGACGGATAAGACCTTACGTACTAATGACTATTATGCGATAAAATCTCGCTTATTCTCTGTATAAAAAATAACATGAATAGTCTCAAAAAAGTCACAGTCGTCAGAGACGACGACGCATAAATGGCTTCCAAACTAGCTCTTTTCCAAATTTTTTTTTCCCATCCTTTTCCTCCTTTTTTCCATAATCGTTTTTGATAAAACATTCTTTTTTTGAATTATCGAACGTATAATAAGTAGAGTCGCCGGCTTTATCCAGTAAACGAAAACAAACATGCAGCATTGTTTCTCGTGCCTACACATCCCTTGAATAAACAACAAGCATTTACAAGTTTATAATAGATTTATCTATATCCTTCCATATTTTTTTTATAAAATGATGAGCAATGCTTTAATGTATTTAATAATTTTACTTGGTATTCTCGCCACCGAGTCCTATATTTTTAACAGCAAATATAATGCTTAATTTACTTTTGAATATAATAAATTTATATATATATATATATATATATATATATATATATATATATTTGTTTACATAATATATACCTTTTGGAATAGACGCAATCAAGTGCGATATTCGTTTGGTTTATTATCTTGGATATGTTGAATCTGCGCCGCTGATATGCGAAGGAGCAATAAGAGAGCCTCAGTCTCGTTCAACGACTCGATCATCGTTTTTGTTTACTGGATGCATCGTACAGTTCAGTAGATATTAGCTTGCGGGAATCACAGAGAGCCCTTAGCATTTTTCAGTTTACTTTTCTCTTGCCTATTTCATATTATTTTCTTTTATTTTCAACCGCAGTGCTGAGAGAAAAGAAGCGACGCCTGTGCCGTGAGGATATTGTTACCACTCCTTGGCGGTTTTAAGTAGTTACCTATATAAGAAAACACATTTTGATTCATCGTTTTGTGTGGACCGCATATCATTACATATCATTACGCGAAGATATATACGTGTGTCGGATTAATTATGAAATCGTATAAAAGTGGAACGTACGACGCAGTATAATCATACATATTATCGTTTAGGCAAAATTTGAAAAAACTCGCGGTACAAAATTGGCCGGTGGTGTGTCATACATATATATATATATATATATTGCGGAATTAGTACGTAGAGTTTAATTTATCGAAAAATCATTCCGAGCTTATACGAGATTAAAATGCGCTCTGGAGAATCGCTCATATGCAAATCAGTATAGCTGCGCACACGCAGTTCTATAATAGACTCTTTCCCCTTGATAAACTTTATGAACTGTGTGAATCGATAGAGTTATGTATACATGGCTAAAATTCTCATAATATTCCACAAAAACAGTATGAACAAAGTTTACTTCGACTGGAATATACGTTGTGTATCTAATATAATATATATATATCATGTATGCGAATTCGCGTCTCTCCGAAGTCCGGGAAAAAAATGATAGCAATCATACCAGCCCGCGTGTATGTACAAGCATAAAGGTAGGATCACGCATATCTGGATCGCGTATAATTTGTTTCCCAGTGGCGCAGAGACAAGGAGCGTAATTAGGCGAGCCCTTTACGACTGCTCGTGAGCGATCTCCTTGTCCTTGTTGAGCAACTGCTCGGTGTTGGCGTTGTTGGCTGCGTGGATCTCCTGCTCCTTGAGTCGTTGCCTCTTGTTTCGGTTGCGCTTCTGAAGGCAGCAGAAGGCCAGGCAGATGCAGCTGACGAAGGCGCCGATGCAGGAGGCGATCCAGATCCAGGTCGAGCGGGCTTTCTGAGCCTCGGCCTTGTCGCGCAAATTCGTCAGGCAGCCGCTGTAGAGGGACATGGTGCGGTTCGAGAACTCGATTAGCGAGCAGCGATCGCGCATAGAGGAGGGGCACTCGAGTTGCGGCTTCGGGATCAGCTGAAACGAAAGTCGTAAGTCGAATTAGGGGAGAATTAGGCATACCAGATTAGGCGGCGCACGGCACGAACCTGAATGCTCCTCTTCTTGATCCACTTGTTGAACTCGTGGCACTCGCAGTTGTTCTCGCTGAACTTGAGGGGGTTGCCGGTGAGGTCGAGCAGCTGCAGCGAGCAGAGGGGCGCGATGTCCTCGCTCGAGAGCCTGCTGATGTGGTTGTGCGAGACGTTGAGCTTCGTGAGCATGGCCAGGGGCGCCAGCCGCGGCAGTCTGGTCAGCTGGTTGTTGGAGGCGTGCAGCCAGTTCAGGGGCGACCTCACGCCGGACACGTTGAACGACGAGTCGCCGAGCTTGTTCGAGTTGACGTAGAGGTTGCGCAGCGACTGCAGCTGGAAGAGGCTCCGGGGCAGCTCGAACAGCCCGTTGTCCGAGAGGTTCAGCACCTCCAGGTAGTAGGTCGGCTGGAACGCGCCCTCGGCCACTTGCTGGACGAAGTTGTCTTGGATGTAGAGGAACTTGAGGCTGCTGTACCTCGAGAGGGTGTCGTTGCGCAGCTCCCGGATGCGGTTCTCGCTGGCGTCCAGTATCTGCGATGCAATCCCGAGTCCAACACTCCTCTAATAGTTTAATATTTCGTTTCCTAATCCTACCTCGATACTGGACTGCAGGTTCGCCGGAACGTCGTTCAGCTTGAGGTCCCTGCACTGCGCCTGGAACATCCCGTAGGCCCTGGAGTATCTGCACTTCTTGAGCGGCACCTCCGGCTCCATGAGGATCATCGATCCGGCTCCGGCGCTCGACACCTGGCCTCCGACCAGCAGCAGCAGCAGGAGCGCCAGCAGGTTCATCGCACCTGCAATCGTGTATAGGCTATATTGGACCAAGTGGCATTTCAATCCGTTGAATTGAATCAATGCGCGCAGAAAAAGCGATCGCGCATAGCCGCTCTCATTGAAGCGCCGGCCACTTTAAACTCCGGAACACGAGCTTGAAAATAGAGCGCGCACGCGTTGCGTCGGATAAACATACACAGCGAGTCGATCGGGAGCTCGCTTATTCATTTATCGTCTATCGACACTAGACAGACGCCTGTGCCGCGGATTGCTTATGCAATGGAAAGTAATTTCATTCGGCAGTGAATCCGGAGTAACGAGTGCTTTGGAAAAAATCTGCGGCGCTTTTTGATTTTCGGCAGGGGGAGGGTTAGGGCCGCCCCGTTCGCACGGAAGGCGAAAATTTCACGGCGCACCCTGTCCTGTCCGCGACTCCCTCTTCTACAAAATGCTGCCCAGCCAGGCAGAAAAAACGCCTGACCGTGAAATCCGACCGGGCGCCATTAGTGCCGCCAGGAACATAGGACATAATGACGTTATAGGATATAAGTGCGTTGAACCCGATTGTGTGGGCTTCTTCGCGGATCGATCGGATGCAAACAAAATATACAGACGAGATGGAAACGCTGATTACCGAGTAAAGCCGAGGAATGTTTTTGAAAAATTGATACGCGGCATAAATGAATTTGTCCCGGTCAATTGGATTCCCTCAAATAAAATATCTCGCCGATTCATGTTAATTGGAAAAAGGTTGTACAACCGAGAGGGAGCCGTAAGCAGCTTTGCGCTCGGCTGTCCCCCTTTTGATAGTTGCGCTTATTTAATTAATTAACTCTGTTATTCGCCGCGCGATTTCGAGGCTTTAAACTCGCGACGCTTTTTCAGTAGCTTGTAACGCGCGCTGATTCAATTTACTCCTCTTAATTCCTCCCGTCCTTTCGCTCTGCAGCCGAGAGGTAAATGGGAACTCGAGCTGCACAATGGGCTGCTTCGATATCGACGGAAGAAAAAACATTGCTGTTCGACTCCGTTTTCTGTGTACATGTGCGCACTTTGAATTCGTCACGCGGTTGTAAAGCGATGATCACTTGAACAGCGAGATTAATATCCACGAAAGCATCGTCGATTCCGAATAATGCAAAAATCACTACAGTTAACATACGTGCGGTGTATACGGATAAGGCCGGGGGAGACGGGACAATAAAATAAAATCATTTGAAAAGTGTCGAAGCCTGAAAACTCTCGCGGCGCAGATAAAACTTGCTCTTTCCGCGGAATATCGAGCGCTGCGAACTTTCCACTTTGCAACTTGTCGCATGCATGAATATTTTTAAGACTGATTTCTCTCCCTCCCACATGACGTCAATTTCAATGTTGAATTGCTCTCTGAAAATTACATCAACGCGCGTTATTTTATCAGTATGAAAAGACCGGAGCGAGAAGACGCAATAAATCTTGCACGGCCGCACGGCGACAGACATTTTATCTGATGCTAACAGCCAAAGATACGTCCAGCGGAATGATATACTTGTGTAATACAATTTATGGCGGCGGTCTACAATCATAAAGCAGTGTTAACACGCCGCGCGAGTTGCTTCTATCTAGGAAAAGGAAACGTCGTGCGATTCTGACTCGAGTTTTATTAGAGGAAATTTATGTCTTACGGCTTTTACGAAATGTTAAAAGTTTTCCCTTGAATCCAACTTTGGAGGCGTAATGAAATTTTTCTTAAAACCTTTGCTCGAGCGAGAACTGGTTCGCTCTTTTCGAGGCTGTTTTGATGGCCGGCAGCTACGTATTAGCGCGTGGCTGTAAACATGCGCGCTCGAGATGATTCGCGAATAATGCGAACCCGATAAGAGCCGGACTATGAAGAGGCAGAACAAGTGGCCAATTATTCACACCGGCTCTCGAACTACCAACTAGACACTGATTGCAGGTCCATTGAAGCCAGGCCGCGAGCCATTCTAAATTCAGCTTTGACTCGTTGTTTTCCGCGTCGCATTTATAGTTATCCGCGCGCGTCAGGCAACGGGCGTCTGGTCTCCGTAGCCCCGAGTCGGCTAATTGGATCGGAGCATGCAGGCCGCGTCAAAACACGTTGGCCGCCGAGCAGAAAAGGGCAAATCCGGCCCTTTTCAAAAACAGCCAAGCACACTTGAACTTGCTCGTCGTAAAACAGCAGCTTACCCAGCTAAGCCGGCGCACGGCCGGGGCTTCTTGCGACTTTACAAAAATAAATTCGTTGAGCCGGATAATCACGCTTCTACAATTTATTTCGAAATGCCGGCTCCGCTTTAATAGAGTCTCGCGGGAGGGGCAAGAGATGCGCGCGACCGGAGGCTAATACCCGCCGCGGGGAGAAAAACTCGCGCGTTTTCCAGCGCTGCAAATTAGCGCAGTTATTCCGCTGCGAAGCTAATCTGATTAGGCATAATCGCCTTCGCTATCGATTATAGGTCGCGCGATGCAGCCAGCCGAATAGTGATATTTTCCTCGGAAAAGAAATCGGCCGCCGACGTACTCGATAAATCGATATCTTCCCCAGTCGAAGACATAGCCGCGGAAAAAGGGAGACTGCACAATGATCGATCCGATCGCGCGCGCGCGCGAGACGCGGCAGCTGCGCTCATTACGCTCGGATTATTTCGCAACGGCACTCGAGACCTCTCCGCGACGGAGGCGAAGCGAAAAAGCCGAGGGACTCGCGCGGGGCGGCCAGAAATAACGGACGGCCGCTGCAGGCGCGGCGCTCGTGTGCACTGTGCACCCATAATGGCGAATCGCGGCGAACGCCAGAGCGAGAGATAGACTCGTCGATTCCGTTCGAAAGCTGCCGCGATGGCTCGCCCCATTGAATGCTAACCAGCGCGGATTTCGAGGCGGACATCTAAATAAATTAGCCGCTTGGCCCTCGCGTAAAACAGACTCGATGTCGGAGCCCGAATCGCCATGCAAATCACGAGCGCGGGGGGGGCGCTTCAATCCCGAATTTCCCCCGTCTCCCGGCACTTTGTCCGCCAAAGGCGTTTTAACGGCGCTTTTTCTTCCGCCGACTGGGGCAGATAAACGACTCATTTGCGCCGCGGCTAACGACTTTTAGGATTGTTAACGCACCGCGCTCTCTACGGCCCTCCGCTAATTGCGAAACACCCGAAATATGAGCGTGAATCAGGACATTTCGAAAGTTGGTCCCCGCAGCTCCTATCGTTGCCCGAGTCTTATAAATATCGCCGCCGCCGCTGCGCTGCAGCTAAAACGCTAATCCGGATCGTCCAGCGCCGCTCACTAAATATATACCCAAATCTTTGCTCGCTGACCAAACATCACGTTCCTCGCGAAATTTCGCGCCACGCGCCCCGACGATCGTTTAGCTCTCATCTCGACCCCAGTCGCCTTGGTAATTCTGACGAAAAACCGTCAAGCACTGGAAATTCATTCGAGTCACATAAATGATGTTTCCAAAATTACTGGAGCGGAAAGAGGACAGCGAGCCGTATAATTGTTATTTTCATCCGCCGTATTAATAAGGTGTCAGGGCCTGGACGTAGCGCGCGTATTTTTAGCCGGCCGAGGGTGTAATCGTGTCTCGAGAATCATCGTTCAAAATTCGAGCGACACGCGATGGCTCTTAATTTCGACTCTCGCCTCAGAAAAATTCTGACCCACATACCGTTCCCCCGATTATAGCTATATATCCCGTTTGCCGGAAATATCATGTGCATAAATGATCGATGTCCGAAGAGCTGCTATACTGTGCAGATATTCGCTATTAACAGATAACTCGTCGTTTACTCCCGCGGACATGCATCAGATACGGAATAATTGACTTTATCGAGATTCAAAAAGTCAAGCCGACAGCCGCGGCAGCCCGCCTGTCACAGCGAACTGATCCGCGATTGCGACGAGCTCGCGCGGAAGCCGATGGTCCGTCCAGTCAGCCCGAACCACATTGTTACGGGGGCCATCAATGTTCCGAAAGCGTCATCGTTCAGCAGTCAACAAAAAGGACGCGAATAAGAACCGACAGCGGAAAGAAAGTCGGAGTTAGGGCAGAGCCCGGGCAATTAGAGGATGGCGGTCTGATTGACGCGACTTTTGTTTTTCTCCGGCGACGTGTGTCGAGCCGATCTGTCCCTCTCGTGGGGTAGAGTGCTTCGAAAATAAATAGAAACGTTATGAGCCTCGGCGCCAAGAAAAACAACAGCTCTTTCCGGTATTGACTCTCTTCTCCTCTTCGGCTTTTTCGGTGAAAAGATTGTAAAACGTCGCGGAACATCGAAAGCTCGTCGGGTCTAAGTAGTGTGTTTGTTGTCGGGGCCGGATTAGAGAGGCGACGATCTTGAGGGAGTCTTGAGAAATTGCTTTAGCCCGCCGAGTTGATTGCGAGGCACACACAGAGCCTTTTATATATCGACGCGCGATACGGGCGAGAAGCGTCATAATAGAGAACCTTTACCGCCTTCTCTTCGGAATATCAGCGAGAACGAGCGCGGGATATGATTTGACTCGTGCGACAGTCGGAATTTCGATATTTTATGCTGGCAGGGGGAAAATGAAAAAAATTTGGACTGCGCAATCCTGTCACTCGTGCGTTCGCCTGTCAGTGCTGTTTTCAGTCGAACCATGATGTTGCGGGTGCGTGCAGGGCGTCGTGCGAAAAAACGTCATTTCAAACGAAACGCTCGACGATTATCCTGACAAATTGGACCGGAGTTGAGTATGCGATGTATCGTAAATAACATTGTCAAAGGCTGCGAGCGTGCTCGCAGTGCCAAGAAAAACACCGACCTCGAGTGAAGTGGCTTTGTTTATTTTGCTTGGGAACGCGTAAAAAGTCGTGTTTCGAGTGTCGGATCTTCATCGAATTCACTTTACGCGCGAGCCCCGCTGCAATGTTTACAATCGCTTCATCATTAGCAACTTGTCGTTTTCGCGCGCGCGAAAACGACAAGTTTTCCAGAAAAAGCCACATCGAAATGCGTGCTGCACGCGCCACTGGATCACGGGGATTATGGAAGTTCTAAAAATACTGCGTAATACACGCTAACGCGCTTGCATATAAATTTTCGCTCAAAACGTGCCTAGTTATGAGCCGAAATTAGCTGATTTGCATAGCAACGGCGGCGCGGGCGTGGGTGATTTTCAGGAAAGGATAATCGGCTTTTTAGGACTCCCACGCGAACATTTTCATTCACTTGTTGTCTCAGCTTGAGCGTTCTCCTTGCCGACGCGAACCGACGAGAGTATACTTTGAAGCAGCTTTCTACCCTGCGCAAACCGCATGCATGCAAACAGGCGCGGCGAGGTGAATCTGGAAAGTGCAGAGAGCCGAGACTCGTAACGTCATTAGCGCGAGTCATTGAATGCGCGCACTTTCTGCAGCGGGAGGCGTTGATATCTCGCAGCGAAACGTCCTTGGCCGAAGCGATGATCTCGTCTAATCTATTTATCACTTTCAGCGCGGAGCGAATCGAATGGATCGCCTTGAATTGTCGTACCTCGCAACTCGATCAAGCGCGGGATGCTCGGCGACGGCAAATCGCGCCAAATTCGACGACGAGCTCGCTAATGCGAGCGAGCTGGGATTATGCAAAGCGGCTTTCCGCGGGACACAAGGAGGGAAAGGAAAAAGGCCGCGGCAAGTCGAGCGAGTAGTCAATTGACCGATGAGAGCAGCCGAGTGAATCGCGAAGCTGCACGAAGAATGAGCGACCGCGCGCTTAAAATGCAAAGGCCGCCGAGCGGAGATAGAGAGAAGGGGGAGAAGCCGGGGGTAAGTGTAGAAAAATGCTGGCACGGGGAGGGGGCGAGACGCCGAGACGCAATCTCGCAGTGGAAAATGCAAATTGAACGCGACATCGCGCACCGAAGAGATGCTCCGCGATGGCGGCATTTCCTCGGTAAAATGTAAGCGAAGGAAATGCAAATCAAACGCGGAAATGGCCTCGGGCATGCCGTGCCGCGCGCTATGACGAGGAGACGTTGGCTTATTTGCGCGCCAAACAAGTTTCGAGGCCGTCCGCGCCCTGCGCTTTGCACAATGCGCGGATAGTCCAAAATCGTCGCTCTGTTGCATTCTAAGCCAGCGGCTTCTCCGACATTTTCCGCGGCCATTATCTCGTCAAGGAGCCGATGATAAAACGGCTGTTTACGGTGCTTGCAGCTGTGGATGTAGATGGCGTAATTTAAATTTAATTAACGCTTGATGCCGGAATAATTGTTCTTGCGCGCGCGATGCATTCCATTTGCATGCATGTGGCGTCGAGTGTGTGGTGGCGACGAGTGGTCCTTGAAAAAAAAAAAACAAAAAAAAAAAAATGTCGCCAACGAAATTCTCACGCTCGGGAATATTAATAGAACTTGAAAATAATCATCTGTTAATTAAAGAAAGACCTTTCCTCGACTTGACGAGCAGAAATAAAGAAGCGGCAATTATCGCGCGCTCCAGTCTCATTGGAATTCTTCCTGCGACAACGTAGCAACAACGTAGCTGAAATCATGCAAACGAGGCTGAAGAGTTTCCAATCAAGTTATGCGGTGCGTTCGAGTCGCCGGATCTGCTCAAGCAGCGAACTGAATCAACATCGTTGAGAATCGAAGATCGGAGCGCAACGGAGCTACACGGGTTATCAATTTGTTGAGATTCGCGACATTTTCCGACGCAAACAATTCCGCCGGGTTGAATTATTCGAGCGCGTTTTAATACAACAAGCCTCGCCACTGCCTGGTGAAATCGTAAAAATGTCGCTCCCCTTATAACGCCCGTCGATAAAAAAAATTCCACGCGAAATCGCCGCCGTATCAGGCGAAACAAGCAGCACGGAAAAAAGCGCGCGAGGCTGCGTTTGTTCTCTCGCGTAATTTCTATGCAATAAAATGGATACAATCGTAAATACAGCCCCGCGGCGGGCTGCCGGAATAGCAGTCGAATAACAAAGAACTTGGGCCGGGGCGTGAAACCGCATAAGCCTGCGCGTGAAGTATGAGCATTTTTACGAGCCGAAAGCACTGGAATACGAAATTTCCGAGGGCGGAGTGAATTTTTCGGCGATATGAGAGAAGCTTAATCGGGCCGTTCGAATTCGACGCCGCGTATCGGGCGGTGCATTGAATTGCGATGGAAATTGATTAAAACTCATTCGTCATTCCGGTTCGATAAATCTGCGCTTTTCCGGAAAAACGTCCTTCCTATTTTCGGCGGGGCACACCTACACCAACCTCTAGACGAGGCTACTCTCTGGGAAAATCCGAGGCAATCGATAGCCGATCTGTTTTCCTTGGAGTCGAATATCCATCGTCGGAGGCAGACTGTGCGGCCTCGAAAAATCCAACGCCGAATTTATGAAATTACCAGCCTGCTACTATATACATTGAGCGAGTACGCTCGATGCAGTATTCTTCTTACTCCTGAACTCGGGGCCAGGTTTTCCAACTAGGCTCGAGGTAGGGCAGAAAACGGCAGAGATTCGCAATTGGTCGACCTAATCCCCGGCGTCGATATCTCGTGAAACTTTCTGTCGCGCAATAGCCCGCTCCCGCTAGCTGGTGGAATTTCTCAAGCCACTTATATATTCTCGCCCACAATCAGGGCAATCGTTAGGGCTTATTTTCCGGAGCGCATAATTCAGCAGCTAGGATGAGAGAAATCTCTCTCGCGGCGCGAGTCTAAAACGGGAGAGTGACATCAGCATAGTGAGGAGATAGATCCCGGATCAAAGCCATCTCGCGGGGGGACGTATAATAAAGCGGCGACGAAAGCGGATCAGCGGAAAAATAAAGAGGAGCCGTCGAAAGCTTCCGAGTGAAAATTAATTCGCCGGGAACCGGCTGCCCTTGGAGGGGTTCGGCTTCGATTTCAGTCGGACTATAGAATCGGTTGTCCGGTCTATCCTCGAACTCGATCTTCCCGTAAGAGACGCGGCACGCGCGCGGGAAAAAACTAAACGAACTCGATACCGCGGGCCGCCCACGCTTCCCTTCCACGCGATCGATGCTATCTCTCGACTATCGAATTTCCCGCGGGATAAGGTGACACGATGGATAGGTTGACCGACGACTGCGGCGGGGAAAACCGAGGCGAGAGCGGCCCGAGGCACACTTCCGAAATATTTGCGTTCCTCCTTTTTTACCAGCTCGGGCCGTTATAAGTTTTGCGAGGCCCGAGGTGCCAAGAGAGTCCGGCGGCCGCCGCGATTTATTCAAGTTTCCGCGAGAGTTTGCGCCCACTGGGGTATAGGTTTCCCGGGCTCCGGTGCAGGCTTCTTCGTTCGTTCTTCTTTTTCAATTTCTTTTTCAATGCTGTACATAAAGTGCAACATCGGCGTTAATAATGGTTCGTGTGCACGCGCGCGTTAAATTTTCAGCACGATTTGAGCCCCTCCCTGCACGACGCAATATATATATATATATCCATATATTACTGGAAGCAAAGCGCTAGTGTCAGCATATCACCGGCTTGATATCGTTTCAATTTGCGCGATTCCTGCAGCGCCGTAATAACGCGAATTTGACAAACGAAACGCGTTTATATTGCAAGACTAATTAGCACGTTGAAGCCTAACTAACGCTTTTTATATTATTAACTTTTTACTCGCTTTGTCGCGGCAATGAAAATAAAACTCGCGTATATCGTATCCAATATCGGCAGCGTTATTAAACATAAAATACTTAATATCGAGGAGCCCGCTCTTAATAGCGGCACGAATTGAAAACGAATGTGCGAGTTTGATCAACTCCCGTTTTTTCTCTCCTGCAGCTTTGAGCTCCGTGGCAGCCTTCATTTCCATCAATAACCAGCTGCAGACATACATGTATGCTAATGCGTCGGACAAGATTTCCTAGATCGGCGCGTGTCATCGGGCCACGGAAAGTCGATTAGACCGCGGGACTCGCTGTCAATCCCCGCGCGACGACGCGCTGCCCGATAATACGGAACAGCAGCGTCAACTCGTCCACCCCGGGGAGGCTTCTCTGCAGTGCAGCGCTGTGTCCAGCCACTAATTACGTACACCATCGGATAGCTATACAATATATGGCGAATATATGCGGATGAGCGGGTTTCCGTTTAATTGATCGAAAGCTTTTTCGGGCCAACTTTTTCAAGCGCCCGATACATTGGAGGAGGTACACGCTGGATGTGTGTATTATTACCGTTGATGGTTATTCGCGGGGACAGCTGGTGGTGCGTGAGCGCGGATTGCTGGGAAGCGTTTAATTTGGCGCTTTACGAAATTCCAGTCATCGATGCGAAATCAATTATCAAATATATCAACGGTATGAGAGCATTTTTATTCAATTACGCACTCGAGCACGCCGCTGAGAAAATTAATCCACGCGTTATTGCATTTATCTGATCATTTTTTGCAGCGAGTTTATTTATTTATTTCATCGAAGGTAGTCATCCGAGCAGCTTCGGCGAACATAAAAATGTTTTTTTCTCTCCGTCGGTGTGTTGTCTTTGGTGTCCGCAAAAAAATCACCTTTACCGCTCGGAACATCGACTCGTGAAAAATCGGTCGATCGAACGCGCCCAACGAGTTGAAAATCGCGCGTCGGAAAAAAATTTATCACGACGTCTTACGCGAACGGCCGATTTATTGCCACTTCAGTGAAAATTTGTTCAGCGCTCGACGATATACTGTCCTTCCTCTCTCCCATCTCATCGTGTTTTTTTTTCAACAACAACAACCCGTCCATTCAGCGTATAATTAAAATAAAAAAATAAAAGGCGATTACAAGAGAATAATTGTTCTCCTTTACAAACTCACTCGTGCGGAGAAAAAGCCTGAAGCACCGTCATTTCGACTCACCTGGAACAACAAAATATGAACACATCAATTAGTTATTGTAAAATAGCTGGGGTAAAATTCTGAGCGTACGCGTTACTTAATTAACTATGCATCCGAATAGCGTACATGAAGCCTTCATTTACTCTGCCGGCACAAACTATGCGCAAGTTCGAGAGAGAGAGAGAGAGAGAGCGGAAAGTTCATCGAGCCGCCGAAACTGAAACGTTTCAGAGCCGAAATATTCGATGAACTATTTCAGGGACCGAAATGAACTGTTTGCGCAGTTATAAGCGACCGCAAGCTGGCATCCGAGCTTTTCGCAAAACGCACGTATCATTTATGAAATTACTTTCGAGCGAATAAAGGCGGCGCTTTGACGCGGCATTATTCCGTCACTTGTGTGAGCGGAGCCGCAAGGAAAGTGGAAAACTCGGAGCTTCAGAACTTTTCCCGAAGAAACGCGGCGCGCGAGTGATGTCCAGCCGAGCGGAGGAGAGAGCGCGCTCCTTTCCGCGCTTAACCGGCAAACAATGCTATACGATCGCTAGGACGTTTTCTCCCCTAATTGAAGACTCGATCTAATTGGCAAGGTTCGTAGATGCGGGAGATCATCGAACCGCGCGCCATCCCCTCGAGCTGCAATCGATGCGCTCGTTAATTGCGCCCATTTTTGCAACGGCGCATCGGCCGAGTTCGTTATCTCGCGATCGACTTATCGGCGGCAAAAGCTCCCCCTGCAGCGAGGCCCTTTTGTTCCTCGTCCAAAGCTCGTCGGCGTCTAGTCGTCGCGATAAGGCATCCCTTGTTTCCGTTATGGCGCGTATTAGCGCCATCGAGCGCGACAAACCCGCTCGCATGACAATATATTATACGCGCGCGCATGTGTATAAGCGCAGCTTACACCCTTCTGACGCCGGGCTGCGCTAATGACCTTCCTCGTGTTCTTTTTTCTTTTTCCCTGCTCTATACCGCTGCCGTGTGCGGCTACGAGTATGGGTGTAGCAGAGCAGGATGCTACTCTTAATTTCTTTGTTGCGCGCGTTTTTCTCCGGGCGTCCGTTGCTTTGCCAGAGCTTACACGAGCGATGTTTTTTCTCTCTCTCTCTCTCTCTCTCTTTCGAAGAAGCGGGCTTTGCGGTGAATCCGTTTAATGACTTTTTCCTCGGAAGCAGCGGCGCTGCTTGTTGTGCGCTTAAGCCGAATTAAACGCATTCGATTATTCGATTCGTTTTTTCCCCTCCGCTTTGTGCCTGCTCACTGTAGATCTCTCAGCGCAATTTGAGATTTTTGCTTTGTGTGCGGAAGAATCTAGGAGAATTTCGCTGCTATTCCACAACGAGCTCGCCAAGTTTAAGTGAAAGTATGGAGTTGCAAAAAATGGCGACAAGCCGTTGCGCTTTTACGGCTCGTAACGAAATATCAAATAATCGAATCGAATTTCATTCGATTTCGCGAATCCAATCGTCCGAGGAGAGTAAAAAAAATAATAATAACGCTGTCGAATCAAACTTTCTAATGAAAACGAAGAGAAAAAGGCTCGCCTGCAGCAGGGCCGTAAACGAAATCCGTCTGCAAAAGCTTTCAGGGCCGTAAAAAAGTTGGAATGTCGAAACTGGGTCTCCCTCGACCGAACCACCGCGTGGCCCGTTCCACATCCATCATCCAATAAAAATCATCGTAAACAAGAAAAAGTTTAGCGCTCCTATTTAAAGCTCGTCTATATACACACAAAGCTTCGTGCGTTTTTTTTTTAACTACTTATTTCCTGGGTATCGACGTCTATATACCGCGAGGCACTTTCCACCGAGGCAAAGACCTTCCGAGTCATAAAGCAGAGCGAAACTTGCGCAGAAGCTCTACTTCCACCTCTGTCTGTCTATCTCTTTCTCTCTCTCTCTCTCTCTCTCTCTCTCTCTCTCTCTCTATCTCTCTCGGGGGATTTTAACGAGCGGCTTATGGGACGAGGCTGTCAGTCAGAGGCGAAGCTGCTGCAGCAGCGCCGATTGTTTCGAGGCGCACAAATCCGACGGAGCATTTTTCGCGATGGATTTTCAGCCGACGAACGAAGAATTTTAATCTACGAGAAATACCTTTTTATCACGCGCACTACGGGCTTTATTCGCTCTCGCACTTTACTCGCTCTCCCTCTATGTCTCCTTCTTTTTTATCGAGTCCTATCGCGACTCGATCGAATGAAGATTTTATTGGCGACCCAGCTCTTCTCTCTTCTATATATTTTTCGTGCGCGCATGTGGATAATCGCGGGCGTTGGCGGAGAAAAGACCAGAGCAACTTGTTTAAGCAGAGTGAAGGCCATTAAGTCAGAATGGAATTTTGATGGCTTTCCCGCTGCTGCGGGTAAAAATAAAATCGACAGCTCTGCCGTGGATGCAGTCGGAAACGTTTCAATTCCAATTATCGGAAAATTTCGCCAGGAATTAACACGAGTGTACGTTTCGTTCTCATTTCAAAAGAACGCGTACAATCGTTGCACTTTATATACGTCTGACCAGATCGATCCCGGCAAAAGACAAACTATTCGCTATTCCCGAGAGAGAGAAGTACATACGCATATAGAGGCAAAAGGACTCGACGATGTATACGGCGCATTAGTGGCGGATTAGCGATGCAGGTGCAGGTGCATTTCTCTTTTATTTTATTGCACGTTTCGGGTTAACGCGGCGTTAGACGAGCCGCAGCAAGTTCGCATGTTTACTACGCGTCTATAAAGACTGGATAGCTTCCGCGGGATATGAGTTTGCCCGCGACCGTCGACATTTTTAAGTACATTCGAATAGTTGACATATATGAATTAATTGTAATTACTGAATTGCAAGGCCAGATCAGGCAGCTCAGTGAATCTCAGAAGTCAATAATACGAGGCAGCAATTAATCCTCGGCCGTACACAAAAAGCCGCCATTGGCCAAACAAGCGCGCGAGTTCAGCTCCCTCGGCACATTTATAGACTCGCGCCCAACAGAGAATCTCTCGTATCCGCGAGTCAAAATATCTCACGGAAGACTCCCGCACGATAATCAAACAAGCCGGCCGTCTTGATTATAAATGCGCCGTTTCGTCTGTCTCGTCCCCGTCTGTTTCCCTCCTCTCTCCCATGCGCGTGCACCTACGCGGCTCATTTGAAATATCTGTATTACGGAGGCAGTGCAGTGCTTCGCCCTATTTTCTCGCTCTCCTCGAGCGGGAAGGGGGAAGACGCATGGGTTTCGGATAACGAGTTATCGTTATTTTTGGAAGGAGAGGGTTATTAATGAACTAGTCGGGCTGATAGATGTACTGAGATTCAAGTTCAGTTCGAATAAAATGCTCGGAGTGAGTGGATATGTGGTGGCGGTAAATCAATATTTTTTTCCCTCGCCGCTCGTGCTCTCGGGGCGAAAATAGATGAGGAATAGGAGCGCGGACGAGATTGTGGCAAACAGATTATTTCGACAAACGGGTACTCTGTAAATATAGCCTGGATCATGTTCAGTAAAACTGAAGGAAATATGTAGGCCGATTCACAAATTCGATTTTTTTCTAAATATACGCATCTACTGCGGGCGGTATTTTCGGGCCGCGAGATAATCAAATCGCATCCATCATTCATTTCGCAAATTTTCCGCTCGAATCAACTTTTTCAATAAGGCCGCTACTGGCGCGATTAAATGCAAATTTCGGGCCGGTAATATCGAGGCCGATTTTCTCCGTAAATATGCAAACTCGATCGCTTTTCACCCTGCCTATACCTTCCGAAACCCTTTTAACAGTCGTTCAGCCGTATAATAGCCGGCCATAAATATACAACACAACACCGCAAACGCCCAACCGTTGACAGTGCGTCTAGGGGGGGCACTTTGCAATTCCGTGCATCGCCACGCGATAGCCGCGGACAAATTTTCATCCCATCCCCATTTCCGCACTTCACGATCGATGCGGAATTTAACCAATCCCCTATAGACGATGACCTTGGGAAAGCCTCTGAAGAGAAAACTCCTGCCCATGCATAATTTACGACGGCAATTTTCGTTGCGATAGATCATGATAATGGAGTCGACAGATAGAGTAGCCTGCTTATATAATATATAGGACGGATGGCGTTTTACGTATAAGAATACGTGCGTTAGAGAGAGGATCGGAGCTTTGGGTTAGGGAGGACCGCGTGTCACCTGGGATTCATAAATTTTTACGCTGCTCAATTTATAGACGACCGCGAGGCATTCTTAATTTTGCTTTAATTGCCTAGATTATTTTTACTCCCCGTGTGTGATTATAATTTCTTGGTATTTCCCCCGCAGTCCGCATTTAATTTGGTTCCTCTCTCTCTCTCTCTCTCTCTCTCTCTCTCTCTCTCTATTTCGGCGACGAGTATAATGATCGTGCAACGTGCATAGCATAGGTACCTTCAATTTTACGGTCGATGTTCCCATTTATTCCGCACGAGACTTCCGTACACTCTAATTGACATAATGAACGGCCCTTATACCAAGGCGATAATTTCACTGCGCTCTATTTTCTATTTTCAGCGCGAGATATTTACCGAAACGAGATGCTAATCGTAATCTTACAAGTGCCATAATGTGAAAAATGAAAAACGGAAATTATTATCCGATGCGGTTATACTGCCATTCCGGGCGCAGACTCGTTTATTTGTGAAAAAAAGTTGAATTTTAATTAATCATATCAATAATCACATTAATTGTACGTTGACTGACTGGTAAGCAAGATAGTAGAATATTTCACAACAAGAAGCTAAAGAAAATAACGATATAAAAATGGTGAAATTCTCTGCAAGTACTGTGGGTAAACGCGCGTCAGTCATCGTCGTGCTTATCTCTCGATAAACGACATTATAAGCCATCACTAGACATTTTTTTCAACCTTCAACCTTTAAATCGTATTAAATCTGGAAAGACGTGAAAAGTCGAGAAAGTCTGCTTTTATCGACCTGGTAACATCATAAAGCGTGAAAGCTTACCAGCTTCAATTTATAAGGCTTTTATGCTAGTAAACAATCTATAAACCGTGTTCTCTATTATTTAGAGCTACTAAACTTTATCAACGGATGTAGTTAAGTCTTGATTAATTTCACGAATTATTCACTAAAATCACGGCCGCACATGAGTATTAATGTCATAAAAAATTCAAATACTTTCCTCAATGCATTCAAAAAACAATTCTTTCGCATAACTGCATTTCTGACGCTAAAACCATGATGTTCAAAGTCTCTTGAAAAATAAACTAGGCTTTATTCGCTGGAAAAAGCACTGATTCTAAAAGAGCAAAATAGATCCTTGCATAAGTGGGTTTTCACAAACATACGAGCGTTCGCTGCTCAGTAGAACTATAGGAATTCAAGAAAAGATTCTTCAATAGTGAACCTCAGAATATCGCTTTAAAAACATTTCATAAATGAAAGGTACTCTACAGTCGTGATGATATAGTTTTTCTTCAAATTCAAGGAATCGCCTGAATGATTTGGGTTAATGAAAATAATGGAAGCATAAATTATTTTCCACCCCTCTCCCGCTGACAATAGATATACATATATAGATATGTATAGACAGAGTCTCATTGGCGATAAAACAATCATCCCGGTATATCTAATTAAAAAGAAGAGAAAGAGCAATCCTTTTTCGTCAAGCTGAAACTATTTTCCGACGACTCCCATCTCATTCCACTTTGTGTCACACAACAAGCCGCGCGAGTAGACACCTTCCGGCAGGCTGACTTCCACCTTTCTTCCTCTCTCTCTTTTCCTCTAATTTTCTTCTCAGCGCTCGTGTTTCACGCGTTTTCGCGTCGGAAGCAAAAGATGCCTGAAGCCACAAAAGTCTTTCGCCACACACCAATTCACCCGTCATTTTTCTCATCTAATCTAGCGGCCTGTCATCTTCTTTCTTTCTTTCTTTATTTGCTTTGCGACACTCGCGGCGTGTCATCAATCACACGAAAAACGAAGACGACTTTTCTCACGCGGTATGGAAAAACGAACAGGAGAGGAAGAATAGAGAAGGAAGAGTTTTGGCCGTTAGATAAATTCCGAGAGAGACGCTTACGCTTTTTCCGAGGCGAGGCTGTTACAATTGCTCGACAGCGACATTTTTCCCTTATCTAATCTTGAAAAGACTTGCACGTAAGTTGGGAAATACAAATGTCAACAAAAAGAGCGCGAGGGGGATAAACAATCCATGATATTTGACTGGATTTCGTAAAGATCTGATATCGTAACAAGTGTGTACTATACATTCTATCCTATAGTTTTCGAATATTTTTGCTTTTTTAACAAGCATTCCAGGCACGTACTTGTAAAAATCGTCATAAACAAGGCCTTTTGTCAAATCGAAGCGTCATTCAAAATTGGAAATTCTTGGTTATTCGATACTCCATGTATATAAAGTTGCAAGACAAAACGTAAAACTTGTGTATACGCGGCAGGCAAAAACGAATTCAAATTATTTGTATGCAATCGTATGCCTCAATAAAAAATATCTAACGTGTACAAAATTTCTAATCTGTAATCAGCTGATGCCGTTTTGTAATTTTGTTGACAGCTACTAACTAAATCCTTTGCAGACCGTTATTCACTTGGCGGAGTTACAACCCCACTATTATTTCGGTGCTTGTGCAATAATGCACATCTATCCTAAGGCAGTCATGCGATTGCTATACCCGTAAACGACTGTTGTTCATCTCGCTCAACTTTGGCTCGTCAGCGTATTCCGAGATCGAGCAAGAGAGAGGGAGCGGGTGGGAAAGCTCATACTTTGGCTTATGGAGTTTGGAATCTGCATGGTCTATAAATCCATAAATGATGCAGTATCTTAATATCTGTTTGCTCGACGTTGCATATATGGACGCGATCAATATGCCACATGAAACTATACATGGTTTCGGGACTTGGGCTCTCTATGTTGATCTTCCATTAATAACTTCAGACTTAGAAAGTTATTGCTCTGTTACATTATAGCTTTATAGCTGTCTTTTACATCTGCATTATTTTTGTATGATTTATACTTGTTTTAATAACATTATTTTGAAAATATTTATTATTACTGAGGAAACAGCAGACAGATAAAACTTGGAACTCTAGGTAAGATTAGCAGTCAGTCTCCATATTAAATATGGTTAGAATTTTAATTGACTCTTTCGAATATTTCCATTATGTTTTTGCTTTAAAAATTGAGGTATGAAATTCATCGGTCTTTATTGTAATAAATAAGTCACGTACATCGAAATACGTTAATATAATAAAATTCCTTCAATAAGGCTTCCAGTGATTTTATTTTCAGATGAATGTATTTGTGAATTCATTTATTACAGAAATTACGAAAATCATCACATTGAGAATCGGTTAAAAATTGGCCATACATTCAATAACTTAACATTTGATAATATCAATACATATAGATCATAAACCGTATTACATCGAAAAAGGCATAATAAATATATAAGTCTTAATACAAAATATCATACTTTAAACACGAGAGAGTGAGACGATAAATATGTATGAAAACTGTATCCGCTTCACAGCGATAAGCTGAATTTTCATGAAATTTCCCGAGAAAACGCTCGTGTCGGCGTAAAATACAATAATCGAGCGAAGAGAGGGTAGACAGAGAGAGAGAGAGAGAGAGAGAGAGAGAGAGAGAGAGAGAGATGCATCGCGGCTCTGAAGGTCTCGCTAGCATGGGAGATTAATAAACGAAGGACGCAGAAGCACGTTTATGAAATAAGCTGTCGCTGGTGCTGCAGCGCTATGTAATTAAAGTTGTACCAATTATTCTTGGATCTATTGCTATGTTACGGGTTTTCATTTAAGCATTTAAAAAGTTTGTTTCTTTTTATTTAGGGGCTTATTTGAACCTATTATTTTACAACTTTCAAATATAAATACAAAATAAACTGTTTTCAAAAACTGAAGAAATGAAGCTTTGAATCCACAATCATAATGCAGAACATTTCTGACTGGAAAGTGGTAATAAGAACAAGCAACCGTCTCACAAATCCTCAAAGTTGTAGATAAAAAGAAGGCCGCTATTGCTTCTATTTTTGTAGGAAACAAAAAAGCAAAAATTCGTGCCGAAAATCCTCGAATCAACCTGGTAAGTACGCAATACTGATTCATAGCGACAAGTAAGATAAAGTATAATGAAATTTCTAAAGAGTGAAGAACAAAAAATAATCAAAGGTAGACAATACCTCTATTGTGCCTACTGACGCGAATAGCACATCGCGATACGCATCTATTTTTTTCGTACATTTTGTTATTGTTAAAAAGAGATATCTCACGCTTCACGCACGAGCGATTTTGTGCTACAGTTGTAGCGTTATCGCGCAAGAAAAATAAAAAATTGAATCATTTCAGCGCTTTAAGTAAATAAATATCTTTTATTCTCCCCATGTATACCCTATTCCAACGAAACTTTTATTTTAGAGTCTTAGATTGAGGAAGTGACGAACTGACACTTTAACTTCTAATTTTGTGTAAACGATATTTTATAACATTTTTGCTATATACATCCACACGCCAAGATATAATAATATTTAATACAGTGATACCACTTTATAATTCTCTAGTGTGAGTCCTTGGCACTTGAATGATTATGATGCTAATACAGCGGGTGCACCCACAAACTCCTTCTTTACTTAAATTTAAGGAGGTGCGGTGTTTCAACAGTATGCAGTACACATATACGAAAATCTGCAACTATAAATATTATCAGTTACTAATTAATCAACGCATACGATCATTAAACTTTATTAATCTAACTCACAAAACTTACTGAAATTTTGTTGAATTTAAAAAAGTAAGAATAAGCCGTTAAAGAGTTCTAGGCAAGTTAATATACTGCTAAAGATTGAGTAAAAAAAACGCGTTCTTCGGAATTTAAACCTTCAAGTTCGGATACCATGAACAAAATCGATAAAGTAAAGCATGCAATTTTCAGCTGGCAAAAGAACCGAAAGGTGTTAGAGTGAATAATTTAGTCGCGGTGCGGCAAAATTGACATAGATCGCAGAATCGGCAGCCCCAATTTTGGACTTGTCCCATATCCATTCGATTTTATATGTATAGAGAAATTTCCCCTCGTCTCTGAAAAGTAACCTTTTTTGTAATTTATTTTTTCACTAAAAAACAAATAAAGACAGCGTAAAGTCCTTTTTTGTTTTGCTTTCATTTTATTTTAATTCTGCATATTTATAAAATGAGCTAGCTTAATATTTCAAGTAAGGGACTTTCTCAACTACTGCGTAAACCGAAAAAGTACATCCTAAAATGAACTTTAAAGTTTTTAATATATTCAAAGTTGATATCGTAGAGACTTACTTTGAGAAATTCAACTATAATACTAGAGTTTCTTAAACAGCATCAAAAGTTTGCTTCAATTTAGAAATTTAAAAATAAATTTTAGATGTATTTAAAAAAAAAATATTTATGTTCCGTTAATTTAACCGCATAGAGTGTTTAATATAGCTTTGTTGCGCCAGTTTACCAAAGTTTCTTAATTAAAATGTGACAATACAGCAACTTTGACTCGTGATTTTATACAGAAACAATAAATGAAGTAAACACATATTACAGATAGACTTTGAAACTCTAAAACATTTCTTCTGCTAATTATTCGTAAGTCAGAATAAGTGATTAAAAATAAACCTCCGAGATCAGTATTTTATCGCTTTACTTGCTATTTCTCCTTATTTTGCGTTTTGTGTTTTCTCAGATATTTGTCTACCCTTGCACGTTCTTGAACAATTCTCGGATAAAACAATCATCAGTGGATGGTTCACAGTTTATAAAAGCTCAGTTTAACGCTTCGCTGATTATGAAAGAGTTTGCAGATTTAGTAAAACAAGTTCCTTTGAAATTTTTAATTGGACGCAGTGGTCAAGCGCTTACTGCCTCCACCCTACTCTTTTGATACTCTTTTAATACTCGATCAATGCTTTGGGGCTCATTGAGACTGTTGTAGAGTGTACACCCATTAATTAGCATTTAAATAATCTTGAGCGCGAGCATCAAAGGTAGAGTGAGAAAAAAAATTACGAGCAAATGTCACTCTGAAAAACTCAGATGCAGGAGCTCGTGAACAATCAATACACCAAACAATTTCAAGCGCCGTTCTCGCGAATAGCTGGGCGGTAATAACTGCGCAGAATGTGTATATGTTACAAGCTACCTTTTTAATTAATCAACAAAATGCCCATCGGCTCACAAAGCTTTGACGACTGCTGCAGTAGTAGCTCGAGGCAGTTGAGAAAAAAAATAAAAGCACAAACAGCCTTGCAGGTGAAAATGAGAGCGAGAGAGAGAGAGAGAGCCAACATCATGCATTAACGCTCATTAACACGACGCTAAGATCTGTGCAGCTCTTATTCCGTCGCTAGCTCTCTAAGTCAATGCGCGAAGGAGGCGGATCGCGTCTATTGTTAGTTTTTGCTCAAGTTCTCTCACTCTCTCTCTCTCTCTCTCTCTCTCTCTCTCTCTCTCTCTCTCTCTTTCTCTCTCTCTCTCTCACTGACTCACTAACTCCGCCTTATCAGTGATTCTCTCTTCATACCCTTCTCTCTTCTCTTCGTCCGTTTCTATTGCGTTGTTTTTGCGCTCTGAATCTCCAAGATAGTTTTGCTCTTTCCTTTCACCCGGTCTTACGTCTCTTCGGCGATTATTTTACCTTCTTATTTCTACCGGGAGGTTTATATACCCCCCCCCCCCCCCAGACCTGCTGCGTGCGAGTGTGTACATACACAAGCGTACACATACATCCGCATAAACACAGGATAGTGTGTAGCAGGCGCGGATATTTCATCGCCGCTTAATGTTTTCTTTCATTGAGCACTGCTCCTTCGTTCTCTTTATCATTCCAAGAGTTTCCTCCTCTCTCTTTCCAGCGCGAGCTTTATTCTTTTTAGCGTCTCTGGCTGCTCTGGTTTCTCTTATTGCGTCGAGTTTATTATTCTCTGTCATAAGGAACGACGCGCGGGAGTTGCAAGTATATACTGGGAGGGAGTATTGACGAGAGGGAGAGAGAGAGAGAGAGAGAGAGAGAGAGAGAGAGAGAGAGAGAGAGACTTTGCTCAGTTGTACGGAATTTTATGTTGATTCTATAATTCGAGATGCGATCGAGGTGGTTTCTCTGTTGCGCGAGAGAAAACTTCAAGCGAATCAATATTGAGAGTGTATTGATTCTTGCGTTCATTAAAATGCACCAATCAACTTTTCGTAATTATCGACTGATTGCGCGAATTTTCGTGAATTGTAGTCAGGCAGCATATTGGCAGAGACTTCGTTGTTAAAAGCTTTGATAACTCAAATGCAGCTATCAAATGCAGTACTCCAGCTTCCAACGCGCACGCAATGATGATCGAATTGAACAAAAAATACGAGTGAATTGAAATTCATATGCAACTAATTTGACTTTCTCCATCATTTCATCGCATTTCCTATACAGGTGATTATGAGCTGCTACGAACACTGTTACATCTGTGCATCTTCGGAGAAACGACACGGAATTTCCCCTCATTGCAGCTATCAACTGTTTGAAAAAAAAGAGAAGAAGCCCTATATGAGTGGGTAAATGCGCGATAGGCGGGGAGGAGAAAAAGAGCGGCTCTGAAAGATCCTACTCCGCGAAGCGTAAATGAAACTCCTTTCAGTGTTCCCTCGAATGAAAATAACTCACTCGCATTATGAGCTAACACGTATAAATACTCGGGGGAAAGGTTTAAAAAAAGCCAACGGCGCGCGAATTCAAAACGCGAAGAATAAAGCAATGCTTGCGAAAGAAAGTGGCAGCACGCAGTCCCTCGTTTTTGTTCGCCACTTTCTCTCTAGTTTTCGTGTTTTTTTTTCTCTCCTTTCTGTGTCCGCGACTTTATTTCTCTCCGTCTCTCCCTCTCTCTAATATTTACTCTTCAAATTTCCATCTGTTCCGGCTCTCTGTCGCGGTTGCAGAAAACTTTGAGTCGCCACGAGCTTCTTTTACGACGACTATTCTTCTCGTTCTTAAACGATCCATCTCTGTTCTTAATTTTGCTCATTATTCCTACCACTTTTATTTTCCCTCAAGTAGAATATTCTCCCTCGCTGCTGAGCTTTTTTTTTTGTTTTCCAGCGGAAAATTTTATTATCCGTCGCTCTGAGACGACTATTAGTCTTTTTTGTTCCAACTCACGAAGAAGGGAGCCGTACCTGCACGGACGAATGAGTATGAATGCTGTCTCATTTTTTCCCCCGAGTTCCAGCTCGACGCATCTGCGATGCGGTAAAGCGCGGGTAAGGGCGGGGAGCGGAGTTTAACTTTCTTCCGTCGAATTGCGCGAGTATATTATGTGATGAATTTACTTTAAGATTTGAAAAATGAAGGAGCCAACGCGCAATGAGAGTGTTTGTCGTCGCGCGAGACATGTATACGGTGCTGATGCGCCGAGAGCTTTCTGAATATCCGGACAATGGCGCAAGGTAGGCAAAAACAAACGAATTGCGCGACAGTGACATATTGTGCGTCCGGCAGACGTGCGTGTAGAATTCTCAATCACGTGCACTTGGCTGCATTGGAGTTGCTTCAAACGACATCACGACTCAGTTGGCTTATCTTTCTCTGTTTTTTGAAAATCAATTCTTTCGGCAATTTCTCATTATTTCAGTCCGACCTTCTTCCTAACTCAGTAAACTCAGTGTAATATATATATATATATATATATATATATATATATATATATATATATATCAGGCATATAGATTACTATCACTCGCTGCGCGCGTTGAATCGATTTTCACTTAATAGCCAACATCTTGTAAACACCGCGTGTCACCTGTTTCTCGGCTGTCCAAGTCCAGTATAGCAATGTAAATAAAAATATATCCGTCATTGTTTTCAACAAGTTTCTTTTTGATCGCACGAATTTTCCTCTTCACTCGAGCCAAGCCAACCGCACGCGCTCTCTATCTCTCTATACCTCGAGAGATTTAATCTGCGGCGCGAAACAAATTTAATTTCCACGCAACCGGAGTGCCGTAAGTCAATACAAGAAAGATTCCCGTTATAGTAGCATTTTCCATACCTGCTCTCCTCAGTGCTATCCTCTCACTTACTTCATCGCACTTGCGGTTGTTCGCTGGCTCGGTATATACCTATACCGTGGGGATACATACACCGTGTCTCTCTCCCTCTCTCTTGTCAACTCCCATCCGTCTTTTAAAGGCCTAGACATGCTCCTGCACGAAGCGCAAACGCGACGCCAGCTTGAAAATGTACGATGGAGTGGCAAAAATTGCTATTGTTTCCACACTCCATAACTCCACTCGAAAACTGGATTACGACCACGGATTTTAATATAATGCCAAACTTGAACTTTTTCTGAAAGACAACCTCAAGCGCGCGGGATCTGCGAAACGTACAGCTATGAGTAGGCACCTACGCAACGCGACCTTACAGTCTCTCCTCTCGCGCTGCACAGCGCGCGCGTAATAAGCGCTGCGGTGCGCGCAGCCGGTAATTACGTATAAATAGCACTATACCCGCTCCAGGGAAAATCTCGTCACTCTGCGCGGAGCAGCAGCTCGAGCACCTGAAGAATGGCCATCGTCGCGAACTTGTCCCGCGGAAATTCCTCCTATCTCACTCCGAAGACACAGGGAGGGGTTCTATCTCTCCCGCTCAAGTTTTCTAAACAACACGCTTTGTCGCGCGCGATAAGGGCGGAAGAGAATCCAGGCCCAGAGTAGGGGCTGCCACGTGACGCTGCAGCTCGTATTTATACACTATACGCGATTCGCCGCTGCTCGCGTTTCGCGCGCGACGTACGCGATTAATGTACGAGTTTGTGTGCGCGCGTTCGTGCTCGCCGGATGACTTATAATTCGCGATTAGCTTTATGATTGATTCGGCCGTTGCGTGCGCTGTTCAGCAGAGGGATCTGGTTGCGGGGTAGGTACACACAACTATATACTACGTACGCACACAGCGAGTCGGTATTATTAACCGTAGTGTCTTGTAATTAATTGCAGTAGCGGTGAGCTTATTCGCCGCGGAGAACTGCGCGCAGTGTGGACAGACGCGCAGCAGTACCTTGCTGGGAAATTTTGATTGGGGCTGCCAGTTTCAGTGAGTATCACTGAGTTCGAGTAAATACGCGACGTGCACAATGCAAGTTTGGCGCGTGCAAAAGTTATACGTTTATAAGAGAGAGAGAGTGGAATTCATTATACGTGTGCCGTACTTTGGCCGAACGTATCTGACTCAATGATAGCAAGACGATACTCTGATTATGATGGCTCGAATTAAAGCTGATCAAACACTTATACTGTACGTCGAAAGAATTTAATCGCGCGCGCGCAGAAACGGACTGAGATATAGTTTTCTTGCGCATTTTCTTGCGCGCGCGTATAACGTGTTTTCCTCAATTTATTTATAATGATAAGAAATATTCCGCGAACGCTACTACTCGTCAGCACGTATCTCTCGGAAAGTCTTCTATTTTTGTAGCTCAGTTCAGTTCCAGCTGCAGAACTGCAGAACCTGCGAGCCGCCCTGAAGTTTGAGACGCTCTCATTTTGCAAAACAAGACTTGAGCTTCTTCTCAAATGGAAATGCGACGAAGCTATCAAATTATAAGGACGGCAGTGTGTTTCCGTATGGTTTCGCTGCAAAGGCCGCGCGCTGCTCTGCCGAGAAATCAATGCACGCGTTACGTGTGTGCATTGAATTAGAAGTATGCGCACTACTGAAATAAGATAGCTACGTAAAGTTTGCCTTGCGTGTATAGTGAAATTTTCATTTCAACAGCACACCGTAACGCGCGTTGGCTTTTGCCCCGTATAACAGTGTATTTTCACGAGGCACGTCGACCAGCGCGAGATCCAATAAACCGATGTTTTAATTATTTACGACTTGAGTAATTTGCTTTGTTAATGCGGCTCTTTCATAGTTGTTCGCGCGCAGGTGCAGTATAATGTTATACGCCCCAATAAAATATTTTGCCATAACTATTCGGCACTTTCGGCCTAGGAGAGTTTAATATCGACTTTATATGCGCGATTATGTTTGATACAGCTTTTTATGGTATCTTCTTAGCCCTCGAGCTCGTGTGCGACAGCGCGGATTTCAGCTTAATTTTTATCGCACACCCCATTGTCTCGCGCCTATACTTTCACGACTGCGATGATATAAAAGCGACGATTTTTGCCTTTGCCTGCCTCTGCTCTCCGAGTAATGAGTTTGTAATTGCTGATAAATGCTATTTCGATTTTTACCAGTCTTGAGCACTCGCAGAAATCATTATCTGTACGTGAATCAGCGTCGCGTCTGCTTTGATCGGCGCCCACGTTTAATCGGCGTGTCTAATGCATTGTACGCCGGTAATTTTTCCAATCGGATGTATTTTCATCAGAGATTTTCAAAACGCGGACTATTTGGATCAGAATTCCGAGGGAAATTTTCGTTAAAGAAGCTCTTGATCGGGGCAAACGGGGCTATTGACACAAAGTTTTAATTTAAAAATACTTCCTTTGTGCACGGCCAAGCCTTTGTGTCAACACACTGATGCTAGCATCAATTAATTCAGAAGCACATACTTTCGCAAAAGTGTAATCATCCGAAATTCACAGGCGAGTTATAGTTTGTATACGCGGTATGGCGCACCTGCGGCTCTTTCGATTTGAAATATCACACACGGCTCTGAAAACGTCTACATCGTGCGTAATTCGGCATTGTTCTCCAGCTGCTTCTTTGTAAAATGGTCAGAGAGATAATAACTCGATAATTCCCTCGAGAGGGAACTGATTGTAATTGGCAGCAAAAGAAAAAATAAGCGGAAAAAATTCAGTAAACTGAACTGCGTACCTGATGCAAGCATGCTTCTATGGTCAGCAGCGTCTTCTCCTCGAACTCGATCTCGATTCTTCGAAGCTACCGCGCCTCAGCACGGATCTCGCACAGAACAGCTTTGTCCGCAGTTCCTCCAGAAACTCACATCTCACTCGCAGCTCTCTCACACAGGCTCTTATTATTCTCGAATCCGCCAACGTCTCCGATCCAGCAAGTTGCAAATCCGAATGTCTCTCCTCTAAAAATCCACCGCAACAACGATACAGGTAAATATTGGAGAGAAAAGGGGGAAAAAGAAGAAAGCAGCGACGCCGAGGACAGAGAGCACGTAAACAAAGCCGGCGTCCGGCAGCTCGCGCGCTCGCCTTACTGATTCATCCTGCCTGCAGACGAGTGTATGGTATAGGTAGGCATGGCAAAGCCCCTCTCCGCTGTCTCTTTCTCTCTCTCTCTCTCTCTCCTTCAGGGATACGCACGCACCCTCATCGATTCCCGGTCTCTCCCCCTTGTACGCGTAAGGGACTCTCTCTCTCTCTCTCTCTCTCTCTCTCTCTCTCTCTCCCCTCGCACACGCACTTTTTGAGGTTAGGAGGGGGTAGGCACGGTGTATGTTAGTGCGTAGCCAAGGACACGCCAGGGGCAAAGAGAAGAAGCTGGAAAAGAAAGCGTCTCCCGCTCTCTCGCACCCTTCGGACGAAAAGGTCATGAGCCTTTTTCGTCGAATATAATGGCCGGCGTGCGTGTATTGCGAGATGTGCTCTATTATTGCGTTTTTGTTTTTAATCTCGAATTCCGCGTGACTGCAGTTGTCGCTGCTGCAGGCAAGTTGCGGGGTATTTAATGAAAAGTTCCAGCTAGCGTTGTTTGTGTGTGTGTGTGTGTGTGTGTGTTTTTGTTAGTTTCCTGCGCTGTTTTTTTTTCGCGAAGAGAGAGAGAGAGAGAGGGAGAGGGAGCAAAGTTCCATTCGCTGTAATCCCTTTTCAGCGCCCGCTTTATTTCGGCTCGACAATGGGTCTCGCGAAAGTTCTCCTTTCGATTGCGTCCTCCGTGTACAAAACTGCAGCCGATTGTCGTCGTCGTCGTCGTCGTCGTACCTCGTTGGGATCGTAAATATGTTGAGATTTTAATAGGCCTCGCTGTTTTTGCTCGCGACAGTGGTGTGCAGTGTTCGCGTATAATTAGTAGGCGGCTTGCGGTCGACTTGATGAAAAGTTTTTCGGTCGAATTCGGCTTAGCGGTTGACTGCGGTAATATGGGAATGCAAAAGCTCGGCTCGTGTTTTACTGCGTTACCGAACGCGCGCGTCTCGTTATCTCGGCTCTTATCGGCTTACAATTACAACACAGCAAGCGAATTATGAATCGTCATTGGCCGTTCGCGTCCGTATTAGAGAGAAAGAGAGAGAGAGAGAGAGAGAGCTGGGAGGGGAGGAGTCTCAGTAAAAATTGCTCGAGATCATCTTTTTTATTGTCTACTATCTGGCCTCTTATCTCGGGCAATTCCGCAAGAGTAACGGCGCTGCAAATCCTCTGGCCCTTTTTTCCGGGCCAGATTAGGAGCGCGAGGGATGCGCTTCCTCTTGCGCGAATACCTTGACAAATCGCCCTGGCTTCTTATTCTCCTCGGCTCGGCGATTAGTCAACTGATTGGCTCTTCTCATAGGCTATAGGCGTGCGGCGGGGAGAGAAGAAAAATAAAACTAATAAAAGCGATCCGCCGCTCCGAAAACTGATTAAGAAAGTTGCTGGCTTCCTCGAATTTATTAATTTTATTCCAGCTCTTGCTCGCGTGGCGCGCACTTGCGTATTAAGAAACTTTGCAGCGAAGAGAACTTTTCAATTCCTTCCCGATCAGCGCCGATTCTCGCGCGCACTCGCACTCTGATTCAGCGTATCCGCACAACTGGGATTCTAGAGAGCTGGTGTGTGAAGCGCGCGCGCGCGCACGAACGGTAGATGCTGCGCCCGCAGCGTCTCGCAGTCGACTGCCGAGTGCCGAGTGCCGCCGGGCGGCCCGCGCCAGCGTCGAAAGCGAGCGCCGAGCAGTAGCGCACCGGAGCGGACTGCGGGCTGTACCTATCCGCTGTATGGAGCGCGGAGTGAGAGGAAAACCGGCGGCCGCGAGAACGGGCCACTGGCACGCGAGGAAGGGAGCAGAAAAGTGCCCCCTTTTTCGATGATGCATTGCGTGCGGCTAGCATGCTGGGGTGGACGTCCTCTGGATGGCCGCGGATCGAGCTGCTATATCGGATTATAGCTGGCCGGTTATGCAATCAGGACGCTAGCTGTCATCCTTCGCACATGCAGATCGCCAATAACTCCCAATGCGCATGTGCGTAGCAATTACGAGTCCAAGTATTAACTGTCTAACCTTGTGCGCGCGCCTTAGCCTTTCTCCGGCGCTTTGCACACCTTTCGAAGCGAATCACGCCGATCCCCCCGCGTATTCTTTGCAAACATGCGAGCAGTTCCCTTGCGATTGCTCTTCTGCCCCGTATAATATGACTGCGGGGAGGGGACGAAAGGCCCATCAGCTGGCCATTGCTTTTTACGACGTGTCCTTTAGCTGGATCGCTTGCCCTTCATCGGAAGCGTTATGAGATACCCATCATGGCCAGTTTCATCTCGATGAAACTCGACTCCCTCGACGGCCTCGAGAAGATTAGCTTTTTCAGTCGATTTACTGCTGACAGCTCGTTTATATTGATGAAAATCAGTAGCCCGGAGCCGTCTCGGAAGGCGTATGCGTAATTACACGTGTAGGTGCGAGCCGTCCCGAATTGATCAGTCCGGATAATGGGATTGACAGCGAAAAGGCTCGAGCTGCAGTGTAGAAAGTTGGTGATCTAGCTTGTTCCGTTTCTTCCAGAGCGAGTTTCTCGAGGGCCAGCAGCTGGCCGGACCCATTGTCTGACGTCTCTTTCTCGCAATTCCTTCGATTTCTCGATTTCTCTTACTTATACGTACTAGCGCAGTTCATCGCAGTTTGTTTGACCCTCGTAAATCGCATTTGAATTCTTATTGCGACTTGAAATTGAATAATTGGAATCCATTTATCTGCACAGCGCCATGCCGCGCAACGTAACGGACAGTGCTGAGGGGGAGCTGATTTATCGATGAGTGCGGCCGAATCTATTTATGATTCACTCCCGTTATCTGCGTAAAATATACTTAGTCGAATATGCAGGAAAAGTGACAAGTATAAGAATACAAAGAATACATGTGCATACAGTACACACAGGTATATTAGTATAATTTTTGTTTGTGTTTGCCGTCCCGCAGCTGCCAACGCGAGCTTCGGCCGTCAGAGTGCAGCCTCTCAGAGCTCCAAAGGCGCCGCGGGATGCGCAGTGCGCGCTCTGCAATTCGTGCGCGAGATTCGCTGCAGGAGAGTAGGCAATTATGGTATGATACGCTGATGATACCTCGCCAGGACATTATTTCTCGGTTCGTTAATTTTTTATATTCACACCTCCTCTGTACGTATCGGTATACAGGCAGTAGGCTGCATGCGCAATTTTATTCCGATGCCAGGCAAACAAAGCGCTGAGAATTTTCATAAACTCCTCGCCGACTGCGATGCGTTCCAGCCAGCTCTGAGTAAATTAAAAACAAACAGCGGCTCCGAGAAAGCGAACGCGGATTCCTGCGCTGCGAAAATATTTTTCGTCTCGCACGAGCAAGTGCAGTCGCGCCGCAGTTGCAAACGAATACGAATTCGTATACGTGTGAGGGACCAAAATAATTTCAACCTGTTATACGGGGAAAGAGCTACCGCCACACTACTTGGGCCACCTTTTCCTAAATCAATGATCAAATTTTATAAAACAGAGCATAAAATACAATGCCAGAGTTTTTTAGAGCCATTTGTTAGGTAATTTTCTAAAACGAGTACAAAATAATAATCTCTCGAATGACAGTTTTTATGAAAAACGAGATAAAATCTCGCTCTCTCGTTATACTAGGCGCTGCCGAATGCGATGTTGCACAAAGGTGGCTGTTTCACGCTCACAGCAGAGCAAGGATCGATCGCCGGCAGGGAAGCTCCGCTGGACAGGATGCAGATGCCGCGAGAAAGTCTATTTGCCCTTTTTTGCGCAGGTGTCGGATTGCCTCCGGGCAATACGCCTCACTAAGTAGCTAAGGCAGCTCTCTAAGCTTCCGCTGTCTGGCAGGGATAAGGATGCTATTACAGAAGAGTCACCCCTGGAGTATAATCCTACCTTTGGGCATTAATTACTTTGACTCGCGCAGAATTGCGTGTATATAAATACTTACTAGACTTGTAATTACTTGGTAACATTTTTTTTATTTCATTTTTTGTTAACAAAAAATACGCGCAATTAATAGCATTCGCAAGAGATTTTTTTCTTCGCTCTTTTCACTCCAATCGCTGTGGTAAATTGTACTGTACTCTATGCTGGACTGCACTCTGAACAAGTTCATTCATCGGGGAGCGTCTCTGGGCCCTGAAATTCACACGACCAAAATTAATTGCCTGCTTGTGCATTGTTGATTATTAAGAAGATAATCTGTTAATACAAATATTTAACATGCGCAAAATACTGATAAAAAAATATTACTTACTACTTGTGTGAAACAATCGCCAGCCATCATCATATCTCTGTGGATCATCTGACGCATCCAACCATCATGGGTCAATCTACGGTAAGGCTGAAAAGAATAAAATTGAAATTTTCAAACACTATAGAATAAGATGATTTTGAGCTATAAAAAATTGATCAGTCATCAGCTACAGCTGGTATCAGTGTTTTTTTATATATCATCTTATAACATAAATAACGTTACTTATTAATGAGAATTCAAAATAAAACGTACTAAGGTAAAAGAAAAGCTTGATTTTATGGCCATGTTGTCATTGTTGAACATTGATTGTTGCAAACTAGAGGTATACCATCGGGAATCCACACGGAGCTAACCTTAAAATGTTACGTAAAAATCTACTTACGTTTCCGAACATAGCCTTCGTTATTATGGTACTCGTAATTTGGTACGAGTACATGAGGGTCCCGATGATCAGCAGGGGCGGCAGTGCCTCGTACCACATCTTGGTTTAATTGAAAGACTAACAAAGCTGAAAATTCTTACGGCTGTAATTCGCTCCTGATGCAGTTTCGGAGCGAAACTCACAAAAGCTGCAAAGCTGTATCAGCTGCGCAAGTCCAAGCAGACGTCATCTTACCATCTTTTTATCGCGCATGCGTCGATATATTTTGCGCCCTTTATTATATTACAATTTACATTCTTTAATACATTTTTTTGCTAAGTGTGACTAAAGGACCGATAAACTTTTGTGACGAATATTGTAATAATATATTGTAAAAATGTAAAAAATCAGAAGCTGCGAGACGATATCAGGATGATAGCCTTATGCACTGCACTGCAGTGTGTATAGGAGCAATCAGCTGTTTGACGCGTGTTTTTACCGTTTCATTTTTTTCACTGATGATGCATAATAAGTACATACTCTGGCCACTCTATATTTCTTTTAATACCGATATCCCAAATTCGTAGGCTGGGGTAGGGTAGGTTATATTTATCTGGCCTAACCCGCCTAACAGAACATCAGCGTCGCGAAAGAGAGGCTCTCTGGCTCTCGTCGGCAAGTGAACAATTTTATATATATATATAAAATTGTGCTCATGTATCGAAGTGAGAAAAGAGAGACCGCGCGTTGTTCACTTGTTGCCGGCACCGAAAAACGTATATATGAAAAGGTAGGAGCCGTCGTCACTGGTATACGGTTTTTTCTCATAATGCATCATGCTATCGGCATTATTATTTCAATTGAGATGTTCGGTAGAGGGATTGTAAGGAGACAATGGTTTTGTTGGAAAAATGCTGTTGGAATTAATATTTGCGAAATTTTTATTCGATTTTATTTTTATTCTGTATCTTATGTAATAATTCATATATAATAACATCGCAAATTCAAGCTATATATATATGTGTGATTATGATAATCGCGAAATTACACAGTATTATTTCTTGTTCAAATTAGATATTAATGTTAATATATACACTTAATAACGGTTTTTCGATATAATCATCATATCAGAGATGATCTTTTCTTCATGTAGCGTTCATCTATATACGTATAAACGTCGCTTCTACGCAACGTGTAAGTCCGGAATACTCAACGCTTCCATTGGGAAATCTCCAGGAGGCGCCTGTAAAAATTATATAAAATTGTAAAAAGTGTAAAAATTAATATCTTGTTTTTTTTACTCAAGTAAATGCGAAACTTACAATATCAAAGTCATCATGCATCATTATTGGCGGTTTTCCTCTGATCACATCCATAATCGATTGGGGTATAACAGCTTTCTAGAAAACGAATTATGGAAACTTATCAGTATGATGTACATGAGTAACAACGAAATAAAGAATTAATTAATGCTGTAGTGATTTCGCAATTTTTACCTGGTTCTCAGCAAAAGCTTCCACATGCTCCACGAGTGGCGCCCGCATGTTTGGCGCCATTTTCAGCGCTTCGACGAGCTGCGCAGGAGGTAACTGAAGCACGACCGCAAAACTCTGCGGCTGAGTCCTTTCACAACACTTAACGAAACCCTCCCACACCTTGGGCTGCTTCCAAACTTGCTTCAGTATCAGACGTTGCAGAATATTCATAACAAATCCTATCAATCGTGGATATAGGGTCAAACTTTGTATCACAGTTCGCATTAACAACGTTGGCAGGGGAGTCATGTCCATGAGCTGCTGCATCACCACTGCCACCGTTTCCTGATTGAAAATTGTTTTTTCAGCAAAGCATAATGATGTCGCTGAAATCATAAAAATTTAGACACTCGATTAAAATTAGCAACTTTGTTAGAACAAATCATATAGTACAAAAATAATAACCAACCTTTTATAACGGTCTTCAGTTCAGCTTTGCTAGGCTCTATATTATGGAGAGCAATCAATAGCTCCGCAGGTGTGAGCGGCAAGGTATGAGTCACTCCACTCTCCTTGTTGTGTGTACCTAGCAATCTATTGAATACTTCCTTCACAGACACAGGATTTAATTTGATCAGTTTTGGCAAAGCTGCGATGACTTCCTTTTTCGACAAACCATTGAGTATGGGTATCAAAAAGCGAACGTCGGAGACTCTCGCCTGGTAAAGTTCTCGAACTTTGGCAACCAATTCGGCACTCGGCGTAGCTAGTAAAGAATATTTATTTTATTAGAACAATTGAAATCGAATGGGTAGATATTTTATAAGTTAGCTATTTAAAGTAATAGTCACCCTTCTCAGTAAGAATATGAATGATCCTCATAATCAGCATTTCCGCTCCTTTGGGACATTTTTCCACCAATTCCAGCAACTGCGGACTTTCCATTCCCAGACTCTTGACCGGCGTTTCGATTAACCTGAGCACAATTCTCTTGACCTCTGCACTCATAGAGGTGTATACACGTGCTAGTTCGTGTACAAGACTTTGATTTTCCGTGAGAAGCGCGAGGTAGAGACTGAGGCAGGCACGAGTCGTCGACTCGGTCCAGTTCTCTTCTAACTGCGATCTACCTCTGTCTTGACCGAAAACTATTTCTGGAGGATTTGGCAAACGTAAGAATCCCAGGTACAACCCCGCATATTCCTCAATCATTTTACTGAGGTCTGGACGAGCGTACAGCCGGACTACCAATTGGATTGCATTTTCACGGATCTGCAACATAATTAACAGCATTATAATTGAGGCATTTGCCAATACATTATTGAATCGATTTTGTGTGAGATAAGCTTACCATGTTATTCTCGTGTCCAGTGTGACACAATAGTACGTTGAGGAAAATTAGTTGCTTCGTCGGCCTCCTTATGACGAGGTCTTTAAGCAAAATCAATGGAGTTAAACCTCTTGTCTCCTCTGACGAGATACTCTTCAGCGCCTCGACAGCGTCTTCCGTTATGAGAGGCGCCTCGAGGTAAAGCCTTGTCAGCAGTACATCCCGATCCTTGCCCTGTATGTTGTCGATGGCCGAGACCAAGGTGCATAACAAAAAGTTATACGCTTGATGAGGCGCTTCCGTTGGTTTTGAGCATAGGATGGTACGGCGTTGGAAACCTTGGAGCAACGCGTACTCCTCGTATAACCAACAGAGCGCCAATTCTAGGCGTGTCCGCATGTCCTCGGTTATGTGGCATAAAATGGCTTCCTTCACGTATGGGTTGAACGTCGCCGCTAGAGTCGTCAGAATCTTCATTCTGCGAAAAAAATTATCGTTTCACGGTTAGGGAATTTCAATTTTTGTTGAATAAAGAATCAAGGTTTTGAAAGCATCACAGATACATACCTAATGTTGGCGACACCTCCAAGAATCACACTTTTTTCTGTACCGAGAATTCTCTTAACTGCCATGAGCAACATCTTATCTCTCGTTTCCTTGAGAAGAGGCTTCGTCACCTCCGAAAGTTTCAAGGACTTGAGACGACTCCTGGCCTTGGCTAAGGATTTTTCATGTGCCTCTAGTGATGCCTTAGCCTGCTGTTCCTTTTCCCTATCCTTTTCTCGCTTTCGTTCTCGCTTGACCTCCGCGACACTGATGGTGGGATTCTTTATCAGATCCTCCATGACTATGTCAACCTCCTTTTCTTTTGTTATTTTCGTTTTCTTCTCCTTGGCTTGTTTTATTTGCACTGACAGCAGCTTTGCTATGACCTGCCGTTGTTTGGTCGTATCTGCTGTGGCTGATGGCTGATACTCTCTTGAGAATACTGACGTCATGATGTCCGGTACCCAAGCCTATAATGAATTTTTGCATTATAAACAACAATCTATATATATATATATATATATCATGGGAATCATTGTCATATGAAATTTATAAATTCTTACCATACTGTCCATCACCAATTCTGCAGCAATTTCAACACTAAGCCTCTCAGCAATGAAATTTTCAGAGAGTTCTATCAACTCTGGCACTTTTGGAGGAGGAACTGGCAGAGGTGCTGGCTCTACTTCCATGGATATAACAGGAATCTCAGACCTTGCTTTCTTTGCAGCAACGATAGCAACGCTTTCCTGTTGTCGTTTCTTCGCTCTCCTGATTTCTTCAGGCTTTGGGAAGTACTTAAGGATTTCATTATCCTTGCAACCCAGTTGCGTGAGCTGTCTGGCAATCGTCTGAGCAAATTCTACACTCGCCGGATGTTTCAGAAGCCCAAATAATGCGAGTTTTAGCTGTTTTTGTACACTAGTCACTTGGGAATCTGACAGTGTAGGTGGCAAATCACTCTGCAACCTCTGCATTGCTTGTATGATGTTCGGCATGAATTGAGGCCTCATTTTTGCAATCAGGGATAACGAGCCCATGCATGTTATCAAATTGACACTGCTCACGTGAGGAGATCCAAAGAATTTTATCAGAAGGTCCATGACGTGATTAGCTTCCTCTTCCAACTTTCTTCTACGAGCTATCTTCAGTGTCAGAGGTACATCTTCCAATGAAAAGTCATCGGGTTTCTTTGGTGAGTCTGGATCTGGATATGTTTGGATCAACACTACTCCTTCCAGGAATTTTAACGCCTGCGTACGTATCCTAAAAACAAAATAAATGTTAAATAACATCTTCTGACTGATTTTAACGTGATCATATTATCATTATAACTCACCCATCATTATCGCTGTCAATCATATTTATAACTTGAATTTTCAAGTTACTTATTTGCGTCAACGTATTTTCCATATCCGGGGTTACGACTTGAGCACTAGCTGCCCATTTTAAAGTGGCCCTCAGGATTCTTCCGCTTGCCCTTAAAGCTCGTTTGGCAACAACAGGTGCTGGATCGGTGATTAGTCTTAATAAAACTAGTATAATTCTAGGGATAACATCGGGTTTCTTTATTCTGTAAAATGACAATACTTATAAGTTCTCACTAGTTAAAAAATTAGGTTTATATTTATATATATGTTTATAATTGTGCATTTCAAAAAGATATTCTTCTTACCCTGCTTCTTCTATAAATCCTGCAATAGTTTTCCTGACCTCTGCATTCCTGTCGATTGCAAATTGTAATATGTCATCTAGATAAACATTCAAGAGTAAATGTTCCTTATTCAATAGAATTTCTTGTGCCTTGCACAAATTTTGCACTTTGACAGAGTCATTGGTGCTTATGGTAGCTTCATTTAGCCACTCTGCAACCTGAGAAAAACATTTAAAAGAACGATTATAATCTCAAAATATCAATCTAATATTTAAGTTATTATATAGGGATTACTGCATGCTTAGGTTATGCAATGCTTACCATATCTCCTGAGCTTTTTTCCGGCTCGGCACGTCGGTGAATTCGAGGATCCATTTTCGTAAAAACGTATACGTGCTAGAATTCGTATGTTTTAGAAAAATTCTATAAATGTCAAAGCTCTAACGGCGAGTTTGTTTGTTTGGCATGATTTGAGGTTATGTCGAGTGTCGAGGACATATAGATGTACGAAAGAGACGCTAAATAGTGCTGGACTGCACTCCGACTCCGTCGCCGGCCTCGCCGCACGGTAAAGTAACCGAATTGAAGCTTATATATATATATATATATATATATATATACACTTATGCGATGGAAAGAGAAAGCAGACCTTTCGTAGGTAACGTAAAGAACGAGAGTCTAATATGTCTGCGTATATTAGGTATATACTCGGTGTGCAGACGTTGGTTTCACGTTAATTCACAATTGGTAGCGTCAGACGCGCTCGTGATTTGAATCGACAGAACGTTTAACACTCCGAGTTTGCGTTTATTAGAGTCTCCAAGCACAAGTCAAAACCGAGAAGTGAACTGTATCGTGGCTAGAACTAGTCTGTCTCTCGGATGCTCTTCGCTGCCGCACGGCAGCCTCCGTCCCCCCCCCCCCCCCACCTAGTAGGTCCGGGCGCTGGAGAGGGATGCTCCGCCCCCGTATACCTGGGTCCGGGAGAGGGATGTCAGTGGCCAGAGCCAATAAGGCCTTGACCTAATTCTGCCAGACGGGCGCCTGGGCATTCCCAGACCCTCACAAGCCGCCGTCTCGGGTCTTGACTTTATTGCGTCTTCTATTGTCCTCTGTCTAGCCCTTCGATCGATAAGTCATAAACAATTTACTACCTTGTTTGTCGCGTTTCAAGTATTAGCCTTGAATCTTACAGTTGGGTGTATTGTTGTATTTTTGATTGCAAGACTTCTGCGCGATGCGTGTACAAGCCATGTACCAGACGCGCAAACCACATGTGCATTTCGCGCCTCCCCCTCCTTCTGCATTTGGGTAATTTTTTTTTTATTTGTTATCTCGGAATTTTGCACTCATCGAAATCGAGTAAAAATCAATTCCGATGCAAAATCGAACGCTCTTTCGACTGGTGCAGGTCGTTTTACTGTTCGTTAAGCCGCCAGGCTGAAAATAATCATATGATAATCATATGAGTGTCATATGATATATCGTGAATTCACATAAAAATAAATAATTATTCTACCCCTATTTGATACTTGTTTTATATCTTATATAACTTATAATTGTATCTTTCTTTTTACTGCTGATTTCTAAGTTGCATCGTAAATTTATTTTTTCATAAATAAGTATTACATTGGAAAAAAATCCGGACTTGTGGAAATTTGAACCCGGAACCTCAAGATTATGAAGCAAGCGTTTTACCACCGAGCCATCGTGATCTTTGATATTGTCGATTACTTTAGTAGAATGAAATAGTCTTTATTACTTACGCGGCTTTGTATGTTTTATTTATTATTACTCAATTACTATTAGTGTGTTTTAATAAAATAAACGTATTATAATTAATTCATAACAAATAAAGCATACAAGAACGTGTTAGATAATAAAATGACTATTTGATTCTACTAAAGTGATCGACATCAAAGATCACGATGGCTCGGTGATAAAACGATTCTTTTCAATGTAATATTTATGTAAAAATAAATTCTCGATGCAACTTACATATCAGCAGTACAAAGGAAGATAGATAATAAGCATCAAGTAGGGGTGAAATAATTATTTATTTTTATGAGAATTTCCGATATATCATATGACAATCATATGATTATCATATGATTATTTTCAGCGGGGCGGCTTAACGTACAGTAAAACGACCTGCGCCAGTCGAAAGAGCGTTCGATTTTGCATCGGAATTGATTTTTACTCGATTTCGATGAGTGCAAAATTCCGAGATAAGAGGTAAAAAAAAAATTACCCAAATGCAGAAGGAGGGGGAGGCGCGAAATGCACATGTGGTTTGCGCGTCTGGTACATGGCTTGTACACGCGTCGCGCAGAAGTCTTGCAATCAAAAATACAACAATACACCCAACTGTAAGATTCAAGGCTAATACTTGAAACGCGACAAACAAGGTAGTAAATTGCGGGCTTATGACTTATCGATCGAAGGGCTAGACAGAGGACAATAGAAGATGCCATAAAGTCAAGACCCGTGACGGCGGCTTGTGAGGGTCTGGGAATGCCCAGGCGCCCGTCTGGCAGAATTAGGTCAAGGCCTTATAGGCTCTGGCCACTGACATCCCTCTCCCGGACCTAGGTATACGGGGGCGGAGCATCCCTCTCCAGCGCCCGGACCTATCAGGTGGGGGGAACGGAGCGTGCGGCAGCGAAGAGCATCCGAGAGGACAAAATCCAGAGGTGGAGACCTTCCATAAACCGTGCACTGTTATCACGTCTACGATCGCCATGTTGATGACGTATCATCAAGCAGACGCTCTTGGTGCATATATTCGCACGTCCAAGCAAAAGTGGCACACCTAGCGGATTTTTCTAAGTGTTAAAAGTTATAATAAGCAAACGACAAACAAAATATGAATATACAAATATTATATGAGTATGAACCTGAGATAGAAAGATGTTGCTAAAAAATTATGAAACAGTTACAATGTTGAATAGGGAATACTACAATATGAATTTAAATGCTTTTCTATTCTTTTTTAGTTTCTTCCTCCACGCATCACGTGGTCTTATTATAACTTTCAGCGCTGAAAATAGAGCCCTCTAACGGCACTTAGATGTCCGAATTGCCAATTGGCAATTCTACGATACCGCAGTGCCAAAAAGCCCATGCTAATTTCCATAAAGTGCCTAGTTTTCGAAGCTGAGCAACACCCGATTTTGGGAAGTTTCTAGAATCTAAGCAGGTCTGTCTTTATGGCAGACATGCCTAGTACCAATTTGAGTTCAAATGTTAAAAAAGATGCTGCTGCTAAAAGTCATCTATTGCTAGATAAAAACAATTTTAAAAGAAAAGTAGCTAATGAAAATCTCAATAAAATCCCGTTTAAAAAATACAAGATAAATCTTCTCTACAAAACAAAAAAACCTCTGTTGTGGTTACTAAGGGTAAAATGAATAAATCCTTGCTTACTGACGACTCTCTTTTACAGAACAGATCAAATTCTTATGCTTATTTGGATAGCTTAAACAATATGATTGTTGATGAGGCCTCTTCTTCTACTCAAAGTACACAAATTGAACATGAGATTGACAAAATGTCAGATACTGAATCTGTAACCTCTAACGATTCTTCTCTTACAATTTCTAATTCCACAGATGTTTACCCTACTACAATTGATAATAGATTAAAATATTTTTCACGCTCATAGTATAAAAAACAAAAAATATGAAATTTAAAATTTATTAAATGATTACGATATTTTTGTTATTGTTATTTGCTTGGCTCAAACCTAATGTTAATTTTTTACTAAAAAATGTTGCTATTGTCAGAAATTTCTTAAACAAAATTTTTTAAATATTCCTAATGTTTTTGAATCTTAAAGGGTTATAGTTTTTCCAAATGAATTACTGATTTCTTCTGTGTATAGACCACCTAATAATAATTTTAATATTAATAATCAAATCAAAATTTTTGTCATTTTTAACTCATCCTTATAATCACACAGGTTTATATTATTTTGAACATTTCTTCGAATTTAGCAAAAAATCTTGGCTTAGCAATTCATATTCATCTATAGATATCTATTAATAGATTAAGGGCAAACCATTATAAATTAAATTTTAGTCTTTTTAGAAAAAATATAATTAATTGTCATGTCATGTTCTTTTTCTGTTTGCGTGATACAAGATGCTGAACATATTTTTTGGTATTGCCCTAAATTTGATGATCAAATAGTTGTTTTAGAAAGAGAGTTGTTAAAAGTTAGATATTCAAAACCTTTTTTTTGGAACTTTTTTTTAAAATATCCTAAAAATGATGCATGCAAAATTTTTTATGTAATTTTCTCAAAGCTTGTGATCTTTTTGTCTAGCAATAGTGTATTTATTCGATATAATTATTTAATATTGTGTCTGTTTTAGATTACTCAAAGTAATTAATATCCCAAAAGCTATTTATTTCTAATCTTATCATATTGTCTCATCCTTTTTTTCCAATTTCCTTTCCTTTCTACCCTTCCTTGCTACATTAGTGAAGATAGAAGTTTAATCTTCAAGAATTTGAATTTATGGCGCGTATACACCCTCTACATATATATGTATATAAATATAACCTGCGATGGTGTCTGGTGCGATGATCTAATAAGTCACAGTTGGTGTAACCAATAAGACAAGGTCACAAAATAAAGAAGAAGATTAGTGTAGATCATCGTTCCCTTATCAGCTGACGTGCTGCTGCTGCTCGATGAGGGACATAATATATAAACACTCGGACGTGCGTAAATCACGGGAAACTCGCAACTTTGTCTCTTATCTGCTTATATATGTATATTCTGATACTTAAGTTCTGAGTTCTTCACGAACTAACCTGCACGAGGTTAGTATAGCTTCGAGATTGTACAGCAGGATGATTTCGACATTTTACGAGAGGATCGTCGGGACGTCGCCTCCACCGGAGCCGAATGAGCCGAAGATTCTCTGCGTTGGACTCAGCTGTTTGGATATCGTGCAACTCTGTAAACACTATCCCGAGGAAGACACAGATCAGAGGTGAATCGCAGTTGCTTTCCTTTGTTGGTAGAACATAAGTTTTGAGAATCAAGGAAAAAATATAATGCTATTTATCAATTGATGTTATTGTGTGCAGGTGCATTGACTTTAGGTATCAGCGAGGAGGCAATGCCAGTAATAACTGCACCGTAATGTCCCAGTTTGGCCAGCCATGCGAGTTTCTAGGAGCGCTGAGCAATGAGCAGTTTTCGCGGTTCCTCCAAGATGACATGCGGAAGCATAAAATTGATTTTTCACACTGTCCAATGGTGGAGGATGGCAGGTGTCCAACATCAGTTGTCGTATTGAGTATGAGCACAGGCAGTCGTACCATTATACATCATAATCAGAATCACGTTGAGATAACTCTGCAGGATTTTGAGAAATTAAATTTGGAAGATTACAGTTGGGTACACTTTGAGGTAAGTAGGATATGATTCTATTCTATTCTTCCTGATATTGTCAGCGAGTGTAATATCATGAAATACTATTTTGCAACTAGGGAAGGAATATTGCAGAGGTTTTGCTGATGATGCAACATATAGAAAATTACAATAGGTCCTTGGCCCAAACACCAAGCGAAGGTGCTGATAAATTTACTCACCATCATCTTCCAATAACAATTAGTGTTGAGTTGGAGAAAATGAGACCTGAGCTACTAGACTTATTACCATATGCGGATGTTGCATTTGTATCTAAAGACTTTGCTGAATGTAGAGGCTATGTCAATATGAGTGAGACTTTAAAAAGTGTCAGCCAAGATGCCAAGACTGGGTGAGTCTTTTACACATTCATTTTTATTTGTTTGTTATTTTCATTAAAGAATGTGTTTTAAATTAAATTTCAAATTTATTTTAGAGCAACAATATTCAGTGCCTGGGGAGATAGAGGAGCCATGGCTCGAGCTCCAGATGGAAGCATAGTCCAATCGCCTGCCTTTCCACCTTACAAGATCATAGACACGCTTGGCGCTGGCGATACGTTCAACGCGTCGATTTTGTATTATTTAAATAAGGAAAAACTGGCTTATAAGAAGGGCAGCAAAAGCGATGAATCTGCCAAAAATGAAATTCTGCAGAACTACAATATTGAGAGCTCCGAGAAGAGTCAGACTGAATTTATCAATCGAGATGTCCTCCAAGGCGCTGTAAACTTTGGCTGTCGACTGGCTGGTGCTAAAATCGGTCTCAGAGGCTTCGAGGGTTTATGCGACGTTTACAAGAACTACTTGTGATAAAAAACTCGCTAGTCAGGCATTTCATAAATCTATATTTCGTAAACATTTTTTACAAAGAGGTTTGAATTTCATTGAAAAAGTATAAAAAGTGTGGATTCTTTTTTGTAATATACGTCGAGATCGGTTCTTCATATTTGACGCACCAGAATAGGTATGAAAAAAAAACCGAGTTCTTTTAATCTTGCCGTCATAAAATAATGGACGTACGTATTTTCTAACACCAAAACATTTCTTTTCCATTACTAATGTCAATGGATAGTTGAAAAAATGAAAAACGTTGAATATATTCAATAAATGAACTGTGTTACATTTATGAACATAATGCATTATTTACAAGCTGAAAAAGAGTGCAGTACTTGCGTTTACTCGCGATACATAGTTTTAAATGCACACTGTACTCCCGGTCGACTCGGTTGCATCCCCGGTTAAAAAATGTTAAAAATGTTTGCAATCAAAAAAGAAAACCAAAATCGTCTTGTCACGGCTTTTACAGTTTTACAGTCAAGTGCAATACCTTATCAAACATAAGGATGATTGAGAAGTCTAAAACATGAATTCGACATAAACAAAGTCAACAGCGTTCGTAGATGATTTTAATCAGGGACGCAACTCTGAAAATTATTTGTGACATCGTTCTTCGCGCGGACGCATTTCGGTTACACAGCTAATCACAGCTTGCATGAATGATATGAAAATGCGTCAAAGGACACATTCGTTTGTAAAAAAAAGTTAGCCCGGCTCTATATCCATATGTTTGTTTGCTCAATGTTTGTATTATTATTTATCAAAGCGACGCAGGACATTCAGGCGCTTCAGTCTTGAGAAAGTTGGCGCTTCCTTGTGTCGCTGTTTCTTTTTCTCTTATAATTATAACTAGGCGCGTCTGTCCGCGATTCGCTTTGATAAAACGACGAGCATTTTTGTACGTTTTTGTCTTGCGCAGAAACGTCGATAGTCCAGATCTCTGGTTCGGATCGTCCCTTATCAGTCGTCAGCGGCGACACCGCTGTCCAGGAAATCTTTGATAGCTCGTGGCACTTTGTCCGGAAAATTTCTGCAATACATGTACAAGTGATGAATTCACTTTATTTTTCGACTTGTTTGTCGTAAACGAATGTCAAACAAACCTGAGGAAATAGTTGACGCCCAGCCAGTGCGAGGGAATCGATAACTCCGGGACGTTTCTTCGCTGCGCCCTGACTATGACAGCAGCTGCCTCCTGCGGTGGAACCACAGCCATGAGGCTCGGAAACCTGAAAAGCGTCGAACGATATCGGCGTTATTTTCAATGAATATTGTTAAACACCCAAGACACACACACACACACACACACACACACACACACATATAACATCGAAGAGACTTGGTACACTGAGAGATAACATTTAATGAAAAACGTGTCGCACCTTGCGCCCAACATTCCAGTCTGCTTGTAAAAAGAGAAGGGATCGTTAGTTCGTTATGAATACGACGAAATGCTTTATACTTTAAGATAAGTACTTGTATAACGTATATAGCTATATATATATATATATATTTTTTTTTTTCAAATAAACGAATAAACGAATCGAGAGGTGGCAAAGTCTTTCCGTCCGTCAATTAGATCTAATGCACTCACTTAATCTTTGGTTTCTTGCAGAGTCCGGTGTCGACCATGTAGGGGTAGATCGTGGTGAACTTGATGTTAGATTTAGTTCCTCCTACCGACGAGCTGATCCTGAGCTCCTCGCTGAGGGCTTCCATGAGGCCTGGAGGTTCACGGCCGAGAAACGCGGGTTTAAGCAAGGTGAAAAAGTTGAGCTTGAGCGCCCAAGTTAAATTGTTAAATTACCTCTAACTGCGAACTTGCTTGCGCAATACGGGACCAGGTTGGTCAGACCGACGATGCCGGCTATCGAGGATAGCGCCACGACGTGTCCGTGATTTTTGGCCAGCATGTCCGGCAAAAAAGCCTGCAATATCTGTAAATCGATAAATCAGTGTTAGCTCGGGAAAGCTCGGATGCGAGGGGGCCGAAAGGAGGGGCGAGCCTATACCCAGAAGTGAGCCATGACGTTGATGTCCATCATCTTTTGGATTTCCGCGGCGGTGTGCTCGAGGAACGGCCGACACGGCATGATTCCGGCGTTGTTGACGAGGATGCTGACGGTGCCGACTTCCCTCTTGACTTTGTCGGCCACCCGCAGGACCTCCTCGCGATTCGATACGTCGCATCTTGGGGGAGACAGAGACAGAATTAGAGATACGACATTAGAATGTGTATGAAAGGCTGGCACACTGACTTGTATCCGTGGGCCGCGGCGCCACCCATTTTCTTGATTTCGTCGACCGTCTCCTCGTTGTTGGTATCGTTGATGTCCCAGCAGACGAGCGTGGCCCCCAGCGAGGCATACTTCAAGGCGAGCTCCTTTCCAATGCCGTGACCCGCTCCAGTAACCTGTTGGGATCGTCGGCGAAGAGCTCGGTTAATTTTTGCTACAAGCATAACTGACTTATTCGGCAGCTTTCGAGAATAAGAAAAGCAGCGCGTCCGTTCGTTGCACCTGCGCGTGTATATAGCCGCGCGGCTATGTTATTAAGCGAACGATTTTATTGAGTATAGGCAAACTATAAGTAAATTTGTCCCAGCTCGATAGTTGTCTATATACGTGTCTTATTTATGCATGCATGTGGATTGTGCGTACCAGCACGATTTCGCCGGCGACGCTCTGCTCGTCCGCCGGCAAGAAGAATCGATAGACTCCCTCGAGGATGCAGTAGAGCACTTTGAGCAGCAGCAGGAGGACGTCCGCTATGACGAGCGCGCCGCTGTAGGCCTTGACCATCGCTGTCCTGAAAATCACATGTCGATTTAATGGCCCGTAATTTTTCAAACGTCTCGTTGCATACGGATATTTCAATTGATGCGAAAAAACCAGTCTACTAATTTAACGCTGATTCGATCGGAGTTTATACTTGTGCGATGATAAACGCGCGGCCTTTACGAAACGTTCATTTCCGAAGAAGCGCAGCGCGGAAATCGGCCGGACAGGACCACCGCCGCGATAAGCCGCATAAACAATAACGCGGAAACGAGTCGTCGCGAAAATTGTAGCGAGGCGAGGTGCCGTGCATGCCGTTGCGCAACTCGCTCGCGCGCAATTGACTTTAATGGCTGCAGAGTTTGCGCGAGATGAACGCTGGACTCGGCAGCTCTTGCTCGTGCATTGACTTTGTCCAATTTATCTCGGCCGATTGGTTAAACAACTTTCCGCGAAATCCGAAGGATTAATCTTGATCGCACTTGAAATTCCAGGAAAGCCCAGAGAAGAAGCGAATCGGAGAAGACGAGGAGCGATGACGCGGCCTTGGGCGAGAGAGGCGCGCGAGCAACTTTGATACGCCAATTTTAGATTCTGACGCGGTGAATTTGTTCGATATTTGTAAACAGCTCGCGCGGGCAACGCGTGTATGGCAATGGGCGGCCGGATGCGACGGGAATTTTAATTGCAGGCTTTTTAATTTTAAGAGCCATCTCCGCGCTCTTGCTGAAATATCCGTATAACTCAAGTTTACCGCGCGATAACAATACAACAACTGGGCAGTGCGCAGTGCAGGTACGTCGGAACTTGAACGAAAGTGAGTGGAGGCTCGATACACTTTCTGCGGAGACGTGCCGCATAATATGCGCACGTGCACGCGGAGTGCGCCTTTTACTTTTTCGAGAACGATCAGCCAAAGTCGCGATTTTTTATTTTCCAAGTGACGCGCGTATGTAGCCGCAATCTGCATGTCACGCGCTATAACATTGTCGTCGGGCGAGTTTGAAAAGAATTTAGAATAACATATATATCCTGTATACATAAAAAGGAGCCGAGGTCGCGGTTCAACGCTCAATGCTTCGAGGAGGCGAATAAATTGAGCGCTCTTTGCGGCATCGGTGCAGTACTTTTATATTCTTTCGAAAAATTAAAAGTACCTATATAGTACGCTTATAGTAATAAGAGGGAGAGAATGAGCGACTTACTGTGAGAAAGACATGGCGGTCGGTGCAGAAGAAGCTTGTACGTCCGTCAGGAGTCGCGCGAGGAGTGAGCACCGAGAGCGCTAGCACTATACTGCCGGCTGCTCGAGCTGCCAGTACTGACTGTCGGCCAGTCGGCTATTACTGCGGCTGCACGGGCCGCAAATACCTACTTATAGCCGGCGGTAGCCGCACCGCACACAGGAGACGACGCACGCGGAAGAGGCTCGTTTACAAGGTCGGCTCCTCTCTCGTTCGCCACACGTTGTCCACGGCAGTTGTCGAACCCAAATGGATTTGGCCGGGCTAATTCGCTTTTAACGACATTCCAATCGCTTTCCCATGAGCCTCGTGGCGTACGTGCGCTTTTCCAAGTTCAAAGAACGCGCAGACCCCCGTGAACTCGCAGCTAATTATAATGCATATATATATCTCTCTCTCTCTCTCTCTCAGAATAAGCCGGCCTTTCGAAAGGTGTTGTAGAAACTCGAAAGGGTTATCGCCGCGCAGATAATATGACAGAGCCGTCATCGAGTTTTGCGACCGTCGCTATAGCGAGCGCCCGCTTATCTGCGTTCTCTCGAAGCTTCTATTTTAAACTTATTTTCCGAAAGCCCCGCGTTTTTATCTCGATCCGCAGGGCATTACGCGCGTCTACTATTCGAGATAGCGAGCGACCGAGCCGATAGTCTAATAGCACTGTATGTACGTGTGCGGCGGAGCGGAGGGCTGAAAAACGCGTTATATCGCAGCTTCCGCGATATAACGCGCAAAGTTCGCGGAGAGCAAGGCGGATCGCGCCCGCAGTCTTGCACACGCACGACGTCGCGCGGTCGCGGCCACTTGCGCAATCACTTTCATTCGGCACTGCTACGCTGCCGAGAAAACGCAGCCTGCGTGTATATAGGCAGCGCGGACATTTATTTTCTCGCCAACTAGCTGCGGAGAGCGTCTCGGCGAGCTTGACGTTTTTCCTTCCCTTCCCAGCTCCCATTCCAATTCTATTCTATACCTATATCATATTTTATCGCGCGCAGCAAGAAATCAAGAATACTTATCGGCCGCATCACGAGGAAGATTGATAACAATGACTCTTTTATCGCTATCAATTGCATCCGCTTTTTACAATGAGCGAACGTATATTATTATTATTATATAGGGAAGAATATTTTGCGAATTTCAGAAAAATGTACCTAACTTGTAATACGCACAAATTTCTCTTTCTTCCTTGTTCATTTCATGGTGAATCACAGTTGCACGATGTAAAACCACGTAAACAAACTTGAATTACGTAAATGATTATCAATTTACCTTTCTTCTTCGTGGCCCATGATAAGAGGGAGCTCAGGATCGGTAGGAGATGCGTAAATTCACTTGGTCAAAATTATTGCGCAATCAAGCTCGGCAACTCGCTGAGAAAACAGCTGCCACGAACTGCGTTAACGCGTCGAATACAAGCTCTCGCGCTTTTCCTGATGCCCAAGTATATATAATACGTCACGAGAGATATCTATATGATGCGAGACAGTTGTTGCTTGCGCGCACTCTTTCGGCTGGAGCGAGCGCTGACATTAATTACAATTTATAAGCATACAATTTAGAAGCTGCGACCGCTGATGCTAGCTAGTGGGTACATGCATTTTTCTCTCTACCAAGTTATCAACATAAAACATACTATATGCGACTGACTCTGATTGCAAATCCTGCACCATAATTGGGAGATTGACTTTTTAAAGGAGCAGCTTGGCAAGATGTCCCTCGTGTGATTCACTGGCCGCCAACTGGAGCAACATGAATACTTTTCGATTCCCGAGACCGTAGAGGCTCAGCGACTTTCTTCCCGTCCTGGTGAAATTATATATAGAATACAAAAAGTCATATCTTCGCGTGCGAGACAGCAGAAAGCCAACTTTAATCTTTGGGCGCATTTCAGCACTGGGCTTACTGCTTGAGAGAAAATAACTTGAGTCTCAAGAGCGCGACTTAATAACAGTGTTATATATCTTTTCTCGCGGAGCAGCCAGTTTTGCAAAGCACTTAAGCTCAATACGTGAAAGTCTAGCAATAGGGTAAGCTTAGCTATATAAATACTGGCACAACTTGCAAGGGCAGATCACCAAAGTCCGTTGACCATTGACAAGCGGCAATATACCATCATCTATGAATAGCGAATCGATACGGGAGGTCTACGACCCTTACGTGGCTAGCCGCAACGAATAGGTCAGAGTATACTGCTTCGGATATTTTTTAAATTTAAGTAGTATAATTTAAATAAATAGCTATCAATAATGATATACACATGCATAACTTGAAAGTTTTAGTTTATAATTACACCGGACACGTGTATATAGGACATAGTTTTTTCAATTACAAGCAACGTATACAATAAAATGACATATGCCTAAATGAAAGCACCTTTACCTCAAACCTGGGCTTTTTCAGCTCCATAAACCGTATGAAGCGTCAGTGGAATTCACTTCCCTTTTAAATCGTTTGCTATAAATCAAACATCTAGCTTACTAGCTAGATGTTTGATTTATCGTATACCATAGAGCTGCACTAGGCCGCTCAATGCTCTTGTACACCTCGTTATTATATAATGGTATTTTTATTATTGTATTTCTTTTCTGTAAAGGGCGTTTCCGCCCGTTTAATAATAATAAATAAATAAATAAATAAACAACAACAGCATTATTTATAACAAAAAACTATATATATAATCTTTTTTTACGTTAACTTACAAGCCGCAGGAGGCCCATTAGCTCAGTTGGTTAGAGCGTCGTGCTAATAACGCGAAGGTCGCGGGTTCGATCCCCTCATGGGCCACTTTTTTGTTCTGGCCCATCAAATTGCTTATTGATTATTTGTACCCATCGGCCCTGCTAATGGTTTACCCTTTAAAAACAATAATTTTCAAGCAAAGTTCATTTTCCATTATTCGAATTTGACGTAAAATCAGCGATGATCCGATGTGGTACAGAAGACGCCCTCTTGGAGTTATTTACATGGTAAACCAGATTTTAACTGTATCAACGGGACAACTCAACTCTAGATACCTATTGTAAATAATACAGATATAGAGTCTAAATACCGACCTTTTAGCAATTTCAATTGCTGTTAGCATGAGGAATGGATTTTTTAATCATAATAATAGGGGAAGGTGTGGCAGTAGTGGCACCTTAACTTTATTTTAATTTTTAGCCTTTAATTGGGAGTTATTAATAATGACAATAAGTGAACTCGACAGACAATGACACCATAAAACGAAATCGGTCGATAAAAATGTTAAATGTAGCTGTAGTTGTTTATAAATACGAAAACTCAAAAATGTTCTGCATGCCCGCGATGTGGGGCACGGATGGCGCAGGTCGGGACACGTGGAACACGGGTTCTGTCATGTGCACCGCCGTGCAACTCGTGCCCCATCCTCGGTGCCACGCATGCTCCATTTTCAATGATTTTTCCGATTTTTAATACACAATTATTATGCGCCGCAAGACAAAAAATCAAGCCAGGCCTAAAAGTTGGAAATATAAAAAATTTATTTCAAACGGATTCATTCTTTTATCGCGATGTGCACAGTTAAATGTTTAATGAAGATAAGCTATTATTTCAGCCGCAAATTTTTAGCTCGTTTAATTAATTAGTTATTGAACTTTCTTTTTCGACAATATTTCAGAGATAAAAACTACAAGTATTTTTGTTTAGATTTTCACAATAATTTGTTTCAAAATATCGATTAATCATTAAAATATCGAGGTGCCAAACCAACCTGCCTGCCACGCGATGTCCCACTCTCCCCTACTATAGTAAGATTTCGTTCTTATGTTGGACTTTTTGAAGTTGCTCCCTATTTCAAATGTACCCACCAATGAAATTTTTTCGCATCGCAATCTCCTTTTTAGAGATGGAAATAAATATAAGACAGTGGTTGATTTGATTAAAAATAAGCGAGGCCATAAGTACATATGTAAATAATATAAGGCACATATACGTGTGATAAAGGGCGACGAAATTTAAAAGATTCTCGTTATTGAAAATTAGGCGAGAAAGTTAACTTTACAAACAAAGCCCATTTTACGCGTTACGAAAATGGAACTCCGCAGCAATGCAGGAACAATGTATAAAGCAAAGCGCGAAACAATATAAAGGCCGAGTTGCCCTCAAGTGTCACTGCAATAGCCTCGTCGTCTGCTTCCACGAATCACGTAGAACTCGGTGGACCTCGAGCCAATCAAGCGCCTCAGGAAGCTTTTGACTTTCAACAGCAGCTGGCGGAAATCATTAAAATGTCTCTCGAGGGTTGACAGATAAAAGCTTTATAAAATGAGTAAGTATATAAGTATATAGACGCATGCATGATGCAGCAGACGAGCCGAAAGTGTAGTCAGCTAGTCACCACCTGTCGAGCGCATGCGCAGTAGCCTCTCGCGCGGCGTCGCCGAGTATAGGATATAATGTGTATGCGGTTCGGTACCTACTCCTCGTCCTTGGGACAGGAAAGCGCGCGCGAACACACCTAGTGAAGGCTATAGCTGCTAGTATATACAGTATATACATAGTAGACTGTTCATTGTACTTAGCAAGTTACCGCGGCGCCTGACGGCCGCAGTGACGGCTGACGGGACGCTGGCGGCTGGTCGGTTACACGGCAGTGTGTGCGTACTGTGGAGTGCATCTGTGCATGGTGTGTCCGAGTCTGTGTTGGTTCAGTCTGTACAGTGTACACGCAGTGAGCGCTCAGAGGCAAAATGGCGAGCGCACTGACAGACCGCGGCAGTAGTCCCGTGGCGCGCCTCGAGTACTCGCGCGACGCGCCTTCAAGCAGGCCGCTGCTACTGTCATGTGAATCTCTGCTGTAAGTGGTGCCTCGGTGCGGTGTGTGCATGCTGCGCACCTCGGATCGCAATCATCAGACGCCACTGCTACAGCCGTGCCCTTTGTTTTTTCGCGTTCTGCTCGACGCTTTCGCCTCGAGTTTCGCACGGTGAGCTTCTTCTCTGTATAGTCTATACTTATGTAGGTAAACCTATTCTATTTCACCATTTCCACCTGTGTACTTGTTCTTTGTTTTTTTTCTCGTTCTGAAGTCAAGGCTTCGAAGGATTCTGTACGACTACCACCTTCTGGCTGCATAGTGTGTGTGTGTGCGTGTGCGTGTGCGTGTGTAGAGGAGCCAGGAGGGGTACGTCGAGAGTCGAGACGAAATGCATGGCTGCTGCATGAGGGCGAAAGTCTTTTTTGCGTGGCTCTATGCTATTGTACGGACGTGAGCTGGAAAATGGCTTTTTTCTCGCTGAACGATTAATCAATGCCGCCAGCACTAAGTGACTTCGGGCTTTGGTTTTGAAAACGCGTGTGTGCTCGTGTCTTTTCATTGAGAACGAAAGTGTGCAACGTGCCTGGAAATTGCAGGAATCAAAATTCGGTATATTATATTTTTTATATATTTACTTTGGAATTACTACTTAACACATATAGATCGTTGTTGGGTTGCTATTTCGATGATAACGTACACTTTCTAGGCAATAATTAACTTTTTGACGACGTCTTTGTTACGAGCTGCTGGGTTTTTACGCGTGCGTTACTCGTACAATTTTCATTTCAACCTGCTCCTTTTCCGTATTATTTACATCAGCTTTACTTAATTTTTATCAGGCAAACGTTATTGCAGCTTCGCTTTTCCTTCCTAAATAGCATTTCATCCCAGTAAGGAACATAGTATATAATGATTGGTGTTGTGCACATGTTGCAACGGCGCACCATCAGCTGACGTTTCACCCAAAATGTGATGTATGTGTTGTTGACGCACGCACACAGCATTGATATCGTAAGCTCTACAACTTTACTTTAGAATCGGCGCATCTAACATATAAGTCAAGCGCATGCACTATAAAACAACTGACTAAATTTTTGTTGTAAACTATTTCTCGATTTTAAAATTCCCTTTTGCGACTCCGGCCGTACAAGAAACCGAAAGACCGTCGACTCTCGATTGTATTTTTCGGAAAGGAAACCGGTTACGTGAGCGAAGATGGAGAGACGACTGCATAGGCTTCTTCTTCAGGTACAGGCTTATGACTGCTGTATATAGCGACAAGCGACAATTGTTTTTGGCCTATCGATCCTTTGTCGTCTGCTATTACGCGGATACTTATACGACTCAAGTAGACTTCGGTGCACTCTGTCTTGCCTACCCTTTCCCTTTTTGCGGCACGTACCATGTGCCACGATTAGTCGCTTTGATGTACCCCGAGGGGAAGAGATGCCTGTGCAGTATATAATTTATAGAGGGAAATGTGCAGGAAATGTTTACGTCTTGCGGGAATCTAGGTGTTTGACTTTTAGCAGCTAGATTTTGAATGATTTGATAGCTATACGAGGCTGAATATGAAGTGGGCTGTAATTTATTTATTTTTTTAGGTTGGAAGTATAGTTTTTATGAAACGTTCAAAAGTCCACATTCTTTTTATTTCACATAGAAAGGGCAAACATATATTTCTATGCGGAATTTCATCCAGAGATATTTTTAAGGTGATCAACCACCTTTTACTAGTTACTTTCCTAAACCACTGAATAATTCGCACCAATTAATACTAATATACTAGACAATGTTGAACAATGATTCTATTGGCCGCACGTTAGTTTAAAATTGATGCATCCGCCAGACCATAATAATATACACTCAACACATGAATCAAGTTCTCCCCTGCATAAATAATGTGTTATTTAGCAAGTCCCTCATAGACTCTGTCTGCTGGCTTTCAAAATATTCTTTTTTACATGACAACATGTCCTTTATTAACTGCAATTCAGTGGAAAAGACAGGGTGATGTAATAGCATACATTAAAAAGAGCTAATCAAAATATGAATCCTAAAATTATGGAATTTTTTCGCAGAATTCAATCATTTTTCTTTTGTTCTCTCAAGGTTCACTTTTTAGATCATTCGCTGAACAATAGCCTAGATTCGTTCCAACATTTGACATCCACAATAATCATCTTAGTCTTATAATGCCTACGCCTCGATCGCCCCTACGCTTAACGGCCGAGTATCGTATGCAAAATCGAACGGTATATACTTTACATCCTCACCCAGAGTCATGCGTGAAATCATCAAAATCGTCGATGCATCGCTTTTCTAAATTCACGTGCGACAGCGATGCACTTGATGAGAAGGCGATAAGAACGATATCGGGACTCTCTAAATTCTGGTCAAGAGCTGCAGCAGCTTGTGCAGTCAAGCTTGATCGATACGCTTCAACTGAAATAAAGCTCTGATCCCGCATAAATGAAATAGGTAATTATGTTGGACTTTATTTTATTTCAAGACCGTTAACAAGTTGCAGAAAGTCAAGGGCTTAAGAAATAATAGTTAAAGTTTGGAAGAATACTCGGTTCATTAGTAAATTTTTAATAACACTAACACTAATTCATTTTATTACTAGACTGTACGCGAAAAACATACTTTTATAAACGAGCGAACAAATTTTTTCACATTGAATAAAAATATTCGAGTTCATCGTGTATTTTAGTAAAACAATGGATAATCACTGCACTGCACGCTCAAGGAAAAGTTTCTAATCGGTATACCTCCATATGCCATAGAAATGTATTATAATGAGAAATAAAAATCAGGAATCTAGATTTCGACCTACTGCACTGGCTTTCCGAAGCCGCATTCATGCTCTGCCTGAGAATTCGGCTCGATAAAGTAGGAACTGCGAGAGTATTAGTCGATAACTACGCTCTTAATAGATAGCAGATTGTGATCGTATAATATGCACAAAGCTGTCTCAATTGATTATTCTAGAAATTGTTGTAATTTTCTATGGAACAGTATCGAGTTTTCTTTTGCATGCACAAATACGAGTAAAATCCCACGTATTCATTTACGTTACATCAAGCGCGCCTGCCCGGACCTTGATCGGGCTTATAACGCTCATTGGATATGGGCCTTGCGCCTAGCCTTGTGTTTGTTAAATCACGATTATAATTTTTAGATTCATTCCTATTTAATAATGTATTATAGTCTTCGTATCTACTGCATATATATATGCTAAACATTATACCATCTCCACTCTAACTGCCTGAGAAGAACGCACATCAATACATTTTTTGAGTAGGTTTCGGGTTTTTTTGTTTACAAGCTTGAAAAACTGTAGAATTATGTGCACAACAGTATATTAATGATAGGGATGATGATGCAATATTAATGATTAGGTTATTTCACAGTGATTCTAATAACGTTGAAAATAAGGCCTTAATCATAGCATTTAAGCATATAGTGTGTATGTGTACATGAGATGATATTCATAATATAACCTTCAAATCAACGCGTTATGTACTCGCCTGTTTGTCTTGTACCCCTGCTATCGATTCCTGACTATAGAGCTTGGGGATTATCTCATTCGCACTACTAAAGCTAAGGCTAAATCATCCGGGCTAAAACAAAAAAGAATTACTAATCATCCACGATTGAAGCAGGACTCCAGCCAGGGCTTGAGCAGGATTTTGATCATCCTGTTCAGCTCCTGGTCCCATATATCCACTGGATTATTTTTACTTGGTAATGCATAAAGTAAAATATTGTATTTTTTTATAAAACACCCAAAAAATCCGCCTTGCTTATAATTTTTTTAAACAGTCGATTCGACAAAACTATCTTGAAAATCTGTAAATGTCGCGTTAAAAGTGACACTCCAAGTCCCCTAACCATCGGTCCTGTGGCGCAACGGATAACGCGTCTGACTACGGATCAGAAGATTCCAGGTTCGAATCCTGGCAGGATCGTTACTTTTTTTTCCTTTTACCAACCATTTAACAAAATACTGTAGTACTTGGAGTGTGCGATTCGCGTGTTTTTTTCTTATTTGCATCGACAACAAATGCGCGACAAGCTTGGTCGCGCGTGAGTTTCGTAATGCCATGCAGAGGCAAGAGATGGTCGGAGTATCTGATGCGGAGTGAACGTCGATATAGTCGCGCGCACAGTATAGTTTACACTTTATCATCGCGATTCGAATGTGTATACTTGAGGTTTTAATGGTTTTTATCCATGCAATGAATGATTCGCAAGTTAAGGCGCTGTAAGAGGGCGCTGCTTTGAGCCCTGTAAGTTATGCTGTAAGTTATGCTAAAACCACGTGACCTTTGAGGAAAATTCGCAGCCGAAAACAGTTGCACCTATAAACATATTGTAGGAGTGTTAATACTTTTAAATATGCTAGTATAAATATATTCTTTCTATATTTATCAATGATCAATATATACCGTGGTATTTCTATACCCGTGATCAGCATAAATGTGGTAGCTGACGAATTTACTAGTAGACTGACGGTTGAGTAGATTGATAAATTTTAGGAGTATTTTTACATATCTTAATTCGTCAAAAATAATCGGTCGGGTAAAAGATAAAAGAATCCGCGAACATCATATGTACTTATAAATCATATAAGTGACGCATTGTTTTTACAGTTTGTAAAGATCTACGAGATCGCGCGATTAAATCCAACATACAATATACAATAGTGTATATATGGCAATTTTAAAGTTAAAATTTATAATGGTACGTTGGTGTATGTACCGATATACACTTGATTTGAATTCCGACTACCAATGCGAAATGCCGGTACTATTTCAAGCTTGCCTCATATAGATCCCTCACGTACTGGACTTTCAAAAAGTGCTCCAAAATAGCGCAACAACTTTCGGTGCTCTATATTGAATTTCCGGGTGTATTTTCGAATCGCCGTTACAATAAATGCAGACCCTGGCATATTTTGTGAATAAACAGCAAATACCATTCGACAAATCCACCAGAAACCGCATATCGGGAGAAAAACAGTCCAGGGCAGCAACACCGTTTCACGTCCGCCGCTACCATATACATACTCTGGAGCTCAGCAATGGTTTAAAAGGGGTATTTTTAGCGCGCATCGCACAGATTCTCGTCACAGACTCTACTGCCGTCGCGCGGTCTAGTCTCTCGGTATATCAAGGTGTGTGTTTGCTTTGATGGCGGGATTTTTCTTTGTCTTAGAAAGAAAGAACGAAATATGTGTGAATGTATTAAAAATTTTCTTTCGAGAAGAAAAGAGGAGAGGATTTTCGAATAAGTATTTTTTTTAAGTTGTTTCTCTCTATAAAGGTACTGCTGTTTTCCTCAAACGTCCATCGTATAAGAATATATATATATATGTACAAAGTATCACGCTGATAGCTGAACTTGAGCATATTTGTGTTATTGGCTGCGTATAATGTGAAAATCTATAGCAACAGAGCTCTGCCGATTGATTCGGGCTCATTTTCACGAAATACTGAATAGGGCCACTTGCGAGAGTTTCTCTCGTGGATTTTGTGCTGTACGAAGCGTATCGCTTGCTCTTTTCTCCATAAATTTTTGCGGAATGCGTTACTTCCGCATTTCGTCGCCCCCTACGAATAATATGAGATTTCATTTTCACGCGACGTTTCAAATCTCGCCACGAAGAACTTCACCTTTTTGCCACGAAGACTATGAGATTTCACGTTTCTTCCGCGAAGACTAACATATTTCATTTGGGGCAACATGTTAAAACAGTGAATTAATGTTACATGTTAACAGTAAATTAATCAAAAGAGTTTAAAAAATAGAGTCAAGTTGTGTCTACAGAATAAAATTTTTAATTTTTATGAATATTCAAAATTTTTCAGTGGAAAAAAATTAAAATTTCATTTGTAAGAGAAATTTGTGTAGTCAATATCAGAGGTCACGTAAATTTAAGCGTAAAGTAAAATTTTACGCAAGATGAAGAAAAGCTTCAGATATTGAAACAAAAATTTTGAATGGAAAGCCATAAAGCGCTACCAATTGCCTAAAGCTTACGAAGGCAAAATTCCTTTAAGCGAAGAAAAAGCGAAGACCTTCAGGCAATGATTGCAAGAAGGCATTATACCTTCTCAATTCCACGATTTTTATAACGGGATTTTATGAATTTATAAACAAATTATTATTATAAATTATTTTTTATTCTTCAATTGAACCTTTATTTGATTTTATTGTATGCACTTTGATGTTCATAGATTTTATCGGAATTTGAAATCTGTTGGTCTTCGTGGCAAAAACGTGAAATCCGTTAGTTTTCGTGGCGAAAATGTGAAATCTCATAGTCTTCGCAGCAACTATTGAAATTTAATGCTCTTCGTGGCAAATACGTGAACTCTCGTGGTTTTCGTGGCTAGACATGAAATCTGGCAGCTTTCGCGGGGAATTTGGAATCTGATATTTGTCATGACGGATCAGTAGATTATAATTATATATGTGTGTATTTTGTAATCGCTCCGGAAAACAGGCTTTTTCTATAGCGAGGACGAGGTGTTTAGTACGAAACTGAGCCGAGAGCGCCGAAGGCGTAAGGTAGGAATCGTACATTTCGATGAATCGCGGATCCCCTGCACTCCTTCTATACATACGTGTGTACTATTCAAAAGCACACGTGCATTGTTCGCATCAGCGACGCGGTCATCGCTTTATGTAACGACGACGAGTGCAACAAATTTCTCATTGCCCGTCATCAATGTCCGCTCCAGTATGAATGCAGTAGTTAAAATTAACGCCGTACATAAAACGTTGAAAGTTTCCGCGAAGGTGAAGAAAAAGTTAATCACACGTACCATTCATCCGAGTAAACTTTTGAAACAACACAATCATTTCTATACGTATATGTAATGAATTTTGATATACAGCAAATTGGGTAGAAAAATGAGTTTTCCGCGCGGGCACCTATACTTATTCTAAATTAACACAAGTATACAGCCGGAGCTTGCCGATGTTGGCGCAATTGCACACGACACTCGACTGGTTGCAAGACCTTGGACGGAATCACCTCGACTTTTAACGCGAGCGTATCGCTGAATTATCGTCAATTTGCTAATTCCCCCGATTGATCTCGGCATCGCTCGCGCAGTTCGTCGCCGAATGTGTACAATGTTCTAACCGTTATGCAGTCTTTTATTTTTGACGATCGAGCTTGCGATCGCAAATCGAATGGCTGATGTTCGAGCTACGCGCGGCTCATTAATAAAGGAGGGCTTGCTCTTATTCATTCAATTTTAAAATTTCAATAATCGGAAATTGAAGCAAAAAATGACTCTCCCAGACTCCACAGTCCCGCATCGGGTCTTGATCGATCCGAATGGACGAAACCCCGCAGCAGCAGCACCACCACCACCAGCAGTAGGCATTGCAAAAGAAATGAGACTAATCAAGAATTATACTCATTTCTTACTCCATCGATTAACCATTCAACACTTTCGATCTTTATTTTCCTGCCTCAGCTAGTTGGTTAATAAAAAAGTCCTGCTAATTCGCAAGCCCCGCGTACGCATACAACTGAATTAGCGAAACCGTCAAACTTTCAAGCTACAGCATACTGTGGCCGCACCGAGGATCGATGAGATTAGATTATAGCCCAATGCCCGTAAGACTTGCAACATCAGTGTGACTGTTGCCTTCGATCACTGCGCGAGCTCCAGCGGATTCGTTAATTGCGGCACACTATAGACGCAGGAGACTGCTATTTCAAAGGTACATACTGCGCCTTGTAATACTTGTCAGCATCGAAAAATGCAGGGGCCGAGTAGTATAACCTTCTATTCGCACAATCAGCCCACTATATTATTACATTCGCGCCAATCTTTTTACTTTCGATTCGTGGCGACGCGCATTAGTGCGTATCGATAGTTGTGCACTCTTGCGATAAATTGGATAGCAAAGTGCGGGCGTTTTCTCTCATTAGCTTTTTGAATAGTCTCCTTTCGCCCAAAGTTCTTTGATGACGGCGATTGGTTAAAGATCGGAAGAGCGAATCGCTCGACTGGAAAATATACAAGTCTCCTTCAAACCGCGGAAGTTTTGATATTTTTGTCGTTGTAAAACTCTCTACCGGTGGTGGAAAAAATCAATTAACAAAAAGAGCATGGTCTCGTTCTTCGCTGTGTCTACTTGATCCAGTTTCTCGCGCACACAAGGAACAAGGAACTCCGCTCACTAATGCTCAAAATTATGGAGGGGAAAATTGCGACATCCTCGCAGCTCGTTGTTGGAGCCCCTTTTGTTCTTTTCTTCAGCTTTTTAAATGTAATTTAGCCTTCTCGGCCGCAATAACGGCTCTTCTCCCTCTCTTTGTGCTTCTAATCAAAGATTCCGTATCGACCCAATTCGATGCTAATGAAGAAGACCGAGATGCGGAGCTAACGACTCGCGTGCCTATGCACGTGAATCGCCTATCCTCGCTGCTTCCGCCTCTCCGGACTCCGGCTTTGTCTACTGCCCCTCTCTAGACATATACACAAATAAAACGCCTCGCTCTCTTTACTTGCTCGCAAGCGGTTCCGCCACCACGGGAGCATGACCATCGGCCTGCGATGACCCAACTGCTTGCGATCTCCGCGAGATAAAAAAAATAAATTTGTTCAATGTGCAAATCCGCACGTAATGCGCGCGCGCGAGTTGCGCAAGTTTGCCCGGCGAGCGTCGGCCAGAATTAGAAAGTATGATTTGTTGCATGCATCTCAGGAGGCGAAAAATCGACGATTCCAATCCCTACTTTTAATGGCCGTTTCGTTATTTTCGCTCGCTATCACCGATGGTGTAGAAATGTTCAAACACCTGCTGCGGCTTAACTTATCTCAGTCAGTTCGATAGTGACTAATCCATTTCATAGCTCGAGGACTGCCGCCGGTTATAGATAACGCAAAGTAAGCCAGCGGATATACCTGATTCGAAAAGCCGAGACGGATCCCCCAAGCTTCGCGCTCGTGAATCACGAAGCCCTATAACACAGCGAGCCGCGCGAATGAGCGTTACTCATCGTGAAATCCGGTTTTCAACACACGCGCACGAACGCACGCACTTGTAGTGTAGTTATAGGCAAGTAGGTGCAGCGCAGCGTGTCGTCTCCGAGATTACAAAACACAACTCGAGAGCCACTACGTTGCCATTGATCATGATAGCGTTACTTATCGGAATTTCGCCTTGCAGGTGAGGATTCCGAATTTCCGATGACGCGATGACGCTACACTGGTGGATGCATTGGTTCTGGGTTACGGCGCAAATTGTCGGTAAGTCGAACTTTTTTTTATCACTTTTCATAGGATATACAGTAGTGTACTGCAAAAGTCAAAAGTAAAAACTAGGAGCTTATCCATTGAGAGATGTATCGTGTGCCCCGTAGTATCCCTGATGAGCAGCTGCCTCGGAGCGACATCGGAGCCTACGAGCGCCAGCATCGCAGTCGCGACCGAGGCGATGATGCCCTTGGCGCGTTCGGCCGGCAGTCCAGCGGCAGCCACGGGAACGCAGTACCAGACGACGGAAGCGCTGGCCAGGCTGCAGCAGAGCTACAGGATAGCCAAGGCCATCGGCATCCAGCCGACGCCGGCGAGCCAGTCCGACGCGAGCGAGGCGCAGAGGACCGGCACCGCGGCCACGGACCGGACGAGGTGAGCTCAGAATCAGCAGCGCGAAAAAGTCTCAGATGAACCGGACCGATCGAAAGCATTCCTCCCCTGCCGCTCGTGCCGTAGATCGAGCTCGGACGAGAGGACGTCGACGCAGCCCGGCCGGATTCCGGGCAAGAAGGAGACCAAGATCACGTGGATCCAGGCGTTCAGCAAGCCCCCGAGGCCCAAGAGCTCCTCGTCGCCCGAGCCGCCGACCTCCGGGGAAGAGCTGCTGACGGTGATGCCGCTGCGCGAGGAGCCCCGCGAGAAGGCTCTGCTGGACCCGAACGCCATCCGCAGGGAGCAGCCGCAGCTGCCGCCGGCCAATCGCTCCGGCGAGGAGAGCCTCGCCACCGCTGCCTCCGTCATCGAGGGTATGTCATTTCGTTGTCGTTGCTCTTGAACCTTTCCCAAGCCTAAAGTCCAAACGGCTCGCTGCACAGCTGGCCTGCTCGACTCGACGAGGCTGGGCCGCGCCAGAGGCACCTTCACCAGCCAATTCCAGCGAGAGCAGCTCGCGCGAGAGGAGCGCAACAAGGACGAGGCGACGGGCTCCATTCCGAGCGGCTCCGGTGCGAGCGCCACGGAAATCGCCACCATCACCGGAGGCTGTCTCGCGATAATCCTGCTTTTGAGCACGCTCGGAAGTTTGGCTTTCGTCGTCTACAGGTAAGGATTGGCCGGCTTTCCTAAACCTTGTAGCCTATATATATATATACACATACCTCACCCGATTTTTTCGGCTTGTTGCGCGCTGCCTCTGTACAGGAGGAGGTATCTGAACCCGCCGCAGACCCTCAACAGCGACAAGTGCAGCAATCCCGACAGCTCGGGTTACATCGACGACTCTACGATTCGGGTATGCGCACCGTCTCTCCAATTGCTTCGATCAAAGCACTCGCTCGTTTCACCATTTCACCATTTCACCATTTCACATTTCAGGACAACTCGGAGGAGATGTACAGCCTGGACAACGACTCCTTCCTGAATTCGCTCGAGGCGATGACCATCCAGAACTACTGGACCGACAGCGTCAAGCACACGAAGCTATGACGAATCGCCAGCTTCTCCATCGAGTGAACGCATAGCCTCGCTTGAAATTTGAAAAAGACTTCATTTGTTACGCGTGCTCCGCGCGCGCGCGCACACACACACACACACACACACGCAGCATGTATTGTAGACGAGTTTATAGCTTCGAGTCTTACACCTATTCTGTATAGCGGGAGGACGAACAAGTGCGTGGGAGAGAGGAGTGCAATAATTTAATGTACTTGACTATTCTAATTTAAATTTAAGCCGAAACTCTTAATGCGACAAGTACAAATACAAAACGCGCGGGCCTGGAACTGGCTTTCCTTACATTGAGACTATGAATTTCGTATAAACAAGTTCGGACCTCTCGAAGTAAGGAAGGACTTTTGACGCCCGGCGACCTCGGAATACCTAGACTTTAAAGTCGATTTACTCGCGATCGAGTGCCGAGAGATGCGAATGCGCGCGCGAGCGACTGAGGTAGGTTTAATAGAACGAAGGAAGAAACGTAAAGCGTCTGCGAATTTGGGACTATAGTTTTACCTGATGTACATGCACCGCTTGTATCTTTAGGATTATCCGCGCTGCTGGATGGAGCCAGGAGAATAGTGAAAATTGTCGAGCGACGACATATCAAAAGACTCTTGCGCGATTCGTTTGATTTCACAAAATATTCGAATCGTCGTATTTTGCCACAATTTTTCATGTTACTTCTCAACATGCGAATACGATGATAGAAATCATTTCTATCGTTTTAATACTACCAACAATAAACAACTGGTACGATTTTCGCATATTTCTTCAACCACGCAATGCCGAGTTTTATTTATCACGCTTGTACAAAGATTTTAATTGTAGTTGTCGATACAATCGCAGCGCTTAGAAACCCAACAGTTTCATAAGCAACAGCTGTCGTTCTGTTACTAAATGATTCAATAGCAATGATTTGGAGTTTTAAAAAGTTGTGTCGCAATGATATACTATACCTTGTACATATACATTACGATTTCATATTTTTGTATGTTAGCAGAGTATTTGATTTTGTTAAAAGTAAATAGTTAAGTAATGAAATGAATTTCAAAAGGATGAGCATAAGGATTTTGAAGATACGTTAAATAAGTCTACACTCTTCATACACACCGTAACAGTTCAAAACAAAACGTATTCGAACCTTCTTATACATTGATGTGCACTTTTACGATTACGATTATACGCGCGAGTTATTTTGAAAGTATACATTTTACAGTTTTTCTTTAAATGCTTTACAGCACGCACTCCCAAGTATAATGAATTCATATAATAGTATTAAATAGCTTCGATGAAGCGAAGAAGCTGTTTTCGTGATGAAAACATTCGCGTCGGACCAAATTCTATATGATAGCTGTAGAGATCAAGCGCCTTTCAGGACACACACACACACACACATATATCCATCAGCGCAATGCTAATAATTGCTGAATCCTGCGCCAGACTCTTCAGATACGCTTTAAGTATAGCCAGATACTTAGAATGAGTGAAGAGGTAACGATTCTTTCGATTCGTTTCAGTCGACCAGAATGCTAAATAAAATTTTGTTACATAAAGCGTCTAAAAAACAAAAATTATCATCTTTATTTATGATCATTGTTAAGTATTGTCATTGTCATCTCAGTCTTTCACGAAGGGAGCGATAATAATACATTTTTGAAGCACGAATGTACTTAATTTCAGCTGTTGATTAAGCTATGAAAATATTTTTAATTTATAATAAATCGTTGAAATAATAAACTCTGAAGATCAATTGCTCTAATATCGCTGCCACCTCCGGTAATACCTACAGACGATGATCATAAATTTCGCAATCCCACACAAGCACTATTCAGTATTCATTGATAATAATAATGTTTTGATGCCTTCCCACGCTTACGCGCAAGCAACGATGTTCTCAACTAAATAATGTGAATTACTGTTGCTCCATGTTCTATAATGCGAATTGTTATTTCCAGCGTTTATATTATTTAAAAGTTCTATCAAGAAATAAAAGTTTCAATGATGATATACGTAAGACAGTTTTACATTAACATCTATATGTACATGTATTTAACATATTATAAACACGCGAGCTTTTAGTACGTAAAACATTTTCCAATAAACTATTAATTTTTAAGTATATAGTAGATAGAGCTTAGCTATAAACGACTTCAATTATATTTATATACTTGATTGTAAATGTTGATACGTGAATACGAGAAAGAGAGTGTATATTATATTATAGATACGAACATTTGTTTTTTTATATAGAGACGAAGCAGAACGAGGGAGTATGACGATGCGTGCGCGTGAGGAAACATGTTTCATTGCGCTCGTTTTGTTTTACAATCGCATTATTGTAAATAAAATGAATGAATGAAATGATATGAAAACTTTTTTTAATCAATAACCAATATAAAATTCTGAATTCTAATTCATGGACGAATGCAAATATGAGTAGCTTATTCGATAAAATTGCTCCGTCACGATTGAATATTGTCTATACTATTTACTGCGGTAATCCGGCGGCAGTAATCGGGTTCTGAATAAGCGAACGCTTGTATTGTGACTATCATCGCGATTCGACAAGCTCACGAAAACAAGTAGCCGTTGGCCGCTTCTTTTCACGCAGGTGGAACTGTTGTAATCAGTCGATGGTCCGTAAACGTGTACGTGAATTCCGAGCTATAAACGCTAGAACATGCAGTGTATGAATTCAAAAATATCGTTCGTCTTGATCAATTTCGCTCACTTTTCTGCCGCTGCCGATCATGTCGATTGTCATGGCAAAAATAATAATATTTCGGATATGATGAATTGCGCGTGGTTACGCCTAATTGAAAGACTCGGCACAAGACAAGTGTTCATGATTATCAAAATATCGAGTAGCGTCCCATCTGTTGTGTTGAGTGAAAATCTTCGATTGCCTTGATCGTTCTCATATTGGACCTTCCAAGCCGTTCAATGAGTAATTATGATGTAACGGAAGAATTGATTCGGCTTATTAGATTGTCAGTATCCCATCTTTTGGAGACGTTCATAAGACCCAAGAAAATAAAAGTGGAAATAATCTTTTAAGGTTTTTCGAATTTAGTTGGTCAAGGAAATTCCTCGACTTATCGAACTGCAAGAAGATAAGGCGCCAGTGAAGACTGAGACAAATTTCTTACCTGCGGCAGATTCATCAGTACAACCCGTTCAACGGAACTTACCAAGCGGAGCCTTTAATGGCTATTTTTTTGTGGGTAAATCACGAAACCTATATGGGTTCGATTTGAAAATGGGGGTGTTTGAGCAAATGCCAGGAAAGCGATAACATATGAAAGCATTTAACTGGAAGAGATTCGCAATTGGTCAGAAGCGTCGCTAAGCTGGATAATTTGACGGCAATGCCCTCCGTTGTTTTCACAAGAAACGAGATGTTCGGCAAAAAAATGCAACGAGAGACAATTTGTTGCTGACAATGCAACGTTGTCAAACAGTATGGCCATGCAAAAATCAGCTTGGCCAACCTAGTTATTGTAGCAGGTCCTTTCACACCGCTCACGATAATCTGTGTCCGATGCATCAAGCTATTGAAATTCGAAAGTGAAAAAAGCTGGACTGCGTTCACTGGTCAAATTTTCAGTAAAAACAATTATTGGCTATATCTACCACAACAAATTGGAGTACCAAAAAGTCGACACTCTGGCTTCGTTCAATAGTTCGGATATAGTGGGCAAGCTGCTGGAAGTGACGAAAACGTGACGATTTATGAAAATAATGGAGAAACGGCATGCGACACCCCGGACAGGAAGGCGGTACTCAAAAGCTGATGAAGGCCGGATTCTTTCTGTTGCCGGAACGGAAGAGCTGCTACTGCCGGATGGTTCGGTGGATCAAAAGCTGCAATTGGACGAGGAGTACGTTAGATATCATCGCCGCATCGACACGGTTAATACTTGTGCCCGTATGCGAGTAAAGACAGCGCACCGCAGAAGCACAATGCCCGCAACCGAAATGCTCGCCGCTTGCGTAATTGCCCGCCGAAAGAAACCGAAAAAAGCGAAAAAAACACGTCTGATTTCGAAGCAGTGCCTCGCCACTTCGATACAAGTCAAGGATCCGCTCGTGCGCGACGACTCGAGACCCTTACCCACTTTTTCCGTATAAGGCAGGCCAATCGCAATATTCGAGCGCATAACGTCCTTACTTTTCACACATACACACAGGACGGGCGAAAGGAATTCCAGATTCGCACAATCGAATCCTCTACTCGATTATGGTGACTCACTTTACGCAAAGTATGCGTCTTAATATAATATACAAGTATGAATCGGACGTCCGAAAAAGAGTCGAGCTGAAAAAATGAAAAAATGAATCACAAGCTGCTACGTAGATTAGGCACGCGGCTGATTCATCGGATCCTTGAGTTGACTGCACTCGCGGGAGAAAGAGAGAGCGACTCTGTATATGGGCAAATTTCGGGAGCCGAGGCGATCTTGACCTCGGCAGCAGCGGAGAGAGCGCGAAACGGCCGTAGCTCTCTTGTGTGCTGGATGTTTTCAATCTCTCTCAAGTTCAAGCTCCATCGATCAATAGGATGCATATACGACAAAGTCGGACCATTTATAGGAATGGTCGTGAAAACGGCGTAAATGGCCGCCAAGGAGAAACGCGACCGTGACACGCATCGGTCCCTATATGTGCTAATATACACTTACGCCGAGAAAATTTCGCCGAGAAAGCGGTGCGCGTCATAAGAGCGAGTGCGTAAGACCTCGTAACAGATGAGCGGTGTGTGGCTATAAATGGTCGAATTTGTTCGGAGGAGTGGGTATTTTTAATTCTCGACGATTATATTACATGTTCACAATTGAACCTGCTCGAGATGAAGTCGACGCTCAAATCGAATATCCAAGTCTTTCTTTATCTTTCTTTAGCCGATTGCTACATCGCCTATGCACACTCTCCGGGATACTCTATAAAACCCGAAATATCTGACGAAAATAGCTGTTTACAAAACTTGAGATCGCTCGAGTCTAGCCGAATGGCAGCAGATGGCATCATCGGTCTCTTTTCAATACTGATCGTGCAGGTTTTTCTCTTTCAGACCGAAAAAAGCAGCTCTGCGCGCTCGTCCCTTAGTACAAAGGTACGCAAAATTCATCTCTTGGTCCATAGCGTTCTCCTCGCACGCAGCCAACGCCCGCAGAATCTCGCGAAGCTCATATCGACAGCCCCCGATCTATTCAAAGCTCCTATCTATAACCAGCGGAAAAAGAGAAGAAAAAATGTGCCTCCGGCCGTATAACGTTTCCCATTCGATTCCCCGCCTCTTCTTCTTTTCGTCATCTTTACGACTCTACTCTCTTTCGGCCGGTGCCTGTGGATGAGCTAACGATGCATGTGGGTTGAAGAGTTGCACAAAGGAAGTGCATTTTCATACTGCAAGATGAGAGTGTACCACGATTGGGACATGAATTGTTGGAGTAAACGATCGTATTATAGATGTATGTTCTCTCCTGAAGTGGAGCCGCGCGCATATATCCAAACAAGGCGAAACCGAAGAAAGGAAGAAAAGAAATTCCTCGATTGCACATGAGCAAACATATGAGCGCGATATTCACCTACTTATTCCCTGTCTCTCTCTCGCTCTCTCTCGCTCTCGGGCGCACATGCTGAACGGCGTCGCAGAAAAGCGCGAGTCGTGGGGTACCACACCGATATAGCGTCGCGAGTGCGAGAGAGACGAAACTCTCTCTCTCTCTCTCTCTCTCTCTCTCTCTCTCTGTCTCTCGCTCTCGGCTCACACCCTCTCCCAAGGCAAAGGTGGGAGAGCGTCGCGAGCTTTTCGGCCGCACGACGTCTCAGCCAGTCGCGGTTAACTCGCCAGTTGAGCGCGCACCGACAACGTCAACGGGGGACTGCTACTGCTGCTGCCACATACACACACACACACACGCGCACGCACACACGCGCACGACTTTGACTCGAAACGTGAGTAGCCACCGCGTGATTAGCTTTATAAGCTGCGATCGAGAGAGGTGCAATTAAACGTGCGAACGCGATAACGATTTGCAAAGACCGATACGTGCGCGTTTCTTTCGGTGCGCGCGCAAGATCGTACGGTAGCTACATCTGGTCTTTTTTGGATTCTTCGTGGACCGCGATGAGGGCGCTCGCCTGCCGGTTATTTTTAGCGATCCTCTCTCCCTCCGTTTCATGCGCCTCGACTCCGAGAGCCGCATGAAAATTCGGCAGAGTGAGATTCCGACGTTCGACGGCGAACACGCGTGCGAGCTACACCGCGGATCAGCAGAGCAAGGCAAGTGTGCTTGGGTATCGGACATTTTCGGCGACGCTGTGTGCTGCGCTGTTTACATAGTGTGAGAGCGAGAGAGAGAGAGAGAGAGGTTTTGGTTGTTGCGATTTTTTCGTAGCAGAAGCCTTAAGCTCGTTTCGGTGCCAAAAGGAAAAAGGCCCTTAGTTGCTGAAATCGGTATTGTGCGTGGACGCTGCTGAAACGATATCATCTCAGCCGCAGTCGAGTTTCGAAAATAAAGCCAACTAGTTTACGGGAAACGGATCGCATTTAAAAATAAACGAGCATCCTGCATACTTGGCGCGGAAACCCTACACCCCGCCGGCCGTCTTATACAATATCTGTCGTCATTACGCCGAGTTCGAGAATACGCAATCGCGGCCAAGAGGGGCGAAGAAGCAGCAAGTCCGATTTCTGCAAAAGCTCGTCGGCAGCAGATTTTTCCGGGCCGAATGTAAGAGGACACCGCGCGCTCACCCGAAATGGTCCGCGCTCTCTTCCCCTCTTGCTAAAAATATCCCTTTGCTTCATTCTTATAATCTTCTTTTTCTGCCTTCGATTTGGCCGCGGAAACGACGTACGGAGGATCGGGTTTCGATGTTTATTGAAATTAGTCTCTGATAGCGTTTGAAATTCAATGATTATGTCACCGCGTTATAAGTAACTTTCGTTACTCCGACATCGCAGAGTTCTCGGCGCCCGTTGAAAATAAAAAATCGAAACTGGAGCGGCCAGCGCAGCAACGCACCTACCTATGGGCTGATCCTCCTCGGCAGCTAAGACCTTCCGCTATAAATAAAGCAGCCGCTCGCCTATACTAATTATACACTCTTCGCGCCACCTTTCTCGAGACCGCGTCATCGCCGCGGAATCCGAAGGATTTCAAAGGATTCAAACGCGTCGAATTACTTCTTCGTCAGCAGCAACCGAGCAAATATTTGCGTCAGTTGTCCAACTCGGCTGCGCAACAGCGGATATTTTAAGACTGATGAGAGATCGAAAACAAAAACGACGACTTTGTATAATAACGGGAGGGCCATTGAATTGTTGCATGAGTTAATTGCGACTTGTATACAAGTGTCTCGTCTCGCTTGTGTTGCAGTTTATCGCCCGTAGGAGAGAAGAAAGCCCAGCAACATGGACGCGATCAAGAAGAAGATGCAGGGAATGAAGCTGGAGAAGGACAATGCGATGGACCGCGCGTTGCTTTGCGAACAGCAAGCCCGCGACGCCAACGCGCGCGCTGAAAAGGTATACGCTTCGCAAATATTCGCAATAAATAAACAAGGCTTGCGTTTCAAGTTTTTAAGCATTTCTCCTCTGCGATCCGCAGGCCGAGGAGGAGGCCCGCGCTCTCCAGAAGAAGATCCAGACCATCGAAAATGAGCTCGACCAGACCCAGGAGGCGCTCATGCAGGTCAACGCCAAGCTCGAGGAGAAGGACAAGGCCCTCCAGAACGTGAGTTGGCTCCTCTCTTTCTTTTCGCGATACAAATTACACAAACAATTACATCACCGATTCGACCTGAATATCGATGAAAAATCAAATAAACGCGAGCTTATTATGATGCGGCGAGTCGCTACTGCCAGTAGCAAGTGCCATCAGCTAGCCGGTATCGTCTTACGAGTTACGACGACTGAGCCCATGCCGAGTGGCACAGAGTTGTACGAACCGAGAACGAGAGCCGAGAGAGAGAGAGAGAGAGAGAGCGCACACGCGTCCAAATTCGTATCCGACGTCTCGGAAACGACCTTCGCCTCGACGCCTCCTCCTCTCTAGTCTCTCTCCCCCGAGCTTGCGCGGAGCTCAGGCGTAGCTATCCGCGGCTCCGCAGTCGTGCCGCGCGCACCAAGCTCATCGCATACGCACTCGGCTCAGCCCAATTCCATCGGCCCAGTTTTCCAAGCACCCCACAGCTTCCCGCTGCCCGCGTCATCTCGCGCCAGTCCCGCAAACTCTCAGAGCCGCGGGGGCGTCTGCGTCTGTCTCGTCGGCAGTTCAGCCGCCTACATTCAACATGGCGCTCCTTGCCGTCTCCGTCGACTCATCCTCCCTGCCGACAACAACAACAGCTGCTGCTCAACAACATTGCGCAGGCAGATAGCAGCTGCGCTTATCCTGCAGCACCGCGATCCTCGACTCCCTAACCTCTACGGTATGCGGAACTGCAGAATGCGAGCGAGCGCAGTAGTAGCCAGTCCGCGATGACAGCGTGAAAGGGAAATCAAATCAGTCTCGAGTCAGCGCCCGAACGGAATTTCACGGAGCACAGGAGCATCCCGATCTGCACACATGGAGCAGCCGCCCGTACTGTCGACGACGACGAGACGTCGCGGGCACCAGCATCACCCGCGGCACGCGACGAGACGTCGTCTGGACCTGCAGCAGCAGCAGCAGCAGACGGTAGCGAGCAGCAGCTCCTCCTTGACCCCAACCTCCTCGGCCCCCGACAGAGGACCCGCGCAGTGTGGCCCTGTCGGGGTTACGAATGATGCCAGCGCAATCAACAGCAAGCAATCCTGCGCTGCTCAGCAGCAGGAGAGCCCCAACAGCAGGCTACAGGCCGGACCTAACCTCAACCTCGACCTGCTGCTGGGCTCGCCCAGGCGAGTTCCTGGGGCCTCGCGGCCCTCGGCCGACAAATCCAACTGTGATAGTACCGGCAAACTAATCGTCATCCAGGATCAAAGACCCGCGCAGTGTGGTCAGCTGGATGATGCTGTGCAGGCAGCAAACAGCAAACAAGATCTGCTCGGCAAGCACTTCTCCGATGAGGAGGACGAGCACCTGGGCGACAGCCCCGAGCTCGAGCACGCGGACGCAAGAGCTCGGGGTGATGGCAATTCGGACGAGGAGTGTCTCACGGTCGAGGAGGATCCGGAGATAGCCGAGCTGGCTAAGCTTCGCTGCTCCAGCGAACAGACCGAAGTGCAGGCTGCCAGGGAAGCTAGGAGAAGAAAACGTTGCGCTGACTATCCTGGCCTGGCGTTTGGCTGCTCCATATTCTCCAGCGATACCATGATGAAGTTCAGTCTGATAAGGAACGAGTTGCAAAATATTATGGGCAATCAGCTGAAAAGGGTCAGTATTTTGGTCTAGAGATCAGCAGTATGTTAGCAGGTGATTATTTAGGGTAGCACACCTCGCTACTAGTGTGCTAGACTTTTTGAAAGAAAAATCATGCGGATATGTTTTCTCTTGATTAAGCTTTAATGCATTGCTACAATGAAGCAAAATTTATTCCATCTCATTCGCAAGCCTCATTCCATCTAGCCTGAATTGCGCTGAATTGAGTTTCTTCGTATCAAGCTGGAGAACTACAGTTATCGCAATGCTCTTAAAAAATAATCTCTGGTTATTTTTTGCTCGTGCAAAAACGGAGGCAATTCGATTTTAAACACAGGGCTTGTTTTAGTTCAAACAAGCAACGGGCAAAAGTTACTACAACATTCTATAAATACTTTTCGTTTGAGTGCTATCCGCAGGCCCAAGTTTGATTTCAATGGGATAAAGATATTGCTCAAGCACAACTGCTTAATGTTAGGCATCAAATCAAAATGTTTTGCTGTTTATATGTTTATTTTATTCCTCCAATAACTTTGTTTTGTTGCACATTCTTGGCATCATTGTTTATATTTGTTTGCTGGGAAATATCTTGCGATTCAACATTGCTGCAACAATTTCCCAATGGAAAAAAGTTTTATTCGCTCCTTGCCAATTTTATTTTTTATTCTAAAAGATTCCTTGCATCATATTTCACGATTTCATTTTCACCTTATTGATACATTTTTATTTTGCATTCCATACATTTTACATATTCAAATATCATGCAAACTGTGTTGTGCTTTTCAATAAATTCAATATGGATTACTTCAATAATGGATTCAGTTCATCATTATCGATAAAACACTATCTTATCATGGCTAATGCATCTTCCAAGACTACACAAAAGTATCTTAGAGGCCTATAAACTCTTTATCTTGTGATAAAAAAATCCAAAGCCTTCAATGCCGCACTTTGAAATTTATAAAACTTGTGCTACCTCCTCATACATGAGTATTGTTTATTTCAATTATTTATAACTTCAGCAATCTTTAGATTCATGCTTTGGCCATACAGTATTATAATTTTGTAATTTTATTAAATATACCGAAGCTTTTAATGTCGTCGAAACTTTTTTAATCTGCGAATTTAATACAAATTTTCCAGTCGATCAAACGGTACAGACAACCGGACAGTCTCTTATAAAGACACATCAATATAAAGCCAAATGAATAACGTAACTCCTGTGCAGAATGGACCGTAAACGCGCATTCATTAATCCCGCGCATCGATTTCCGGCCGAATAATCTCCCCTTCCCCCTATTTGCGGAAACACAAATAAAGTAAGCCCTTTTTTTATTTATCGTCCTCATCAGATCCCGGGCGCGCACGCAACCTACGAACAGAAAACCGGAACGGAGCGGCTCTCTCGTCTCTCTCGATTCAACAAGAGTCATAGTGTAGGTATAGGCTGGGCGCGGTATTTCCGGGGATTTCCATTATCATCCTCGCGCCAGCCGTGAGAGTCGACTATAAAGACAGGCTTGAGCGACCAATCGATCCCCTCCTAACTCAAAGGATCGTTCTCTTTTTATTTTACTTAACAATCCTCTTTCTGCATCTGGCCAGTGCGACGATTTTTGGAGCTCAAAACTCACGCGGTCTCCACACTGTCGTTCCCGCGCGATAGCTGTTATTTTACGTTGTGCTGTTGCTCCGTACTTAATTTAATGCCCGTTAAGTAGTACTTATGTTGCTTCCTAGCACATAGAGGGACTAGATCGCCTATGCAGTTGAAGGAAAAAAATTAATCCAACTTGTGGCCGCCGATTTTCCCGCCGAGCACTTTTATTATCAACTATAATAATGTCTGCACAATTGCGTGAACCGCACCCAATATTGTAATAAGTAATGCGCCTATTTTGTTTTTGTGTCGTACCCTTGTTCTATCTGCTCTTGTACTACATCCAATGCCAAATAAAATTGTCGATTGCATAAGTATACCCTTATTGAACGCAGTCAATCAAATTTGATCGTGCGTTCATAACGTACAAGTACTTACTACACCCGCGCGCGGTTGAGCTCGATCCAAAACTCTCATTCAAAAAGCCCCTCCGACCGATCAATCGAATTAGCTGCGTAATTAAGTATCGCGCCCAGCTCTCCCGTGCACACCCAAACATGTGCGAGAAAAACAGTTTAACAAAATAAAAGCCACGCACCGCACCGTGTAGCAGCAGCGCAGGTGGCCTGGCCTACACCCATAACGCACCGGCGTATACGTATATGTATAGTATGTACAGTCTCTGTCGCTTGCGCATGCGTTGTTCGCTCCCCTTTAGCCAGCTTTAGACACACTGCGCGAGTGTGCTGACTCTGTCCAGTGGCTGAGCCTCTCTCTCTCTCTCTCTCGCTCACTCGGCCATCTTGAAACGCGCTTGCCGCGAGCCGCGACGAGGACGGGCCCACGTACGCGCTTCTGCAGAGCGACAGGGACAGAAAGTATAGGCGAGCGCAGAGCAGCACAAGCGCCGAGCGGAGAGAGAGGAGAGAGAGAGAGAGAGAGAGAGAGAGAGAGAGAGAGAGAGAGAGAACGAGCGAGAGCACAGCAGTCAGTGGTCGCGACCGAACGAACTAACTCGATCCGCGGAGGCATCGCACTCGAGCCGTTTTTTCACCGCCGCGTCGTGTGTTTGTGCTTGAACGAGTGCGTCTTATACGCAGAGAGCCCGAAGAAGAGGCAGCCTGTCGTTTTTCGAGTCGAGTTGATAAGACACACGCACGGAACAGCAGAGAAGATGTCGACCCAAGTGCAGGGCACGCTGCTGGATGTTCTGAAGAAGAAGATGCGCCAAACCAAGGAGGAGATGGAGAAGTACAAGGACGAGTGCGAGGATTACCACAAGCGGCTCCAGGTCGAGGTGCTCCGACGCGAGGAAGTGAGTCGTTATATCGATGCTACACACCTACGCACCGGTCTCTCTCTCTCTCTCTCTCTCTCTCTCTCTCTGCCTCTCCATACCTGTGTGTGAGCGCGCTTCATCTTCCCCAAACACGTCACTAGTGGGTGTAGGCCGCCGCGGCCGATCGATTTAGGTTATGGCGAGCTGCCGCGCTCTCGCTCCCATGTCTATATACTCTTCTCGACTTGTGCGACTGTGCGTGCGGGTGAATCATTCCGCGCTGCCATAATATCGTGTACACGCACATGTTCTTGCCAGCTAGTCTCCGGAGAGGAAATTCGGCGGATTTTCGCACGCACGGGGCACGGGCGGAGACGCCGCTTGACCTGCCTCCTGACCGCCGGGACGTCAGCTTTCCCCGGGGCCGCGTCACGCGAACGTACCTATAAGCTTTGCCTCTGCTCTCCGGTCTGACGGTCTCCTCGGCGGAGAGATTATTCCTCCGGGGATTTCGGGGGAGAGCGCAATCGGCGAGTGTCGGCCTTTTTGCACCTGTACCCAAGTATCGATTGTCACATAGACGCTTCTGATCAATACGATACTTTTGTCTCGAAGCACTCGAAATAGAGCACAAGCATCGCGTCACATTGCATTCTCAAAGTGCTCCATAGCTACATAAAAGGAGAAGCCGAGATAGACTCCAGCAACTCCGTCGGATCGCGACTCGCTCGCATACCTGTATGCCGCTTCCTCTCCGACGATGCAGCAGCAGCGCCGAGGAAAAAAACCGTACGCGCGCGTTCTTGAACCTGAGCTGCTGCTGTTGCGGTTGCCGGCGCCGATCTCTTTCTCCTGTTGTGTGCTTCATGTGCTCGGGCTCATTGTACTTGTGTACCGTCGATCGATGCGAGACTTTTGTCGCGTGCGATTGTAGCCGTCATTGCTCTCTTGTGCATGCATTGCTCGTTCGAAGCGTGCGTGCGATTATAGCCGTCGAGGAAATGCGTGGTAATAGATATTTTTAATTTCGGGATAGAGCGAGAGAGAGAGAGAGAGAGATAGAGAGCGTGAGGGAGGAGGGGACTGTTATCGATTGCGATTTGTTGCTAACCGCGCGCGGAGACGACGAGAGCGCGGGAGTCACGCTAATTTTTGTATTCCTCATTGCAGGAGGGTTGTAAGCGTACGTAAGCTTGAGAAAGAGGAGATTGTCAGGGGGGGGGGGGGGAGTAACTGCTTATCTACACGAATATAGTCACTTGTTTTGTTCTCTGTACTTGCGGGCGCGAGAGAGGGGGAAAGATAAGAAAAGAAAAGTGCTACAAAACGTTTCTCTTTAGCCGATCTTTAACCGACGCTAATGAAAGCATTAGTCGGATGATCCTTTGCTAATTACTCAGGCTCTTTGGTTTTTATTTCTCTCCCGATTTTTATTATTTAATTATACTCGCTCTAAATTCTCGGCACTTTCTAACGGCAAAAAAGCAGACGCGCGTTGAGCAGTTAGCTCAGCTTTTCTCAACAGCCACTCAAAAAACAATTACTCCGCTTCTAAATCCGGCGTTCACCGCCTGCAGTGAATCATAGACTTTCCGATCTCTCAAAAATCCTTGTACACCAACATCTGACTGTGGCGGCGCTATTCGAAGCCGCGAGTCGAGTAGAGAAATCACTCGAGTCTCATCACCATCATCGTCGACTTCTGACTCACACCTTCGCACAGCATGTTTTCTCTCTCTCTCTCTCTCTCTCTCTCTCTCTCTCTCTCTCTCTCTCTCTCTCTCTCTCTCCGTACAGCGTTCTCTTTCCCGAACTGGAGCGATCGATGGCGCTGATGCCGCGCTAACGCCGTTCTTCTGGATTTTATTAAAAGCGGTTTACAGAGCGGCGCTCTCTTATCTCCTTTTTCTTCCTTCCCTGGCGGCCGCGGCGGACTTTCGAAAAACCGAGGAGCGCGCCCGTCGGACCAACTGAACAGATGTGTGTCGTCCCTGTTTCACGCGCGGGGGATATTCTCGCTCTGTGGGGGTGATTCGCCATTGATCGGGTCACTGTACATGGTTACACGGCTTACATATACAAATTGACGGCCGATAAAAATAGTAAAGTTTCACGTTACATTTGCTACGTGCGGAAAGGCATTCTAGCAGTTCATGCAAACTTTTTCTCAACTGTCGCGATAAAACAAGTTGCGACTCAATCATCCAACTTTTGATTCTACATGAACGCTTGGTGAAATTACATTGCGACAAAGAAAGAAAAACGAGGAAAGAAAAAATTCCACTCTACACTAGGCTGGTTGAAAAAAGCGCTTTGTTCGCGCACATATTGTGTAGTACACGGTAATGCGATGCGTGTCACGCATGTATAAAGAATTCCGGGCATCAGACCGCGCGCCGCGCCGACTATTATGAGTTTTGGCACGCTTTTTCGGCACACGGGCATGAGTCATTAGCACTCGCGGGAAGGATCGACAATAATACCTAGAGAGCCTCGAGTATAACGAGAGTCACTCGCGAGCTCCCATTTGCGCTCTGGGCTTGACAATCGTCACAAAGTTCACTTGTCCGCGCTGCAATTAAAACAAGTCTTGGCCCCCGTGTCTCGCGATGCTCTTCTACAGCAGTGTAATGTGTTCCCTCTGCCGCGTCGTGCATAGCAGCGACTTTAATTCAATATGCTTATAAGGCACTGTTCCCCGTGTCTCTCTCTCTCTCTCTCTCTCTCCCTCTCTCAACTTCCGCTGCTGCACATCAAGATGCAAGTTTTTTACGAGGAAGGGCATGCGTGGCCTTTTTTTACTCGTCAAGGACGAAGCAATTTTTTTCTCCCTGTTCGCCGTGGCAAGAACAATAGGTATCGCGCGCAAGGAAGAAGACAATGAAAAAAGGCCCTATGATTGTGCGCTGTCTTTATCTCGTAGGAGAGGAAAATGTTTCAAATTGATAACGAGAACAAAAAAATACGCGTTGTGACTGGCTTTGACCGCCAATAAGTTGTATTCCACAGTTGGATGAATGTAAAAAACTTTCGCTTTTAAAGTTACGAGATCTGAATTTCATCATTAGGCTTCTACGAAAAATGGTATTGAAATAACAAAGATACAGACTGACGACAGCTAAATTCGTAATCAAACTTGCAAAGCCTCACGTGCCGTCTCCGTATAATACAATCGTCCCTAATCGATGCGTGCGTGCGACTGTTAGTGTTCCGGCACTCAGTCCGACTCTCTCACACCAGATTCCATTGAATCGCATAGGTTTTGTAGCAGCTCTATAGTCCACAAGGCATTGCACACGCGGTCTAGAGGAGGAGAGGGAGGAAGCGCGACGCTCGAGTCACACCCACGTATAACACCGCCTTCCGTTATAGAGAAGAGGAGCGCTCTTTATCGCTCGCTTGCGATGCATTTCTGCCCAGCGATAAACTATTCTTCTTCGTGACATTTCATCGTTTGATGCACGCGCATAGCTGCTGCTGCAGGTTACGCGAAAAAAAGGCTCATAATATGCTTGATGTAATTTTTCTGTTCATCAAATTCACCATCGCACTAGTCCGATTCCGCACCCGTAACGTATTCAAATACACAGAGCTCGTCTTTTTACCGCGCGTAACGATGCGCGTGCGGGACCAGTATGGGAGAGCGCGAAAAAAAAGAAAACTAGATGGGAACAGAGCTCTATATAGGAGCGCGTGCGGATATCCGGAGTCGAAAAAATCGATGGTGCGTGCAGATTGAAAGGCCGCCGGCCTCTCCTCTCGCGCCTAACTCGTCGATTTTCTCGCAAAACTTCAATTAGGGCTGAGAGCTTGCAGACTTTCGGTGATATGAATAAATGCGGCTCGTTGTTTCAAGCAACGACTATACTTACTACTGCCTGGCCACGAGATACATTTCGCGGTTGTTAGCGTTACCGATTTCATGGGCTCTCGGCAAAGGATGCGCGGTACGCATGCAGTCCTATTGATCTACCTGTGTAGATTTATTTTTAAACGTCCCCGCGCGCCATTTTACTGCTTTGTATCCGACTTGTTTTCACTATAATGCGCTCGTCACAATCGAGTTGTACAGCTAGCTCTGCTGCTGCTGCTGCTTTCAAGTTTATTTCGATCGATTCTTACGCATACACGTACGACATATTGGATAAATACAATAAGGGAGTAATAGCGGAGAAGGAGGAAGCGCGTTACGCTAGTGGTCCGCTCTTGTGCGTTAGAAGAGCGCGCGCGCGCGCGCGGGAGTGGGGCATGGCCGATTGAGCTCGTGCGGCCGTTGCGCAGTATAACGTGCTGCTTTCAATCGCGTTAATTGAACGCCACTTGCACTCAGAGCATTTAAAGTCTAATCTAATGCCCAAGTCCTCGCTCTGCATACTGCTGTATACACGAATGGAATGCGCATGCAGAGTTGGTTGATAGCGATTGTTTACACTATTTCGGCTGCTCGAGCTGGCTTAAGCTTTTGCAGCAGTCTATAGGTCCCCTTTTTCAGGTCATGTGCAAATTCGTAATCGTACACTAGAGTTGCCATACCAGTCGCAACAGTTCCTGTCTCGCCGAACAAAGAGCTACAATCAATGATATTCGGCTCTAAAAATACCGACACGTGCGTAACATACGTTATTACGCGAAAAAAATCTGAATCATAGGAACAATAAAATAATGAAAATAATAACAAAACATAGGAAAGAAAAGTAAAATAATAAAAGCGTTTGCTCGATTGTTTTAGGCTGAGTCCGAGGTTGCCGCTCTCAACCGGCGCATCCAGCTGCTCGAGGAGGACCTCGAGAGATCCGAGGAGCGTTTGGCTACTGCCACCGCCAAGCTCGCCGAAGCCTCTCAGGCTGCCGATGAGAGCGAACGGTAAGCTGCACCCAGATGACAAGATTGTTCTTCTTCTTCTTTTCTTTTTGCTAGATTAGATGTGTGATCATCTGCTGCCCCTGTTGCCGTTGGGCCACAGGAAAAAAATTAAAGCAAAGTTGAGAAATTTTCGCTTTAATTCTTTTCGTGTGTACGTAGGAAAGAGCTCTTGCAACTTTTCAATAAATCAAATCTCTGTAAATCTAGTATAGATATCAATAGTCAATAATTCAATTTTATTTGTTATTCCACAAGCCCATATTTCATTGTAATTAAAAGCCTGCTCGTGCGGATATTCTGTATAATCGATTTAAATGTTGATCCATAGTTGTTCCACTAAAATTTCAAAGTTATATTGTAACATAAATTTGTGTCTAATTGGAAAAGTCGTAAAGCTCCGATCTTATCTATAATGCTTCGACGATCCGAGATTATCATTAGTTGCTTTTTCACAGTCATCGGTCCATAAATTTTAACTTTTACATATACATGTATATTCATCTTAAACACTCATTAGTGTGTGATGTAAACATTTATCTATTACCTGCAACTCTGAATTGCGACCTACGCAATTAATAAATTCTCTTTATATTAAATCAAGCAAAAAATTAGATTCGCCAATTTTTCACAAAAATTATAACCATTGAGGTTAAAATAAAAAAAAAATCAAGATAGATTTTCTCGGATCTGTCGACAGACAGCAGACACGCAACTCTGTTTTCTTCATTTCCCCAGCAGCATCAGTTACTGCAGCAGAAGCCATAAGTCTGGATGGGCAAAGTGAATCGCGGCTTCTTATCAGTCTCACAATTATAACTTGTGCGCCGCGCGCAGTTGTCGACTAATTGTTTGCCCATCCACGTGCTTTATATGGTTTCTCGCTTCGCAGGCTCGCGCGAGTCATCGCATCTCTTCTTCGCATTCCAGGATCGTGACGTGTGTGACGTGCACTGTGTATCACTATGAGCTACTATAGCTGATTTATTCATGCGTGCCGTTTATCCTTCTGATACTTGCGCGCCTGCGTAGCTTCACGCAAAATTTGCCGATCGCGGAACTTGAATTGTCAGCAAATATATATCGTGATTTTGTATTTAAAGCCATTATCTATCTATGCATCGCGAAGCAAAAAAATTGTGTTCGTGAATATATAACACCATTAGGAATATTAAGAAATGTTACTGTTTAGAAGGGCGATTTGTTGAGGGTTTGCTCTTTTTTTCGCAAGGCGATGCGATGACTCCGCACTTTAAGGCTGAGAGTCCAGAAAATTGTTTGATTGAATTTTATTAATATATTTTTTAACGCACAACACGAGTGCCCTCCGTCACAGTGGTGTTGCAAAATACTAAACAATTTTTTGAATCTAGTATGTCGATTTAGTTAATAAGCGTTTCCTATTCTCCTATTTTGAAAAGCCTTTGGGTTGAACTCTTTATTATTATAATTTCCGTATTTCTTTCTTGATCGCGATGCAATGTCATTCACTGAGTTCTTATTCATTTATAAATTTGGTGACGTTGGAAACTGTCTTTATTTATTTATCTATGATAAAAGAGCTCGCACTGTCGTATCAAACATCAGCAGCAACGAGCCTTTACTGTGCATTACTTCAAGTTTCTGGAATTAAGAAAAAACATACTTTAATTTTCTTTATTTATGTAATAAACGGTCACTCAAAATACAGGCTATTCACAAAAAATCCTTCTTCGCAATTCCTCGAAAAGTCGCGTAGCTAAGAAACACAAGAAAACCGTATCCTACTTCTATTCTTGAACAAGATCATTTTTTTCATTCCACCATATTTATCAATCCACAAAAACGTCGTTACCGAAACCAAAACAATTGCCTTTATCTTTGGAAAAAAAAACAAAAAAATACAGGATACGCAAGGCTCTTGAAAATCGCACAAACATGGAAGACGATCGGGTGGCGTCGCTGGAGCAGCAATTGGCGCAGGCCAAACTTATTGCCGAGGAGGCGGACAAAAAATACGAAGAGGTGGGTTATCAACGTCACGATAAGAACGAACGATAAGAAAAAAACACAGTACACTCCCCCCCCCCCCCCAGCCCCACACAGTTGCTGGTCGATCGATTCGTCACTCCGCTTTCGAAAACGTTACAATAAACGCTGGTCGACAGTATTACACTGCAAGTCTCACAAGAACTTGCTCGATTGGCTCAATTTACTTGCAGATTGACATTGCTGCGATTGAGGCGCGCGAATCGATCGACGTTGCGATCCTGCAACTAATGTATAGAAACTTTAGGTGCCGATTTTCACGCTGTACGTAGCTGAGCAGTCATCTGAATAACAAAAGCAGTTTTAGTATCTTAGAATTTTATTAATATTTTTATTCTATCGTATGAAGCGCCCGCAAGATCCTCGAGAACCGCAGCTTGGCGGACGAGGAGCGCATGGATGCCCTGGAAAATCAGCTGAAGGAAGCTCGTTTCCTTGCAGAAGAGGCCGACAAGAAATACGATGAGGTTTGCGAACCTTCGGGAACTGCTGCCAGTGCTTGTGGTGGTGTTGTTGTTGTTGTGAAAAATAATAATGATAATAACAACGATGGTTCCTAGTCGTAGTAGTAGTCGATAGTCAGCAGAGCAGAGAGTGAGCGTCAAGCTGAAAAAGATGAAAAAGTGCCTATAATAACAAAACGAAAAATGTTGATTTGTGTGTCAAACTATGGGAGTTAATTATTATAATTATTGTCATTACAATTTCCGCGGTCATTCGAGCGCGCGCGCTTTTTGTTAGAATTTGTTTGTTTTCGATTATTTCGGCAGCTAACGCGTATTCTGCGCGTCTGCTGTTGTCGATCGCGATGGTGCTCCGTGTGTACATAAGAAAAATGTTTGTACATACACGTGCAAAAAGTTGTTGGTTGTTCTTGTTGGCAATTCTCTCGTCAGTCCGCTGCCCCTCTACAGCAGCAGCAGCAGCAGCGGATGACACTGGAGAGAGAAGGAAAAATGAAAAAAAGTGTTTGGTGCTCGAAAAGTTTATTCTGTTGCCGTGTACGTATATACACGGGGCTGTTCGCGCGGAAATGATACCAGAAGCGCGAGTGATATTAACCGAGAAACGTTGTGATAAAAAAGAAAAGCAAACATCGTAAAGTAATGACGGGGCTTAGGAAAATGGTGCTACGCTGTAAGAATTTTCGGGTTATTAATTGGGTATATACATGTAAAACTTTTAAAATAAGTTAAGGATGAAAAACTGTTTTTTTTTTTTTTTTTTTTTTTAAGAAAAATCGGTGCCGAAGAATCGAGTAACTCTGTAGTTTCATTAAAACATTGTGTGCGCGAACTGTCCGTGAACGATTTCGCGCGCGCACAAAAGCTTTGTGTTTTCTGTTTCGGCCGCTCTGCGTTTTGACTATAACGCGCATCATCCGTGCGCACTACTCCGCAAAATCGATGGTCACAGAATCGTTTTGGGGCCGGGAAACAAGAGGCAAGTCAAAGATTGCACACAGTAGAGGGATCGCCTGCTTTTGAAATTTTCAAAATTAAGACACGTTTGCTGCTGAATGTCTGACGTCTGGATTTTGACTATTTCGACAGCGGCACTGCCCATTGTTCGCTGTAGTTCCTAAGCGAGTAAAGTACAGTAAGAAACAACGCGACGTCGCGCGTAGATTCTCAATTAGCGGAATCCACGTGCGGCGAGAGCCCACTTACACGCGTATGGGGTATGCTGGGAAAATCAACGTAAGCGCGCGATGTCTCTCGCGTTCGGCGCATACTGAGCGCCAGTGAGAATTGGTCACCGGATTACTCGTGCGCATTTTTAATCGAAAGTTTTTAAACGCGTTCCTAAGGACCTTCCGCGGGAGCCTATAGATACAGGTATACATGAATAAAGTAAAAGTGGAGAATCGAGACGAACCCTGCATTCCCACTTCTGCGTATCATCCGTTGCACTGATGACACCGACCAAATAACACAGTGTTATTCGATCGCCCTTCTGTCATAAGCTTATGAAGCTTCCTCAGCCTCTATAAATTCTAAGACAAAAGTTGGCATGCAAGGTTTGCCGCTCTAATTTACATGTTATACTGCAATATACCTGGATTAGTATGCTCCCAAAGACTCTTAAGGATTTCTAAGCGTACACTCGAGATGATTCCAAATTGAAATAACGGTGACGAATTCTTTGCGCTAAGATGCGAGTTTATTTTTTGTGTGCTTTTTAACAGGAGACAGAACTCTTTGAAAAACTGGACAAAAAAATTTTACCAAGTTTTTGTTTCTGATGCGCATCGCTGACTAACCGCTGCTGAAGTCTGCTGCTGGACGATTGCAGCGAAACTAACAATTTATTTTATGAGCCTTACACGCGTAACTCCTGACGATTGCAGTGTGATCCGACTAACCATAATCGATTGCCGTTGGATTTCCACATTTACGCACGACTTGTCCTAGTGTTTTTGCCGTTAATATATAATTATATCTATAATTTTGATACCTCTCTTTGATTGATCGTTCGAGGCTGTGAGTTTTTAACCAATTGCGCGGTCGTAATCTGTGGCAAACAAAGTACACTCTCGAAATATCAAGACAAGTACAGAGCATATATGTTCAGAGCAAGCGAGAGGAAGAGAGAACCGAGTTTAAACGAAAGCTGAAATTAAAGCAACTCAACAGTTATGCATTGTCGTCCAGTATCATAACTGGCGTTAATTTTACCAGATTTCGAGTCTCTTGTCGCACAGTGGATGCCCGTCGCGCATATCTCTGCGACTAAAATTGAAGTTGAGAAGTTGCCTCGACAGCAGTAGCAGCAGTAGCAGCAGCAGCAGCAGCAGCAGCAGCAGCCGGTCGTTTAATAGACAATAATAAGTGCAAACCGATCCACGATCAAATCGCGTTGATAAACGTTCATATATGCATAGGTACTCTGCTGCTGCGGCTGCTGCCGCAAGTGTGTCCCCTTTGACGGAATCGCTCGTTTCTCTCTTGACGCAATTATTAACTTGACGCGGCGGACATACGTGCGCGCGAAGAAAGGGGAGGTAATCTCGTGAGAGATGGCGAAGATGAAGATTCAGTGATAGTTCAACACTCGTTATGTCCTTAATGTAGGTCGCCCGTAAATTGGCCATGGTCGAAGCTGATCTGGAGCGTGCCGAGGAGCGTGCCGAGGCTGGCGAGTCGTAAGCATCATACTCTCCTCTATAAGCGTGTGTGTGTTTGTTTGCGCGCGCGGGGAGCGAGCGTTCGCTGCAGCACTGTTTTACTTTTATCCTTTTATGCTATCGCACGTCAGCCGCTAGATAGCGTGCATAAGCCCCGTTGTGGTGTTTAATTTTTGTTGAATTTTTTTACACCGACGAATGATTATGCGCAGCTGCAGCAGTGGAGGATCCAGCGGGAGAGCCGACGACACGACTTTAACCTTTAGCATGCGTTTTTCTGCTATATTCATTTGCTCCCCCATACTTAATTAGCCACCGACAGTCCCATATATCGTACACACGAATCAAAATTATGTAGTCCATCCACGGGCTTGCAGTTATTGGCATTTAGCATGATTTTTGTGTTGGCTATTGCTCGCAGGCCGCCAGAAAGCTAGTCATGATGGAGCAGGACCTCGAACGCGCCGAGGAGAAGGCTGAGCTGTCCGAGACGTAAGTTTTTCCCTCCTGCACGGCTAGCAGCACAAGCTCCTTTAGCATGTTTTTATAGCGCTGCACGTATTACATTTTGACGGGCTTTTCTTCGAGTTTTCGCGGAAGCAGCGCCTTGCTATACGCAGCTCTGAAATCTCCGACAGTACGTATAGAGTCAACGTTGACTTCTCAGCTAGAAATTCTTTCGTAGTTCCCGAAAAGCACTTTTGGTAAAAAAAAGAGGATTCAGAGCTGCTCGCTTGGAGCTCCATTGCGCGACCGGAATAGCAAAGCGAAAAAAACGCAACCGCTGGCCGATTGAGTCACGCTTTGCCGCGAGGCTTTTTCGGAGTCGCTGCGCACCCTTATTTACCGTGCGCTCGGTTTCGTAAGCGACGATTGAACGAAAACGTCCATACTCAATGTTCGTCTCTATTTTTTAGGAAAATCGTCGAACTGGAGGAGGAGCTGCGCGTCGTCGGCAACAACCTCAAGTCTCTCGAGGTCTCCGAAGAGAAGGTATGGGACTGTTTGTTTCTTGCATAGACTTTATTATAGCGATTTAGCGCTGCGTTAAAATCATTATTTCTCTATAAGCGCGTAATTGATGACGCGAACGTTTCGAGAAATATTTTGGTTCATTTGAATATGAACCAGATATTGTAGAACACAAAATCGTTAACGACGCGAATGACAGCGTGAAAAGCTGCGTATGTGCCGGAAGAATAATATTATAAAATGTTGTAAACAGGCAAACCAAAGGGAGGAAGAATACAAGAACCAAATTAAAACTCTGACCACCCGTCTAAAGGAGGTTAGACAACAATTGTCGCCGCGCGTCGTTTGGCAGTGCCTTTGTTGTTTTTTGTTTTTGTTTGCCGCGCGCGCGCGCGCGCGCTCTCTATGTTCATAATACGCACTAACAAAATGCCCGTTTAAGGATTCAAATGCAAAATATATCCTTGAGTTTATTAATACGCGGTATGAGCAGCAACTGCCTGCATGTTGTGAACAATATGAAATTCGATATTATAATAATGCTTTTTTGCCTGGATTTTCTTCTGTGCTCTGAACTAAACAAAATATTTTTTGCCCTTGTGTGTTTTGCTTACAACCCGCTGTTACTGCTACGATCTGCGCGCAGGCCACGCAGAGGGAGGAGTCCTTCGAGGGTCAAGTTAAGATTCTGGACAGTCAGTTGAAAGAGGTGAGTCGTTCTGCACTCGTTGTCAGCAGCAGCATCAACTGCAGCAAAGTAGCAAATGTTCCAATCAAAATTTTTTTAAATAAACTCGAATTCGATCAACGAACATGCCGAGTAATTTAGACATTTCAAAGGATGAGGGATATTAAATTAACAGCATACAAAAGTCGAATACCGCGTGATACTGACGCAACTTATAGAGGTAAAGAGGAAATCTGACTGTGCGCGTTGAGCTATCAGGTACGAAGCATGCGTGTGCCGAGTTTTGATTACACACGCCGCCAACACATCCTATTAACAAACTATATGATTATTTTACAATACAAGAATGTGCATGGAAGTGTGATCGATAATGATAATGCTAATAATATATTTTTTTTTTTTTTCGAGTTTTCATTCAATTTTTAAAGACTATAAATGAGGTACAAATAGCTACTCTGCGTTCACGGAATTTGATAGATGAAAAATGAAAATTCATACCTGCCTTGCGGTCAAGCTATTTATATCTCATACAAGCTTAGCGAATCGTTTTGAATTACAGTCAATTCGTGTGTTACAGGCTGAAGCTCGTGCTGAGTTCGCTGAGAGATCCGTGCAGAAGCTCCAGAAGGAGGTCGACAGGCTCGAAGGTGTGTATTTCTTCAGAACAATAACAAAAATAGTAGCAATAATTATTCCTGCACAAGTGCACAAGGATATACGCTGATAATCCAAAATGGTCAACTGCGATTGCGTTTTCGCGAAAATATTTTAAGTTAAGTTGATTATCAGCCTACATCTACTGACGCACTGAGCGATATCATAAAAATAGAATCTGGATAGAATTCGATAGTTATTTCTCAATACCGCGATCCGCTACAAGAGTAAGTTGACCAGAAATCCCATTATAGTGCACTCCAGCATTTTAAACCTTAATGTGATTACATAATAATATACATTATTGTTGCAACTAAAAAGCTTATCCCGTAATATCGTTAGATCCTTTATGACACATAAATGAGATTGTAAATTATTTTTTGCAAAAAAATCGATCGTCAAAAAATTGGCAAAACTTTGAAACTAATTAAAAAGGATCTAGTCGATTGCATTTTTATACTTGTGTGCATACGCACATTAGCTAAAAAAGCTCAGTTTGTTTGATGTTTAGTTTTTGAGTTTTTGATGTTTCCTTTTTTACGATTAACGCGAAACAGACTTTAACAGAAAGGAGCGCACGTAAAAGTTACGCTTTTCTTATAACGATTTTTTTCGCGAGAGTGGCCCTAACCAGTAATCTTTACAGACGACCTTGTTGCCGAGAGAGAGAAAAACAAATTGCTGCAGGACGAGATGGAGGCGACCCTGCATGACCTCCAAAACATGTAAAACACGTTCCCGATTATCCCTGCCGTGATCTGTTACATTGTGGTGCAAAATACCTAAATAAGGGATACGAAACGGAAAAAAACACTGCAAACTTTAGGCTTAGTATTTACTGCTACGCATATCCTCTACGATCGCAAAAGCGAGAAAGAACTTTTCAGGCCGATTGGTGCACGCACACAAATAACGGAATTAATCGAATGACGCTTGATTTGAGGATTAAAAAATTCTTAATGAAACAAAGAACGTAACTTAACCGTCCGACAAACAAAAAGAGTAAATATTCAAACGATCGTGAGTTCGACTTTTTTATATACGCAACATTTATAAGGCAACATTTATAAAAACGGTTTCGCAAGCATTTTTGCTTGGTTTTGGTCAATGCGCAAAAAAGAAGTAAAGTATCGTGGTAATTATTAAGAGCCGAATCTGTGAATAGAAAAAAAACTGCCTTTTTATGTATTGGCATTTCGAGCGAAACTTGCTTTTTGCGACGCTGGGCAAATAGAAAATTATTAAACTATAGGCAATAGAACATGCAATACTTGCGTTATTTTTAGATTAAAGTGATTTCGAATAGATTATTGTGTATAGAGCGCGAGAGGCTGTGGACGAGTCTTGTCTTGCAGTGCCTTATGGGCCAAATGTATGTTGTATCTAACAAAATCAAGTTTACAAATTTTCAAACATCGGCTACTTTACGATTTATAAATTCCGTTATACAAAATTTTCGACTTCCTATTTGCGCGTAATCTATAAAACAAGAAAATGGGGCAATTTTTAATTTGTACAAGACTGCATGTGCCGATAAAGAAGATTCCTGCACTCGGCTAGCCTCTATTATTGCGTGCAAGTATCGCTTGAAATGTAATATTCAGAAATAATAAGTCCATCAATCGTGCGTCTGTTACGAAGATTAAATAAGGCTATAACGCGATGGACTGATAATAATTGATTTCGCGGGACGAATTTGCGCTTCTGCTGCATTTCGACCATTGATGAAGGTTTCAAATTAACGAGAGAACGCAAACTGTTTGAAAGTTGTGTGTCGGGAGCGCAATTTGCAGTCAATCGCGCAAGTACAGAGCTTATAAAATTTAACGCCAACCAATTTTGATTCAAACATTCCGTTACGCGACTAAGTCCAACGTGTGCTAGAACGTATAATACTGTAATTGGCGAAAATCTATTAAGCTATACTTTTTCTTCTACGTTTTAAAGTTAAAAATGTCATTCCGTTACAAGCACAAAATGTTTCCGGGGCTTTTTTGTACTATATCTTTTTCCGGGCTCTTACAAGCTTATATCGTCAATCGTTTTTTTTTTTCAGACGAAAGCGCGTATCACTGTTAATGAGTTGCATATTGTGTACGACTTGACAAAAAAGCGTCGAGTATATACAGATAAAATGCTGTATACATGATCAAAAGTTGGGAAAACGGTGCGCGTTATATCATTATTTTCTAAATCGCTTAATAATTGCAAATGAATGAATTAAAAGTGTCTGACGCGACGACGACGAGAGCCCCGAACTATATCGTTAGTCTATTAATTTACTTAATAAAACAGATAAACGATTGGAATAATCATAACATTAATATTGTAATATTATAATTATATATATATTGCTATTATAAATATGTTTATAATATATATTTTGATTTTCAAGTGTGTGTTTTGTTTTTATTTTATTTTCGTTGTTTTTTTTCATTCATTAACACAATAGTCTGTAAAATTGACGCTCGAGTCCTTTACTAACACGAAACCTTTGTGAAACTCAATCCACCACCAATGTGTCTAATACAGCACTAATACATCAACAACAACAAAAAATTAAGAATCCATACGTAAAACTTGGCGCTTTCTTAAAAAACAAACTAACAAAACATAAGCGCGAATCAACATAAGGCTGTTGAACTTTGCAAGGTAAGTGTTCTTGATATTTACACAAATGTATGCTCAAGTGTCCTGCTTCTTGTCAAATGGAAAAATCGGTATCTTTATCAAAAGTTGACAAAATTCGCTAAATCCTGCGCTTTTCAATTGAATCATGCTTGGCGCTTCGACTAATGCCATTAAACTTTTAATTCGCACCTGCTTGCAGATGAAATGGTGGCGGAGAAGGAGAAGTACAAAGAGGTTGGCGATGGCCTGGACAATGCATTCTTTGAGCTCTACGGCGTATAAATCAGACTTACTAGCTTCAACAACTAACGCTTCGTAAAGAATAATTGCTTTTACACTTTTCGCTTCATTGCTATCTTTTTAACATCAGTAAGTTTCATATGTACCCTCAAGAATCCAACGCTCCCGCAATTGCTTATATATAGGGTCATGGTAAAAAATCTAGTTCTGGTTAGATTAGAGAGCGAGAAGTTTATTATAAACTTACTCGAAACAAATGAGATGAACTTTTGATAATTGTAATGGGGGGTCACACAAGGAACATAGAAAACCCAAAACGAAAACTGATTTACAGACGAACTCGTCCACGAGAAGGAGAAGTACAAATACATCTGCGACGATTTGGATCTCACTTTCACCGAATTGGTTGGTTAAGCCTCGCGTGTGCAGCATTGCGGAGTTTATTCTCCGGACATCCGACGCAGACGACGACAAAACAACGAGAGAAGAAGAAAGCACATCAACATGTATATCGCCTCAATGCACATCAATCGCCAAAAAAATAAGAGAACAATCAACAGAAATAAAAAATCATTATATGATGAACAAACAGTGCCGAGCGGCATCGATCGTCGCTAAATTCTGTTTATTATTATTATCACTTGTAATAAGAATATAACTTATATTATTCAAACAATAAGCACGAATTTGCGTGATTTGTCACACACACACACACGCGCGCGCGCACGCGTCCCATCAACTTTCCGTAAGTCCTCTATGTTTCCCCGCTCCCACCGCTCACCTTACTATCGTTGTATTATTTATCGCCGTATACCTATAGCGGATTTAACCAAGACGTCTATAAAGCTTCCAATATTCAATTGATAAATAGAAATACAATAAATATCGATTATATTTATTATATCGATTGTAAATTATATAACTATGCAGTTACACAGTGATTTTGTATAATAAAACGTTTTTGCAAAATAATACATTTTCATTTTATTATGTGATGGAATAAATAATGTTTTTGATGCAGTTGTGGAGCCTATTATTCTCCCGATAACTATTCTGGTTTCTCAAATTGTTTTTCGGTTAATAATTAACAATGACATACAAGGCTCTTCTTATTCGTTTCATTCGTTTCTGTTCTTCTCAAACTTCATGGCCTTAGCAATATAACAAAAACCGTCCATCGAAAAGGTCTTTCTCTACTAACAAAACTCTTCTTTTTTCTGTGTGTTACTTACAGACGAGCTGATAAACGAGCGCAGTAAGTACAAAGCAATTGCCGAGGAGATGGACCAAACCTTCGCCGATTTGGCCAGTTACTAATCACTACAGCAGGTTGCTCACCCGAGACGACATCGTCATCAGCGTTCATAAGCATTGCGCGAAATAAATGTTCAAAGTAAATGGCGAAAAATGACAAATGAGTATTAAGATCGGGAGTGAAATGAAAAAAAGAAATAATAATAATTAAGAGACGCACGCACTGCCTACATATTGCGATGTATGAACGCTAATCGCGTGACGGAGATCGCGCATATTATCCGACCAGAATCAACAGGAGATGGACAAGTTGATATTACCGCCGCCGCTGGCTGATGAGCGCTGGCAAATTTTTGTTAACGTTCGATTTATGCGATTATAATTTTTAATCGATGCATACCTTGTCAATTAATTTTTTAACATACATATTGCTTCGCTGTAAATTTTTCTACCTTTTCTGAAATGAAAATAAAACTACTTGACCAGAGTCGACACATTATGTACACTTACATACATGTGTAATTTTAGTTATCAAACGTGTGTGAATCCTAAACGGTAGAAATGGAAGGAATAAAGATGTTCGTTTTGCGCCTCTTTCCATGCAATTATTGCCATCAAATGTTCTGAACCGTTGCTTTGAATAAAAACAAAGTCTGTCTCTAAAATAATAAAGATAATGTATAAAAAATAATTAAGCATGAGGTTTGAATTGTGTGCGCGTTAAAGATCATCAAAGTGCTTTGCTTGTATTATAATATATAATTTGGGCCGCGTGCGCAGCGTGCAGAAAAAAAGGGAAATATAAGTAGTGTAGAATCTTTTGTATCCGGAGCGAGATATGTAATAGGAATTATTGTACGCGTTACAACGAGATTTGTAGGAGTTTAAGCCGATTATTATGTACGAGGGTGCGCTTCTTGGACTATTTTATGAACAACAGGTCTGCTATGTATAGCTGCCAGCTTCCACACTACAGGAACGAAATATTAATTTCAGAGATCGCACTACCTTGCCTGTGTAATATGTTGGATACATGCAACAAATTTTTGCAGATAAGACGATCTTTGAAAGTAGGGGATTTCGCCTTTGTAGTGCACTTTATCTTAGCCTGCAATATAAACAATCATTCCAATGATGCGTATAATTATCACATGAATGTTTTTTCTTAGTTTACAATATACCAACAATGATGTTTCTGTTTATCACATTTGAATAACTAACTATCATAATTTATATTTTGTATCGATTCGTGTATAACAGACGCCAAAGACATTTTAAAGAAACGAATAAAATAACATTCAAATTTTTCAAGATTCATCATTGCCTTTCCCAATTTGACACGTATACATATAGTGAATCCCGCACCTCCGCGCGCTCGCACGACACGTACGCGGCACGCAGAATGTAATCATAGAGACTATATATTCTTTTACGGATTCGGTCTCGCGTCGAAAATTTCCTAATCGAAAAGAGAAAAGAAATTTCAAGTATTGATGTATCGAAGGCGTGGTTAACAATGTTTAGGTGTTGGATGAATCGTTGGAGTTTGCAACAACTATTCGCCGTAGCAGTCGAAAAAATTCTGCGCGTCACAACGCGTCGTAAATGCAAACTCGATTATATTTAGCCGAGTCTATAAACATTGTACTTCTCTGCAACGACGGCGCTGCTTCAGCACACAGGCTATACGGAGGGTCGGAAATTTTTTGTCGACGAGTCGACCTGATATAATCATCATCTTTTCTCTGATATTATAAACACGTTGTAAATAGAGAGATGGTTTTTGGTTCGCTGCTGTCGCGCGCTCTCTCTTTCTCTCTCGCGCTCTATTCTTAGCAATCCGCGTCCCAATAACGTTAGTGGGTCGCTCTTGCCGTGGCATATAGCTATATGTACGTCGTCGGAACGTCATTAACATTTTATTACTTTCGTTTGCTATCTTCGACAAAGACAGTGGCGATCACGTTGTCTCGTCTTGAAGCCATCCTGTACCACCGCTGAGCTAACACCGCTGTTTCTATACATTTCATGGGAAACCCCCTTGAGCACAGAAGACCAGGCGTATACGGGATCCAAGTTAAAAAATCAACGAAAGCTCGCGGTGGAACGCAGAGTACGGGCCAAGTTCTTCAACACTTGGATCCAAACTCACTCCCCCTCGAAAAGCTCACGATGCTCGTCTTCGTCCACGAGCGGCAGTAGAAGAAAAAAAGCTCTAGCCGAAAGAATATATCGAAAAGATATCTTCCCAGCGCATTTCTCTGCCTCGTCCAGTGAAAATAAACCCACTCTCTCTCTCTCTCTCTCTCTCTCTCTCTCTCTCTCTCTCTTTCTCTCTCGTCTCTTGCTCGCCATTTTTGGATTCCCCACCCGCAGCCCTCTGCTGCCGCTGGGACCGCAGGGATACGACGTCGCAAGCTTTGCCAGTAGCACGACACTCGACGTGCGTCGCTCTGAACGCTCGGGTAGGTAAGTTCTTTGAGAAAAACTTTGCTTTCGCTGCTGTGGCCGCTACTACTAGTTTGCGGCTCGTCGCGACGTGGAGAGAGCTTTTCTTGCCGACAACGCAAAGTGCGGGGGCTGCAGTTTGTATATTTTCTACTTTGCGCTGTGCGATTTTGTGTAAATGTGAGAGCAGGGGAGCTTCAGCTCAGGATGTGGAGACAGAAGAGCACTGAGCTTTTTACTTCTAATGCTACTACTACTTCTTCTTGCTTCTATGACAGACTTTTAGTTGTTGGGCAGTAAGTACTAAAGCTTTTTAACACGCATCCGCGCCTCTTTTTTTCTATGAATTCATCATTTTTGTTCATTGTTTTTGTTCCACTTGTTGTAACGTCAAGTCTGAAAGAGCGAAAAAGACGGATTTCCGGTTTGACGATGCGCTGTTTTGTAGATTTTCCCGGAAAGAGAGCGCATATTTATGTTGCGGCTGAGAGAGTCTAATAATAATTCTCAAGTAATTCAAGACGAGAGCAGACGTCTATTTTTAAAAGCTCTGCGCTTTGCTGGTTTTACGGAAAGTCTGCTTGCAGTGCTGAATTTTTTATATCCCCCGTAAGTGCATGATAAGCTCGTAGCCTTGACTTTCCAATAAGGTATTGAAAGGTTTATCGTATTTTTCTGGAAGTTTGCATACGCGTACATAACGCATCGCTTATCTGAGTGTGAGAAGCTACTAACAAGAATACCCAACTATTCTGTTCCACCCCGAAAAGCTTGCAGCAACGTCTCTCAGAAAAAAACTGATCCGGGAAACGTGAATATCTTGGTCCAAGAATTAGGTCAGAGCCGCGAAAAGAAAACGCGCGTATACCCGCGTCGCGCACGGTGTTTGAGCTGCTCAGAGACGGAATGCGCGCATTCTTGCCAAATTCTATTTCGGCCGTTATCGGCCAAGCTCCCTCTCTTTCTCTCTCTCTCTCTCTCTCTCTCTCTCTCTCTCTCTCTCTCTCTCT
>QLSS01000027.1:1925-14001 GCA_024372645.1 Trichomalopsis sarcophagae | reverse complement strand
CTCTCTCTCTCTCTCTCTCTCTCTCTCTCTCTCTCTCTCTCTCTCTCGCTCGCTCGCGGCTGTTGCTGCAGACCACGAAAGATCGGCGAAAAGCTGCGGCGGGAGTTGCGGGACTCCATCAAGGTCGCAAACCTTGGTTTCGTACGCCTCGGAGGTGCGCATTCATGTACTAAGCTGATATTTGGTGCGTAAGCAGGAGGGGATGGCATGTCAGAGGTATTCGAATCTCGCGCGCTTGAGATGACCACGACAGTTGGATTGACACTTGGGGCACAGGTGGTCAGCTACCTGCTGATTGATCTGAATTTCTTTTGTAGTCTTCACTTCATACGTACTTCCAAGCAGACTCTTTAGCTTCGCGCATGACTTGCAGAGAAAGCAATGCTTTGATTCAGTACCGATCGGAAGAGTGAAACTGATAATATCCAACGTCCTTCCCCCCCCCCCTCTCTCTATTTTGCAAAATGTTAAAATCCCTCCGAAAAGTTCTATAAATAAAGCCTCCTCCTAATCGCGCTCTCTCGTACACACACACGCACAGTCACAAACACACTCGCTCGCTTTTCACACGAGAGAGAAGATCGGGTGTCGGCGGACCAAGTAAAGCTCGCGCGAGCCGCCGCTCATGTGAAGCTGGAGGAAGAGAGAGGGAGGGAGAGAGAGAGAGAGAGAGAGAGAGAGAGATCCGCGAGAGCGCACGCATACTCATCCCTTCGACTCTGCGCGCCGCCGCGGCATATTAATAGACTCCGGCTCTAATGCTATTTCCGTAGATATCCGTTCTGTGCGTTCTTACACGGGCGCGCAATATCGAGGCTCGTGCAGCAGCGGGCTAGAAAAAACCGAGATCGAATTTTCGGAAAGAGCTGATATGTTATGCAGGCGAAAATATATCGCGTGACAGCCTGGACGATGAAGATGAAATGCTTTAATAAATATTATATCATGCTCTCTTAAATTTGTTTTGCCTCTCGTGTTAATCCAGAGCTGGTGCTATTTCGGTATAGATATCTATTCTTTCTTTCCCTCGACTCATTACGCCCACGTCTGGGTCGAACAGCCGCACGGATTGGATTACTCGATTTCCCAATAGTTATTCTAAACAGCCGAAGCTTACACCACTTTGGAGCAGTAAAATTATTTTTGGTGTTTTTGCTATAAAAGATTATTTACGCTGTCTTAGATGTACTTACTATTGTACTTTTGATGTTTTCCACAGCAGCAGGAATACCGTTAATTTTTTGAGAAAGCGAGAGAGAAAACAAAAGCCGCCGCCATGGACGCGATCAAGAAGAAGATGCAAGCGATGAAGCTTGAGAAGGACAATGCGCAGGACAAAGCCGATGTCTGCGAGGGACAGGCGAAAGAGGCCAATATGCGCGCTGACAAGGTCAACGAGGAGGTCCAGGATCTGACCAAGAAGCTCTCCCAGGTTGAGAATGATCTCATAACCAACAAGGCTAATCTCGAGCAGGCCAATAAGGACCTGGAGGAGCGCGAAAAGTCTCTCACCAACGCAAGTTTTAATTTTAATCGAATGATTACGCCAAGCTATCTATGATTTGCGCGCAGACTAATTGGTAATTATCACCGCGCACAGGCCGAGTCGGAGGTGGCTGCTTTGAACAGGAAAGTCCAGATCATCGAGGAGGACTTGGAACGCTCCGAGGAACGTCTGAACACCGCCACTGCCAAGCTCGCCGAAGCCTCCCAGGCTGCTGACGAATCTTTCCGGTGAGGCTCACGCCCCTGATTGCGTAACAAATCATCGTTTCGCCTACTAAAACAATATCTTATTTTTTCATTGCTCCCGCAGTATGTGCAAAGTCCTGGAAAACCGTGCCCAGCAAGATGAGGAGCGAATGGACCAGCTTACGAATCAGCTGAAGGAAGCACGTCTCTTGGCTGAAGACGCCGACGGCAAATCTGACGAGGTCTCCCGCAAACTGGCCTTCGTTGAAGACGAGCTCGAAGTAGCCGAGGACCGCGTCAAATCCGGCGAGGCGTAAGTGTTAAGCTCACGCAAATGCGGAAAGGCTGCTGCCATGCTCATTCATTTTTCTGGCTTTAGCAAAATCATGGAGTTGGAGGAGGAACTGAAGGTTGTCGGAAACAGCTTGAAATCTTTGGAAGTCTCCGAAGAAAAAGTGAGAAAGCGATTAAATGATATTTCAAATTAATATAAGACTTGCGAATCTAATCCATCTCGTTTTATCTCGTTTTCTACAGGCTAACCAGAGAGTCGAAGAATTCAAGCGACAACTGAAGACCCTCACAGTCAAACTAAAGGAGGCCGAGGCCCGCGCCGAATTCGCTGAGAAGACAGTCAAGAAGCTCCAGAAGGAAGTCGACAGGCTCGAAGGTCAGTATTCTAAACATATGCCGAACCCTCACTTATCTCTAACACGACGTTCATTTTTTCTTCAATTTTTCGCAGACGAGCTCGGAATCAACAAGGACAGATACAAGTCCCTGGCCGACGAGATGGACTCCACCTTCGCCGAGTTGGCCGGCTACTAAGCCCTCGAAATTCTCCGAAACACCGACAGCAACAACAACAACAACAGCATTGCACCAACGAACAAAGCTCTACTATTCAATCCTCATACTGCCGCGCCGATATCGCAGCACCATCAGCAGTAGCAGCAGATCGGCGTTGCCGCGGGGACAAGTTATTTACACACGCGATACTTGACATTATACGAACAAAACTACAAAAAAGTGAAGATTATTATTATTATTATTACTTGTAATTTTATCGCTCCTCTCCTAGTAATTTACACGAAGACTGGTCCTAGTCTCTGTTGAAAACGACGATACATACATTGCCTTACTATGCTGCTGTGTCGCGACACATTATAGACGATCGTGGCCTATTATTTACATTTGTTGTTCCTCCTTTTGTGTATTTCTCTCTCTCTCTCTCTCTCTCTCTCTCTCTCTTTCTAACACTTATGGAACTATACCTAATTGACACACATAATAAACTTAGAAGAATCGAGGCCAGGATCGATAACTGTGTTGTTATTTATTCTCACTTTCAAGAAATTGATAGAATTTTTTTAAGAATAAAGATTCTCTTACGTAGCGCACCTGCTTTTATTCAGAACAATCATCCATTCAATTTAAACACATACAAGGGCAACGAGCTTGCGCACTAGCGCATCGCTATGGTGACGCGTTTAAGGCAACAATCGACAGTATAGAGCCGAACGTTCGCAGGCCAGAGGTTGAGTAAACTCTTATATTGTACATAATAATTCTCGAGAGCAAAGATAATGTCGTATTATGCGACGCCGATTTTGTATCTCAACATGGGAGGAGAAATGCTGTACGTGTTGCAGCAGAGGCTGAAAACTCAGAAAATCAGCTCCGATAAAACGATTCAAGGCCAGTGTAGTTACTTCCTTTTCTGCACAGCATACCTTTTATCAATATTAATATTAATTTATAACTTTCTGCATAACACGCAGTGATGAACGATGTGATACACGCCCTACTTAATCCACAGCAGCTGCACGAGATATTTGATAACGTTCCTCTGATGAGCCTGCTGTCGCTGCGTGCAATCCTCGAAAGGGTTGTGCTATCGTCGATAATGCGTCTCGACGACAACAGTATGAACAAACTCTTTGATTTAATGATAATGATGGTCAAGTACCAATTGGTTACCGCCACCGGACCTCGAGAAGTCTTTCTCTCGACTCTCAATCATTTGGACGCTCTCCGCGATATGGCGGCCATTGACAGAACACTCGGAAAACACGTAGATTTCACCCACCAACTCTTGCTCGACGTAAGTGGCTCTTTCGCACTCGCTTGCACACTTTTAGAAAGCAACAAATATAATTTTTCCCTGATTATGTCAGACATACGGTCACATGAATCACAAAGAGATTTGGCAGATACGAACAGAATGCCTGCGGGAGATTCGAAATCACAATGTGCGCGTCTCGATACTCCTGCGCTTGGGGATGCAGAATCAAGATGCGAGCTTTAATAGGTTGGTCCAGCGATATGACGAGCAGTACGAGGAGAGACGAGAGGTGCTCGAAAATATTAAACTCGTAGACTACTCGGACGACGAGGGCAGTGCGGGTTCGCTTGCGTTGTGCGGAGATCGAGTCACTTTATTGGGAAAAAATGTGTAAGCGAAAACATCAGCTATGCTCGCGAAATCAATGAGCGATTAAGTAAATCTTGCTTGCAGGTATTCCTCGACCTATGGTCGAGTGCAGAGCAGCAGTAGATCGAGCCAAAATTTGAGCCAGGTGGTAGCTGTCAGTAACAAGTCAATGAGAAAGGAGCTCGAGACCTTGGCCGCTCAGCTTGGCAAAGAGGAAACCGCACCAGTCCGGCCCTTTAGTCTGCATCTATTCGGAAACGACAACGACAGGAGTATGGATTGCACGCCCGACAATTGCGGATACGCGGATCGTATCGACGATATGCAAGACGGAAATTTTAACGACGACAGAAATAATCGATCGGTTACCGAATACAAACGAAATCTAGTGAAGAACGTGAACTCGGAGTTTTCAGAAAACGATAACAAGGTCGCTGCACCCGCGTGCACTAAAGCCATGGATCTCATGAATTTGTTGGACGCGATGCGATAAAAGGATTACTGTATTTATTACAATGAATTAATGTAACAGCTCCAGAATAAATTTACGAAAACGAAACGTTACAGTATATAAAATGCTTCAAATTTTAATTTTAATTTAATTTAATAATGAATCGGTAATCGAATTATAGCGCGTGGATACGGGGGCCGATTTAGTCTTATTCTGTACCTTTATATCATATCGCACTAAAACTGTACTTCCTTATCTGACCGCCAGGTGGATACGGCGCTGGCGAAGCACTATACATCGCCAACTCGCAAGCAAATTGGATCCAGAAAAGTACTTATAGAAGAGAACTACTGAGACCGGCAGGAGTGAATTACGGCTTTCCCGTTTGGCATTAAATTCCGTGTTACGTATTTTTCTTGTCAGTCGCCTCTGTAAAGGATTTATGTAGGTTCAATATTTTTACAATTGAAGGCTCTTCCATAGACGGCGCCTCGACCGCCGCCACCGCAGATCTTCTAAATTGTCTCAAATTTCTGAGTCTTCTGACCTTACACGTTGCCGTTGAAATGTTGCGTTTGATAATCTACAAATAATTTTATTAATTAAATGTGTATTCTGATTTTTGGTTTGATTGAAAAATTCTACGAAATTAAGTTTTCATACGAGATATAAATTGTATTGCTGCATGTAGGATTGGATTTATCAAAATCTAGAAGTCGCTCCTCAGTCATTAACTCTATCGCTGAATTTGAATTTATAAACAAAAGTATCTACAAATGTTGTACACTACGAGCTGCGAGCTGCGGTTCGGTTCCTTCGGTACTTCGTGAGGAAGCCTGTCGTCGTTGGTCTGGAGAGAAATTGACATATAACGACAACGTCGCGTTGTCAATTGTTCATCTCCAGAGCAACGAGCAACTCTGTGCCCGAAACTATGAGCTACAAGCAATTGTATCATTACGTGCTTGGGGTTAACTATGGAGTTGAGTACATCGTCCTGTTGTATTTTGTATAGATACGTCCTTCTGTTGGCAAAGTAAACTTGTATTTCGTAGGACGTCGGTAATTGAATTTGTCCTTCTTCCTTTATCAGCATTATTTGCCATCCTAAAGCAACTCGTTTGAAAAAGTAACAAACGAGTTGCTTACTGTCGTTGAAAGATGACATAGGATGGTCGTAAAGCGAGTCGTATTCTTCTCCTCCTCCTCCGCATGTTCTGGCGTATTTGTATAAATGATTATACAACCTCGGACCCCAGGTGGCAAACTTTGAAAATTTGTCCTTGTTGTACATCATAAATACTCTGCTACTTAATTCGACGTAACTGCTGAATCTGAAATGTGTGGAATTTTGTTAAAATACGCGCCGCATCGAGACAAAAAAAAAAAGAAAAAAATATTTATAAATAACAAAAAACGTACCTTTTGGATAAGTAGCAGCTTTTATAAATTGTACATCGTACTTTCTGCTATCCGATTGAATGAAAGCGATTATTTTGTTCTCCGACAGGTAAACAGCCGTTAAATAATCCTCCTTCGGAGCACAAAATGGATGTCCTGCCGTCTGAAGGAGCCTCAGTTCAGGGCTAATCGCTCGATCGATGTACTCTGGCCAGTCTTGGAGAAGAAGGAAGCAGCCTTTTCTCGTAAACAATTGCATGCACCTCCACAACATGCAATCTTCAGGTTTGTCAGCCTTTACCTCGTACCGCGCATCCCATTTTACTCCGATGTGTTGGGGAGACAACTTATCCAGACTTTGGACGTCCAGGACTACCTCGAATCTCATGTCAAGATTATCACGCATGTTTCGAATATAGGTGAGATACTCGTGAAGCAGCGTTTGACATGATTTGCGGGCATTTTTGTATTTCAGCCATTCTCCGGGTATGCCGTTGAGCAATGCCAGCTCAAAGAAGGACGCATTGAAGGACTTGTCCGTGATGTTGTGGGACACAGTTTCGTAAAATTGGAAATATTTTACGCAACTGTTATTGCCTATTCGTTTTCCATATGCGTAGCCGATTCTATTCAGGAAGAAGGACGGTTTCAGGTTGTTGCTGTCCCTGCCCGCAACCGTTGCAAATCTGTCCAGGTCGAGTAGAATGGCTGTTCCATTTGGACATTTAACCGACGTTCCTACGTGGACTTGCGCAGCAACGAAGGAATCCTGCACATAATTGTTGTTGACCAACGACTTAATCAACAACAGTGCATCCTTGACGTTTTCTCGAATTCCATGCTGTGCTTTGTAATAGAGTACCTGCAAAAGTTGAACATACACACATATAGATATTTTTTGTAATTTATTTTTATAAATTTGTTTATAATCAACAACAACAACAAGGAGAGAAAGTCTCAAGTACCTTGACAACAACTGGATGCTGCCTCCGGAATTCTTCGACCTGCTTGTCCATCATTTTCACGAATTCGAGGTAGTCCTTTCTATACAAATGAGTGCGAACAGATGTATTCTTTTTGTTCTTGACCCAGAACATGGACGTCTCCGTACGCTTCGGCATGCTATCCAGACAATTGTTGCATACATTCTCGTTGAATGCTTTTACGTAATTTAACTTGCCCATAAGCGATAGATTCAGAACGAATAGGCAAAAGATCTGATCGTCGTCGTAATTGGCAAAGGAGTATTCGACAAAGCGAACGTCGCTAAGATGAATTCTGCTCTTTGCCAAGTACGGCACGAAGCTGCTCAGCATTTTCTCGTTCCTGCAGGGCTCGTAATAGGAGCAACTGTTGTTCAGCTTCGTTATCGCTTTGGGTAGGAACATTTTTAAGCTGTCGGATACAACGACGAAGCTGTCGATATCGATGTCTCCGTGTAAAACCGATAACGGAGCGATATCGGCAGCAGGAGGCTCCAGCTCGATTGATTTCTTAACAAACGGTTTGATGAGCGGGTCCATAGCCTTACCCGGGATCGCTGAAACATACGTATATTAAATATAATAAAGATAAGATTACAATTTTTGCGTAGCAATTAAAATGATTAAAACAACTTACGTTTCGATGAACCGATCACGATTTGACCAAACTTTTCTTCCTTTTTCGAGCTCTTTATATCCGACAGCGCTTCCTGATAAAGTTCGATCTTATTTTTCGAATGCGCGGTACAAGGATATTTTATCGCGTCTGCTGCCAAACACTCGTACACATACAGCAGGTCGTCATCCTCGTCGTCCTTGTTGTTGTTGTTGTTATTTTTGCTTTCGTCAATTTCGTTACCTTGTTTATTTACTGTGGTTTTAGCTGCGTTATCTAGTAAAAAACGAAAAAAAAAGAAAATATATAAAGCTATCGTGCAACTTGTAAATTAAACTTATTAAATGATTATATTTCATTTACCATTTGTACACGGTACAAGAGCGGGTGCAGCAGCAGCAGCAGCAGCAGCAGTATTGGTAACTTTGACGGCGTCAACAACAACAACCGCAGCAGCAGCAGCAGCAGCAGCAGCAGGAGCGACAGGCTCGCAACGATTACTGGCCGCTTCATCTATAAATGTAAAATTTAACGTAATACATATAACAACATTACATGTCGTTGGATTGTCGAATTGTACATTATAACCGTTTAGTTATTATATTTACCATTTCTGCACGGTGCAGTAGCTTCAGCGGAATCAGTAATCGATGCTTCAACGACTTGCTTCTCGGATGGCGATACCTTGATTCTGAAACAGATAATGAATAATTTATAAATCGATGTAAAAATCGTAACCGGACACTTAATCACCACCGAATTTTTATGTCGAACTGATTGCTTCGTTTTTAACCGTCACAGGTCGTGTTTATAATAACATAATATAAGTACAAGTTGGATGGGTTTAGGCGGCGCGGGAGTCGCGGTTGGGTGGCGGAAAGGGGGGGTTCGGGGGGGCGAAGCCCCCTCGCATAAAAAAAAAATTAACGTTAATCGAAAATTATTTTTTAGCTATTACACGTAGTACCGAACATGCGAATTTATGATGATGATGATGATTATGATGATGACGACGATGACGATGACGATGACGATAAAGTGTCCGATGTGCACTATGCGTTCAGAGAGACACGTACCTCTGCAATCTTTTACACAGCAAATCTCGCCATCTCCTGAAATACGATGTTTCGTTCGGCAGCGACTTGAATATCGACGAACTGATGGACTTATTCCTGCGTACGTATTTTAATATTGTCGCCGCATTCAATAATGCGTAAAAGCCGCAATCATGAGCATTGCATTGCTGCTGGGTAGAGACATTGGAGCAGTCTATCCCCCCGCATTCCGCCAGAGCCGATGTTATTAAGCTCGGAATAGATTGTGCTCCTAGGCTATCCATGTAGTAAGCACGTCTGCGTTCAGCAGCCGCAGCAGCAGCAGTCACCGATGCCGCGATAACCAAACATGTGCAATGGTTTTGGTTAACGTTGACAATATAAACCTGGCATGTTGCGCCATCAGTTCGTCTTATCTGCTTCGATAATTGCGAAGCAGAACCAACAACGTCCAAATGGCAGTCCGTTAATTGCTGGCCCAATAAATGCTTGGCAGCAGAGAAGATATCCTCGTATCTGAGCCAGTACGAGTAATCTCCGTTGGAGGTGATGTAGAAGATAATATATAGATAGATTTTCGCATTTCCGTGATTTTTGATAGATTTCTGGCAATCTTGAGGAATTCTTCCTTTTTTTCGAGCGTTTTTAATTAATTTTGTGTTTTTTCTTATATATTTTTTCTTGTATTTTGTTGCTTTTCCTTGCATATAATCTATGAGTTTATGAGTTTTTTTTTTCAATATTTCAAATACTGTGCATCTTCTGAATTTTTAGGTTTAGATAAATTGATCTTTTGCGTCTTTACACTGTCGTCAGGAGCCGATCGAATCTGAATTTTCGCCAACAATCGCGGAAAAACGCGTGCTGGTTGTTGCTGTTGTGGTGGTGATTGTTGGTGTTGTGGTGGTGGTGGTTATTGCTGTTGTGGTGGATGTTGCTGTTGCTGTTGTGGTAGTGGTACTTGGTGGTGAGGTTGTTGGTGTTGTGGTGGTTGTTGGGTTATGACGATTAAGCACCTCACGATACCAATGTGGATTTTCTGGTGACCAATAATGGCAATTATGCCTATTGAGACTACCATTGCTTATGAATGTCACTTCATTACTGAAACAAACATTCCAAAAAAAAATCTGGATTTTGATCCAACATCTCTAGAATGTGTGTCACGAGCAAGGAAAATCAAGCACGTGCAAGATAAATTTCCTTTAATACATTATGAATGTCCCAGTATTTCAATAGAAGATCCTGCTCTAGATTGATTAATTATATAACTTTTTCTTTTATTATAAACATTAATTAAAGTCCATTAATATCCATCAATTTCAACAATAATAAGTGTAATAAACTAGGCCGATGTTAAATTATTTCTGTATCATAATTTATGAGTAAGAGCGAAAATTCCATTGTAAGCTGTAATCAGCCTTACAAGTCCGAATCTGAGTTTTTCCGTGAGATACCATGTTATTATATTTGGGGTCTCGATAGTATTGTGAATTTACAGATTACCTATTGACTACGTTGTTTACATTATTGCTGGATTAATAAAGGAAAATTGGCACTTCAGCCTGTACTTTTCAATGTATATAAATACCGTTGTCTTAATTATTTACTTTATCCCGCAAAATCAACAAGTATCTTGTGTTCCAACGATTTTAATTTATTTCCCATAAAACAAATAATCTATATTTCTGAAATTTGCGCATTCTGGTCAATGTAATATATTTTCCTTTTATAAATAACCACTCAACTCTCCATCTGATAATATCGAACAATACTCAATTTGTAACTTAGAATCTTACAGAAATTTTAGAACGTTCCAAACGATTACGGAATCGCCCACTCCTTCCGCCACCGACGGCGATGTATGCGTCATCTCTTCGGACGACGACGACGAACACCAAAAACAAACTGGAACTCTATCAGGAAGCGCTGTCGGATAGAAAGAGCTTGAAAAAGGGACAAAAGTTTGGTCGCATCGTGAGCGGTTCATCCAAACGTAAGTTCTTTATCATTTTAATTGCTAAGCAAAAATTTAATCGTATCTTTATTATATTTAATATACGTATGTTTCAGCGATCCCAGGTAAAGCTATGGACCCGCTCATAAGACCGTTTATAAAAAAATCAATCGAGCTGGAGCCTCCTGCTGCCGATATCGCTCCATTATCGGTTTTACACGGAGACATCGATATCGACAGCTACGTCGTTGTATCCGACAGCTTGAACATGTTCGTACCAAAAGCGATCACGAAGCTCAACAACAGTTGCTCCTATTACGAGCCATACAAGAACGAAAAAGTGCTGAGCAGCTTCGTGCCGTACTTAGCAAAGAGCAAAATTCATCTGAGCGACGTTCGCTTTGTCGAATACTCGTTTGCTAATTACGACGACGATCAGATTTTTTGCCTATTCGTTCTGAATCTATCGCTTATGGGCAAGTTAAATTACGTCAAAGCCTTCAACCAAACTGTCTGCAATAATTGTCTGGAAAGCATGCCGAAGCGTACGGAGACGTCCATGTTCTGGGTGAAGAACAAAAAGAATACATCTGTTCGCACTCATTTGTATCGCAAGGAGTACCTCGAATTCGTGAAAATGATGGACAAGCAGGTCGAGGAATTCCAGAGGCAACATCCAGTTGTTCTCAAGGTACTTGAGACTTTCTCTCGTTGTTGATTATAAACAAATTTATAAAAATAAATTACAAAAAATATATCCAACTTTTCAGGTACTCTATTACAAAGCTCAGCATGGAATTCGAGAAAACGTCAAGGATGCACTGTTGTTGATTAAGTCGTTGGTCAACAACAATTATGTGCAGGATTCCTTCGTTGCTGCGCAAGTCCACGTAGGAACGTCGGTAAAATGTCCAAATGGAACAGCCATTCCACTCGACCTGGACAGATTTGCAACGGTTGCGGGCAGGGACAGCAACAATATGAAACCGTCCTTCTTCCTGAATAGAGCCGGCTACGCATACCGAAAACGAATAGGCAACAACAGTTTCGTAAAATATTTCCAATTTTACGAAACTGTTTCTCACAACATCACGGATAAGTCCTTCAATGCGTCCTTCATTGAACTGGCATTGCTCAACGGCATACCCGGAGAATGGCTGAAATAGAAAAATGCCCGCAAATCGTGTGAAACGCTGCTTCACGAATATATCACCTATATTCGAAACATGCGGGATAATCTTGACATGAGATTCGAGGTAGTCCTGGACGTCCAAAGTCTGGATAAGTTGACTCCACAACACATTGGCCTGAAATGGGATGCGCGGTACGAGGTAAAGGCTGACAAACCTGAAGATTGCATGTTGTGGAGGTGCATGCAATTGTTTACGAGAAAAGGCTGCTTCCTTCTTCTCCAAGACGAATAGCTATTAATAAATGACAGGGTCAAAATTTGGCAATAGTAAATGAGTAGATTTTGGTGTGTTCTA
>QLSS01000026.1:1708472-1729189 GCA_024372645.1 Trichomalopsis sarcophagae | reverse complement strand
CTCTCTCTCTCTCTCTCTCTCTCTCTCTCCGAGAGAGCTTGGCTAGCCCAATTTAGCGGCGCGCAGGTGTACCGTATGCTTTTGCGGTCGGGGCGCGTGGGATTTCTCGGGATTTCAGTCTGCGGCCCGCGCCTGATGACTTGAATATTTCATGCACGCAGTGTAAGAACTTGATTTTCAGATTTCTCGCTGCAATGGCCCAGTTACTGCGCGTATCGCAATTACGCGGAACTGTAAGAACCAAATATGACGCGTGGATTTTCAAAGATCGACGTTCAGATAAACCTAGACGCATTTTTCATTTCCCCCCGCAAGAAGTCTCCGCAGTATTAGTGTCTTGAAAGACGCGCTCTCTCGCTCGAGCTTATAATGGATGCGCACTACTTGCAGCAGCAGTCGGCTGTCGTTTCAAATTCAGCGCAGTCCGCGCCTTATCCTCGGCTACATTTATATCTCAATTTTATTCGTATTTGCGTAACACTCATCGTTCTTCTCCCCAGATATTTGCATGAGATAAAGTGCAGCGCGCGCGGGCGAATTTTTCAGCTGCAGACTGTATATCTAGCGTCCGTCGTATGCGGCCGGAAAATCATAATGACAGACGAATTGAATTAGCCAAGTTTTACCCGCTTTGAATACATCAGAGGCGCGCTATAACTGCTGCTGCTGTGCCAGACTGAGTTAGCGGAGATATATTATAATCAGCGAGGAAATAAACGACCGCGGAGCGAAGCGCATCGCGTTTTGCGGCTGGATGTGTATTATAATGTAATCAAATTAAAATTGAGCTGCTGCCGCTGTTGTTGGGAAGAGTCTGTATCGCTGGCGGCCCATTAAACTGATGAAAATACGAGGGGATCGAGAGAAAGCCGACGGGATGAGAGAAAAGAGAGAGAGAGAGAGAGAGAGAGAGACGCGCAATGCTGGCTCTTTTTCGAGTACACATCGCGAAGGACCTCAGTAGAGCCGACGTCGTTTTAGATTGAATTAGGGACTCGCATAAGGACTCGGGCCGGTCGGCGCGCTTAACGAGCGCGAAATAACAAGTCCGAGCAGTTATATCTATACACGTAGGTATTCTGTAGAGAAAGTTGAATGTTGAGAAAATTCCGTCCGGTCGATTGAGTGCAGCTGCATTCAAAGGGGCTGCAGCGGCTTCTGCCTTTCGAATCTCTATGCCCGCGCATGTTTTCCGCCCCCCCCCCCTCTCTCGTCATTAGAGATCTGCAGAGTCTAAGCTCGAACTCGCTCTCGGCATTATACCGATAACACTCCCTGGCCGGCTGTTTGATTATATGTATGCGTATGTATGAGTTTATATTTTAGTATATACGCTCTTAAGCGCGTGAGCGTGTTTGCATTAATTGGCCAGGCGCGTTTATGAGGCGCAGCGCAAATATCCGCGCATATTTGCCGGAAATCCGCGAGAGCTCGCTCAATTAAGCCTGTGCAAATCGAAGCCAAGTAAAGTAATCCGGCGGCGCAGCCCGCGCGCTGCATCCCGAGTTTGTTCTCTGCGTACAGTGCGAGCGCGTGATTCTCTCGCTGCTATTAGACCTCTTACGAGCTGTATTAAATACGACTCACTCGAGGTTACGCGTAAAGCATATGGTAACATGCAGTGGATGTATTCCCTTTTGGAGAGGCAAAGGTGTTACACGCGGACTCTGTTCGATGATTGGCTTTTGGATTTTGTGCATCGACCTGCTTGCCAAGGACAAAGTTAGCTAGAGATGCGGGTTTGCGGCTTCTTTCACCGTTAGCCAGGCTAGACCGCCGCGGTGTACATGTATATGCTTTGCGCGCAGAGGGTCGATTCGTTTTTTTTTTTGCGTGCGGATATTGACGTCGTGCGGTTTGGCAGATTGATTTTTGTCTTTTAGCCGTAGGAGTTAACTTTTCGTGCGTGTACATGTTTGATCGACAACTGTTGCTGTGTCAATAGCTGGTCAACGCGATTTATTCGGACGTTACGATCAATACTTTATGCTGGCGCGAAAATAAAGTCGACGACGGAATCGTATTTTGCCGCATCGAATGTGTATCTCGATACTGGAGTTACCGGCATAAATATCACAAGATATTGCTCGCGGAACAAAATTAGGATGCAGTCCGAGCAACTTCGGAGGATTGAAATATTCACCGGAAACTCTAGACACAGATACGCTTTATAAGTTTCGCCTAATTATTCAGCAGGATTTGGAAAATTGCAAATATTTGATCTGCTCTCGGGCGTCAGCGGGTACTGCATATTGTACATAAATCCAATCGCGCGCTTTCCAAATTCGACCTCCCTAGCCCCAGAGAGATAATCGGATACAAAAGGGTCAGAGTTACTTTCTTCGCCAAGCTGCGTCGTGCTACACACGTCATACTCTGTATTCCGCGTGCATATAGCGGCTTGTCCCCGGAATTCACAGGGTCATATGTCCCGCGAGCATAATTCCGTATCTAAGTTCTTTGTAACACATTTGCCGGGGCTTTATGCTCTAACGACGCGCTGTTGGGAACAATATCTTTCAAACAAGGGCCGTAGTTATGGCTACAAGCCAGGAAGGATATATACGCCGCCAGCCAATTTCGGCGGCAGCCGGGATCACGACCAAGGCGTGAAACGCCGCTCCGAGCCTCGGTGTCTTACGTATACACGTGTATACACACGCCAGGTTATGTCAACTTTTTATTAAATTCTCTTTACCCGCATACCCCCCCCCCCCGCCCCCGGAGGGACTGGCCTCTTTGTGTTTTATTTTTCCGCAGATTGCCGGGTAAGGTCGTGTTTCTAAATTACTATTATTTCTGAATTATTATTCGCAGTCATTGACGCGAGTCAATACATACCGTTGAACCGAGCGTTATTCACATATCGAGTGTTTGCAGAACTCGAGTTGTAAGATTATTACACATTCGCTTATTTGTATTTGCTAAGATTTTAAATGTACGTAAGATTCATTATTGCAGTGGATTTGTAAATCATATGAAGCCATATTGACTTAATCCCATTTTAATATGTTTCTTGCAGCCAAAGTCTTCATACATCTATGCTCAAGGAGCACAATCGCACATAAGTGCTTGCGTGCCGATTGTGAGGTTAAAAATCCTAACACGCCCTCTAACGACTTATACTGCTCCCAAAAATTCGCAAAAATGTCTTATCCTCGTCGGCTCGTCCTTGTACTCAAATCCATGAATAGATGTACATATATGTCATAACAACGCTCCACATACCTGTAGCTCACTGTTTGACTCTTGGCTAACGCCACCTCAGCTCGAACTGATTCCTAGAAACTGTGAACATCACGCCATGCACCAACAACGTCCTCAGTCGTAAGAGAAGCACGAAATTAGCTAAAAGAGTGCATTGGTTAGCAGTGAGTTGAAGCTTTTGTCGCAATTATCAGGTTAGCCAAACAAGCATTGGAGAGAAACGATTGAAATGCGTATATGTTACCTACAACCTACCGGTGGCTTACTGCCTCTTCGGACAGAGAAAACCTCCGATATACCGGTGCTGAGATGACATCCGCTCTAAACAAACAATACGAGGGTTCTCAGTTACTAAAGTTTGTATTAGGCGTGCACAGAGTAGTGACCGAGACGTTTCGTTCGCGACGGTCGTTCGCGAAAAAAACCGTTTCGCCGGGAGTGAGCTACATGGAAAATATACCTATACACAAGTAAGTGTACGTGTACATCTCGATACGAAGAGGCCGTGGCAACGTCGATCCTGGACGATGATCCCGGCGACGACGTCGGATGACATCGACGACAAGTTCTCGCTTCCTTTCTTCAGAAAAAACTGCGAAAAACTGATTCGAGTCTCACGAACACCAACGGCCGTTGGCTGGAAGACTCAACGCTGGCGCCATCTCCCGACGGCGAGTCCAACTTCCGCCAAGCGATTGGCCGGTAAATTAGAGACACTCAGCTACTGAAAATAAAAAACGAATAATTTTTGGTATCCAATCGTTGACGATATACGTATGAACAAAATAATGCATCACCCTTGTACTTTCTAATTCTTTTCCTCGATTGTCCTTTCGAGAATGATGCCACTTAATCACTTATGATGACATGGCGAGGATCGAACGAGGATTTCTGGATTTTTCACGCGCTTCGTCGTCGCGGTTTTTGGTGTGAAAATTCCCTAGCCCTCCGAAATTCGACGTATACGTGTGTATGTATACGTGCATGAGCACTTGTGAAATTTTTGCAACGATCATGCATTTTCGGGAAACCCGCGGCGATCCGGAGGCTTTTCTTTGCGGCCAAATGTTCCCGCGGCTTCCGATTCATTGTTGTCGAGGGTAAAAATAAAAGAGCAGTTTATTGGCGCGATTCGCCTAGTTCCATTCAGGCTCGACAAGCTTTGACAGTTTGTTCGGAACTGTTTCTCTGTCTCTTTCCCTCTCTCGCTTGTGTTGGGCTCCACACACACACACCACACACACACATATATATATATATATATATATATAGGTATAACTATATAACTTCCCCTCGTTTACTGTCACACACATGCAGAGAGACAGACAGAGTGTCTGTGCTTTCCCAAAAACTTAGCATCGACAAACGACCTTAGTAAGTCAACATAACCTTACGTTAATTTAACCATAAATAATTAAGTATTTTTTACGATCGTCCCGCAATAGACGAAAATTTCCGCGCACGAATTGGTAGATCGTGCGAGGGAAAAGCCGATGTGTAACTATATAGGAGTCGCCGTAAACTTAACCTCAAAGTAATAGTAGTGTCCCTGTATTTGGCTCTCTCTCTCTCTCTCTCTCGCCTGGAAATATATCAATGAAATATTCCCTGTGTCTGGTATCGAGCTCGCATGAGCATGTAGTTGTTTCAAACATGAGTCTTAGAGAGAAAAAAAAATACTTGTTTTTCATTTCAGTGATGTGAGGGGTTTGGAAACAGTGACGAAGGGACACAACAATAGGATTGGATTACCTCTCGTCAAACTGTAACAAACAAAAACACTCCTATGCCCTCTGCCACAGGTAGTTATCTTTCGTCTACAGAGCTCATTGTGTTTAGTATACAGTAGAGGCTTGTTTCAGCCATTAGTTATATCATTTCCTTTGCTTTAAAATACTCTGAGTACGATGACCACATTTATAGGAATACCTAGAAGAACGCCAACACACGATGTGTATTGTATGTATTGAAAATACGTTGAGAATTAGTGACAAAGATAATGCTACTTCATACTTTACTCCTCCAAAATGTGCACTCCCTGTCGAATCAAGAAACAACATGCTTGTTTCGCAATTTAGAGAGGACCATGAGTTTGATTGAAGGTTCTTTTTCGAGCTTTTGTGCACACAATTGAATATTTCAAGTTCATAGCTTAACAACAAAAATATTACAATGTTTTTCTTATCCAGAGGAGCACCAACTTAAGTTATAAAATCTCTATATCATGTTTTTTAATTCATCAACTGCTATGTAACTGCCAGTAGCCATTGATAGTAATACTACAGTTGCGTTTGGATTGATTCAATGTTGCTCTTTACAGGTGGAGCCAACCCTTTAGGGCAGCAGAAGGGTGGGGGTAATATGCCCAGTAATGAAGAATGTGGAATCCGAGATGTATGGAACCACAATCTCGAGGAAGAGTTTCGCACTATTCGGCAGATTGTGCAACAATATCAATATATCGCAATGGACACAGAGTTTCCAGGAGTTGTTGCAAGACCAATAGGTATGCACTTTTTTCTTTCGGTATTCTCTTTTGAATGAAATTGATGGTAATTTTTTTTTTTATTTCAATCATCTTTGACAGGTGAATTTAGGACGAGCGCAGATTATCAATATCAGTTGCTGCGCTGCAATGTAGACCTTTTAAGAATCATACAGCTTGGACTCACATTTCTTGACGAATCGGGGAATACACCAGCAGGATACACAACGTGGCAGTTTAATTTCAAGTTCAACTTGGCGTAAGTAAATGCAACCTGATAGTAAACGACTCTTCTCTTAATTCTAACTATACTTACAAAATGTCAATCTACAGGGAAGATATGTATGCTCAAGATAGTATAGACATGCTGCAAAATAGTGGTATACAATTCAAAAAACACGAAGAAGAAGGCATTGACCCTCTGGACTTTGCAGAGCTATTGATGACTTCTGGAATCGTACTGGTAGATGATATAAAATGGTTATCATTTCATTCTGGCTATGATTTTGGATATCTCCTGAAACTTCTTACTGATCAAAATTTACCACAAGAAGAAAGTGAATTCTTTGAACTTCTGAGGATATATTTTCCAACAATATATGACGTGAAGGTAAAACATTGAGCAACAATTCATCCCGTGTGATTATTAAGCATAGACTAATTCAATTTTATCATATTCTAGTATCTTATGAAATCCTGTAAAAACTTGAAAGGAGGCTTACAAGAGGTAGCTGAACAACTAGAACTACAAAGAGTAGGTCCTCAGCATCAAGCTGGTTCAGATTCGCTCCTCACTGGAATGGTCTTTTTTAAAATGCGAGAAGTACGTTAATGATACAGTAGTTTATGAGTCATTAGTGAGTCATATACTGCTAATTTAATCTTGCATTACCTACTGAAACAGCGATGATGTACATCATTTGTTTGTTTTGACTGTTTTCAAACTAAATATTTTTGCGAGGCATATATTTAAAATCATATTATTCAACTCAGTTGGCAAGTAAGGAAGCGCGTGTACAATGGGTAATTCAAATTTTCAGATGTTTTTCGAGGACAACATTGACGATGCCAAGTACTGCGGTCATCTTTATGGATTGGGAACGTCTTTTGTCGTCAACGGTTCCGGAGGCTACCTTGACAGCAACGGCGACAACTCGTCGTCATCGTAATAAGAACACGCAACACGTCATGTCCATCAATGATGATTTTCTGTGAATAATTCGTACATGAACCTGATAATGAAGTCCATATTACCTGTCGCGTGTAGATTCTGTACAATTCACAAAGAAACCTACAGTAAATTTTTTTAATTTTGTCATACAAACATTTCATTTTAAAGAAAAAAAAAGAGTTATGCGAGAAAGAGTTAAAAACCTTGTAGAGACACGAGTTTTATTACAAAATTACAGTTGACTGTAAGTTAGTGAAACTAATCGTCCTTGTTCACTTTTGCTTTTTTTTTTTAAAAAAAGGCAAGAGCTTTTGTAACTTCATTTTTTCCGCGCTTATTGTTGATATGTCTGTTTTTTCTCGAGCTCTGTTCCGATTTAGAGCCTGCGTGTATATTAACATGCTGAATGTTTTCTTTCTTTTTTGTAAAAAACGATTGTGAATATATATTAACTCTAAATCGAGCAACAAAAAAAACTATTTTTGCTTTCCTTTCCGTTCGCGAGAGCAAGACAGCTGCGATTGATAAGCCTAGGGCTCAATGTCACATGTAAATGCTATCGTTAACGAACATTGTTTTACTGTCTTTTTTTCTGTCAAACCCCCAAATAAACTGTGATTCTCACATTGCTCCGTAAAAACACCACGATCTTTTTTTACTGAACTCGGCACAAGCTACGTCTCTGCGATCAATTCTTCGACCTCTAGTTTTAGCGGCGCCTCGTGATTTATTGTAAAGCTGTAATAAAGAGGATGTTTTTGGTATCAATCTATACATTATAACCAGGCATTTGTCACTGTAGTACCGTAACAACGATATTGTCACTCGGTACATGCGCCTCCGCCCTTTCGTGTACAATGTACATGCGTCGCCTTGGAATTAGGTCAGAAGGCCCGCTTCTCTTTTTTTTTCCTCTCTCGACTATGCCGCTCGTAAGTACATACATGCGGCGTTGCCTCACGCCTGGCATACCTGTCCACCGCCTCGCGTCAGATAAGCGGGCCGCTTATCTTCCCTATCTCTCGTTATCGCTCGCTCTGATTCCCGCTTTTCGACTCTTCTTGATGTAAAACTACGCTCAGTTACTCCGCGGCGCTCTCACCTGTGTAATCGGCTTGCCCGGCCCCTTCGGTGCAGTTTAATTTATTTTCTCGACCCCCGTTAAGCGCACTTTTCCGCTCGTCCGACAGAAGCTTCGCAGAGCCGAGGATTCGCGCGGATGGGAAGCGGCCATTGAGGTCCCGTCGAATTTTCCCACGTGCATACAAGCGCAGATTTCGAGAACACGCAGAGGAGACCGTCCGGGATGCGTCCGCGAGATTCTCGGACGTCGCGCGTCGCGGCGCTCGTCCTTCTGATCGCCCTGTGCGCGCCCGCCTACGCGCAATCCAACGCGGAGACGTTCGAGAGCGCTTTCGGCCTGAGCAACGCTCAACCGGAGGCCGGCTCCGGCGCCGGGGAAACCTCGCCCGCCGAAGGACCTCACTCGGAGCTAGAAGACCTCGAGGGAGCGAGCAACGACGCCAAGGAGCCCGTGGCCCAGCCCACGAGGGAAGAATTGGAGGATCAGCACGAGGTGGACAAGCTAGCCGACGTGGAGGTTCAGCAGGATCTGGACAGCGGCGACGGCACCGAGGCTCAAGGCCCCAAAGGTTTGTCGCCCAGGATCCTCGGCAGCGATGAGACCAGCGCCAAATACGTGAGATACGGTAAAGGAAATGACGTGCGTGTGTGTGCGTGTGGCTCAGCTTCGATATGGGGGAGAGCCGAGAAAAATAGGCTTATCGCTGTGCACGCCGCGACGAAAGACCGAGAGAGCATATCCATAGGCGTATCACTTATCGCGCCGAATCGGGCCGCACCTTTTAACGCCTCATGGGATTGTTATTTTCTCACCTGCTTGTTGACCAATAATGTCCGTTTTGTTCGGCCCGATTGCGAGAAAGTTGAAAAACTTTCGCTGCTTTTACTAACATTATGCAAATCCTTCGCTGTTATTTCGCTCCACCTGTTGTTTTCGACACCTTTACGAGTAGCACATGCGTATCTGCAGAACCGTTTCTTCGATTTTTCGAAAACACAAAAATGTGTAGTCAAATCTTAGACATTCGCCATATCCGCTTTGAAAGAAAAATCGTAAAAAAGCAGGCGTGACTGGAATTAGGGTTTGGTGCACCTGCTTAATCATAGTAGTATCTATACACGGCTGGTTCTCGTGTGTGTTTGCGGTGCGTCATCCGATGCTTCGATGGTGCCCGCATACACCGCGTCCTGTTATTATCTTGCGCGTATCGCTTATATATCTCGGGAGCTTTATCAGTTACTGGCTCCGGTGTGAATCGCTTGTGAATCATCGTAATTCCGATTCTACTACGCTTTCCACGCGTCGCGCGTGCAATGCAATGCTCTGCAACTCCGAGCGTGGGTTATCGTCTTAGATATTAATACTTTCTGTCGCGATGCGCCACTTTTCTATATAGCATCATCGATTCGCGTTGGAAAATACTTATTTGCTCGCAGTCAAAAATACGTCGGAACTTCCATAAAATTAGTTATGCAGCAATGTACAAACATAGTTGCGAAACTTTTACTTATTCATCGCCGCAAGACGTATTTATAAAATTGGAGCTTCGGATGATGTAATAATAACATTGTTGCGGGTGACCTGATTAAAATTAAGCTTATATATTGAATTACTCTAAAACTTATTGCAGCCGCCAGCGTATTTAATTTCTATTAATGCCGAGAACTCCTTGGATTCGCGATTTTGTTTAAAATGTTCTATATAAAAATTAATTTATTGAAAGAAAAACTACAAACGGATACGAGCACCGAACAATCTACATTTAGAATTGTGAAAATTGATTGATAATGCAAAGGGAAAATCGTATACACGTTTTTTGTTGCCATTTTATTGATGCTTCGTCTGTCATTGCATTTTTCAAAAGATATTTATTTTTCATGCCGATATTTGTCGAGTCGATTTCTCCGATGGCTTTTCGAAAAAAACCTGATTATACAGTTATAAATGAGCCATGAAATCTCGACAGCGACAAGTTTCGCGCAAAAAGCAGCGAACAACAAATAACGACGCGGCTCGTACGGGACGACTGTAATATTGCATGAAAAATAAATTGCAGACTCCGATGACCCGGAGGCCGATCGATATGCTCCCCGACCGGAAGAGTCGACACCCAATTACGTCATCACGGAAGCGAGGCTCAAGGAGATTCGCTCCAAGTTCATGTACTGGTACTTCGACAAAGGAGGCGATAACAATATGGGTGACTACCAGACCGACATTCACAATTCGGTCTCCCAGATCCACAAGAACTTCAACTTCCAGCTGCCGTTCTTCGGATTCCGTTACAACTACACTCGAGTGGGTTTCTCAATTAACTGCGCCTTTTATAACATGTACCTATACCTATAGTGTTTCGCGCTATTCATTATGCCCTCGCCACTTTCAGCTATCGATGAACGGCTATCTGGAATTCAGCGATCCTCCCGAGCAGTACGACACCTACCCGCTGGTGTTTCCCGTGAAGGACTGGCCGAAAACCAACGACCCGGCCTTCATCGGCATTTTCTTCAGCAAGTGCCGTATCGGTCGCCTGAAGCCCACGGATCTCGACCAGCGGAAGCCCGGCGTTTATTTCCGGTAGGGGGTCGCTTTTTTTTTGAAGTTTTTCGTTTCCGTGAAAAAGAATTTTCGAGCGATCAACGCTTTGTCTATTTTTACGGTTTATTGAAAGGTGAAAGGTTCGAAAAGCCCACATTTTCGAAGCTATCTCTGCCGCTGCGTGGTGAATCTTTCAATTAAATTTATCAATTTCAAACGCGTGGAAGCTCGTTCAATTCAGAGCTGTGAAAAAAATGGAATGTAAACTGAAAAAAAAAAAAATCACACCCGTGTCTATTTCAGTCTGGAGCGCGACCTGCACAGACGTACCGACCAGTTCGGCGTGGAGATGCGCGAGCGCGTCATGTGGGACATCCGCGAGGGCGTCGTCGGCGCGGACTCGTTCTACCCTAAGCACGCGGTCCTCGTAACCTGGAAGAACATGTCCTTCGCCGGTGGCATCGACAATTCGCTCTTCCGGACTAACACCTTCCAGCTGGTCCTGGCCACCGACGAGGTCTACACCTACGCCATCTTCAACTACCTCGACATCTCCTGGACCAGTCACACCGAGGCCGGCGGCGATACCACTGGCGGAGAGGGTGGCGTCCCCGCTTACGTGAGTATTCACCCGCTAATGTTATACAATATATAAAAGCGCCGTTTGATCGCATAATCGCGCGATCGAAAACTCGTCGAGCTCGCTCGGCTGGCTTTATTTCCGCGTCACGTTTGCGTCAGATCGCCGCGCACAAAGCGAGACTTAATAACGTTCTCGCACTTCGCGCTCGCGCGAATATAAACAACGTATATAGCGCATCGAGATGGGTATACAGTAGGCGGCTGTTTGCTTTCGCGAAAAAGCGCCGCGACAGGTTTTATGGGACAGGCAGAGTATAGCGTATACGTGATGGGGAAGTTTCTTTTTCATTTCAGATCGGCTTCAACGCCGGAAATGGAACTCAGAGTTACGAGTACATGCCGTACTCGCAGGCGTCGACGGTGAGAGACCTGTCGGGTCGAGGATGGGCGAACGGCTTTCCCGGACGTCACATCTTCCGTATTGACGAGAAGATCATGCTTGGCACCTGTAACAAGGATATCGGTAAATATGAGGGAAAAAAATTAACGAGATAACTCGCTGATGCGTATGTGTACATGAAATATGAGAGGAAAATCGATTAATCGCGGCATCTAATAATATCGTTCAAAAGTGCGAAAATAACGAATATCCATAACTATCGTGCATTATAGGGTTTTACGATTTTGAAATATTCCAGCCGGAGCTCACTTGCCCCTGGTGTTCGCGCCCGAGAGCGGCAACATGCTTGGCGGTACTGTGGTCAACATCACCGGTCCCTGCTTCCAACCGGGCGACAAAATCCAGTGCCGCTTCGACACGGAGATAGTCGACGGCACCTACGTCGACACCAACAGGGCCATTTGCATCCAGCCGTTCGTCAAAGCCGAGGGTTACATCCGCTTCGCCGTTGCCGTGAACAACGGCAGGTACGATTGGAAGGGCAAGTACTTTATCGGTAAGTGCGGCTTTTGATCTTTTGATTTTCAAAACGTACCTTTTAATGTACGAGATGTTGCCTCTTTGCAGAAACACCGGCTTCGGCGACCGAGAAGATCTTCTTCACGACGCGAGCTGTGCACGACCGCGACCCCGCGGAGATCAGGATATCCTGGAACTCGTACAATTTGACCAGCAATCTGAACGCCGTCCTTCAGATATCGCTCTGGGGATACAGAGAGACGACCATTCGGCCCGAGCTCGAATTCATAAACATGATCGAGGTTCGTATGCCATATTCGCGTTTTTTTTTTATTCGAATAAAACCTCACAGGCGCACTCCGATTTTGAATTTTTGAGGGCGAAATTAAAATCGAGTTCGAACATTCATTTTCGGCCCTGATATATTGCCTTTATTTAAATTAAATTTTACGAGGAAGCGAATGGAAAATCCGCTAAAAATATCCAAATATTTCAAATTACGGATGAAAAATTTCACGGATTGAAATCGAGCTGCGCAACGTTAATTATACGCCGCGTCTCATGTATCTGTGCAGGAAGGGACAGTGAACTCCGGCTCTTACGTCATCACCCCGGCGAACTACAAGAACCGCAACGATCCTCTGACCAACGACATGCAGTTCGGCTTCCTCCAGATCAACCTCACCAATCCCAGGCAGTACAGCAACCTGCCCATAACGCCGTCAGTATAAACTTCCTTGAATCCCCAAATATCTCATAATATTCTACATTATAATGCGTTCGCCACCTGCAGGGTCCTGTGGAGCAAACCCATACCGCTGGCCTGGTACTTTGGTCCCCAGTGGGAGCGACTCTACGGCAACAAGTGGCCCCAGCGTCTCTGCGACCAGTGGATCATGCACGACCGGTACCTCAAGAACTTTGCCGGCGAGGTTTCGCTCTGCCCCTGCACCCTCGAGCACGCCCTGACCGACAAGGGCCGATTCCTGCCCGACTACAACTGCGACAAGGACTCGAACCCCGACTGCTACTACAACAAGGGGGCCATTCACTGCGTCGTCACCGGGGCTCCGAAGTGAGTTTGACGCCCTATTTTTTTTTCTTTTTTTACAAATTCAGAGTATTTATGCGCGCTCATTGCTTGCCACTTACGTTTTACCGTGTTGTATATCCCAGTTATAAACAGTTATACTCGAAACAATAACGAGGTGAAATTCGCAGTTTGGACGGTTCGGAGCAGCAGTGTTGCTACGACAAGAACAACATGCTGATGTTGACGTACGACCAGCAATGGGGCTCGCGGCCGCACCGATCACACAACCTCGGCTACCTGCCATGGAACGAGGCTAACAAAGTGCCGACCCTGTCGCACTGGTTCCACGACATGGTGCCCATGTACACCTGCTGCATCTGGCAGGAGGAGCAGGCGGTCGGCTGCGAGACGTTCAGGTTCGAGAGAAGGCCGTCGCAGGACTGTATCGCCTACCAGAGCCCGAGCATCGGCGCCGTCTTCGGGGATCCTCACGTAGCCACCTTCGACGGGCTGGAGTACACGTTCAACGGAAAGGGCGAGTTCGTCCTCGTCAGGGTGGACGACGTCAAGGACAAGCTCGACATCCAGGGAAGGTTCGAGCAGCTGCCCAAGAACTTCTACGGGGAGGTCCGCGCCACGCATCTCACGGCCGTCGCGGCGAGAGGAAACAACTCGGCGACGATCGAGGTCAGGCTGCGACCGAGTCACGCCCAGTGGCGCTATCGGCTCGACGTCTTCGCGGACAACAAGCGGGTCTACTTCGACAGGACGTCCTTGAAGTTCCAGCACTTCGCCGGGGTCGTCGTCTACACGCCCACGTACATCCTCAACCAGAGCGAGGTCATCATAATGTTCGACACCGGGGCCGGGGTCGAGGTCGTCGAGAACCAGGGCTTCCTCACGGCCAGGGTCTACCTTCCCTGGACCTACATGGTGAGCGAGCGATCTCGTCGAGTACGTTTCCGAGTTGACTCGTCGAAACTCACTACCCTCTCTTCTTCTCTCCGCAGAACAAAACCCGAGGACTGCTGGGCAACTGGAGCTACGACATAATCGACGACCTGACCAACCCGGACGGCATGATCTCCTCCATCAGCAACCTGAACAACTTCGAGGCGGTGCACAAGGACTTTGCGATAAACTGGCTCCTGGAGGACAGGGAGGACTCGAAGAAGGGCGCTTCTCTGTTCACCCGGGAATTCGGCCGCACGGCCAGCTACTACGCCAACCGGACCTTCGAGCCCGAGTGGAAGCGCACGCCCGAGGAAATATTGCCTGCCAACAGGTAGCGTATAACGTGTCGGAACTTATTATCGCGCTTTATTCGCCAGCAGTTTGTTTCGAACGCGCGCATTAACAGCTGCGGCTCGATTACCCGGCTTTCAGGACGGTCGACGTTATCCGGGCGCACGATCTCTGCGGCGACTCTTATCAGTGCCAGTACGATTACGCCATGAGTCTGAATCGAGATCTCGCGCATTTCACGCGCAATTACTACGACACCTACACCCAGATACGGGCCACCAACAACAGGAGGAGTGAGCATTGTATTTTCTCTCTTTCAACGCCGCACGTCTGTTTATGTTCTATAACGAGTTTCGCGCTCTCTGCCGTCAGTAATATCCTGCGGAATCCTGGAGACGCCGCGGTTCGGACGGAAGAGCAACTTCCTCTTCGTGCCCGGGACGAGGGTCACCTTCGAGTGCAACCAGGACTTTGTGCTCATCGGCGACCAGAGGCGCATCTGCCTGCCCGAGGGCCGCTGGGACATTCCGGAGTACGGCTTCACCGAGTGCCTTCGTAAGTATACCGCTTCGTCTATATACATCTTATTTCTAATTCCATCACGACCACTCACGATTCGGCTCGCACGATAACGCATCATTGATCTCGGCGAGCTCATCACAATCATCGCAAATCGAACGACAAAGTGCTCATGAATACACGCAACCGCGACCTTCTCTCGCATCTGGCGACCCACAGGGCAAGTCGAGTACTCCCAGCGCACCGCCTGGACGACGATGGGCATAATAATGCTGGTCCTCCTGCCGGCGCTCCTCCTCGTGGGCGCAGTCTTCGCGATAATCCGCAGGAAGCAGGAGTCCGGCAACATCACCCAGGCCGACTCGGGCAAGTCGTCCTGGCGCTTCTCCGAGCGCAGCCCCGGCTCCTCCTCGAGACAGACGACGCCGCTCAAGCTGCGGGCTGCCTCGCCTCTCTCCGAGTCGAGCGACAGTCTCGGTGCCGACAAGGCTCACAAGCCGCGCAAGTACGACGGCGTCTACTACACGCACGAGCCGCTGCCGGGCAAGCCCGACATCGATTTCGAGGACAAGCAGTGGGACCTGAGCCTCAAAGAGGACGAGAAGAACAGCCCCGTCAGCACGGCCAGCTCCAGTCGGAAACCCGAGTCGCTCACGCTTACCGCCTCGCCTTCGCCCGTTGCCCCGACCGTTACTACTCTGCCTCAGAGCACCAGGACCAGCGACGTCTAACGCGCGCTTGTTTTTTTTTTTTTTTTGATTCGTTTTATTGTTTTTCTTTTCATTATTTTCTTTGTTCGACATCGACACACGGGCTCGGGAGGTACATCGCGCGCTCCGTCTCGAAAGCTGATACGCGCGATAATTCTTCGCTCAGCGTGTCCGAATCGCGAGATGAGAGCTCCTTCTTTTAATTAGTCCGACTCCAAGCACCTCCGTCGCGCGCATAACTCTAGTTTTTAACCCAACGATAGTATATACACACAGCTTGCACCGCGTTCGCTTAACCGAAAATAATCTTCACGGGCGGACGAACGCTTCGCGCTCGTTCCAATAAACTTAACTCTTTCTCTCTACCTTTTCAGCGAAGCGTGCGTACGTTTCGCTGCGAATTATACTTTTCATCGCTTTTCCGCGCAGACGTATACTTTAATCCGTTAAAACAGAGAAAAAAAGCACGAAAACGAGAGACGCTATTCCGAATAGGCGCGGCGTTGCTGCATCTGTCGCTGATAACGCGACGCCGTCCGATAAATGCGAGGGCAAACTTTTTTTTATCTTCTCTTTGTATAGCCTCCGTCTATAACCGCACATACGCACGCGATCTGTTGGGCAACGCTCGCGGGACCGGTTTACCTGCGCCGCGCTGATGCGATCCCAAAATTACGCTCGTATCTGTATACTCTTTGTCGAGACGTGCGCTGGTGCGTTGCGCAATGAGGAGGTGGTATTCGAAACCGTGGAATAGAAAGCCTATACGCACGCCTGATATTATATAGAAGTGTGATCGTCGCTCTCGTCGCAAATGTATACCGCATGACCACATGATGGATTTTTAATATATAACACTGCTATATTTTACTGTTTTTATTTACTTTTATATCGATTACATGTATATGCAATAAACGTTTTTGTACACAAGTATAGACGAACAAGAGCAGGAAATTTCTATTCCACGAGTTTCCAAAACAAAAAGATGATTTGCGATGATTGTCCGTGTTGAGAGTGAGATTTTCTTGAACTTTCTTCAACTGTCTCCGTGCGTGGAATGGAAATTTCCGTCGCGTCGCCTCGTGAAATTTTCATTCCCCACCTCTATAAGCCCCATCAGATGATCCGCCCTGCATAACACTAATCCGCGAAACCCTCGAACCGAAATCCACCAGGTCAGCAAGAGTTCAGCTCGAGACAGGCGGGAATGGCCTCGGGTATAATCCTGGTCTGCCTCGTGCCCATCCTGCTCATCGTCATCTGCGTCGCCTTCCGCGTCCTCCAGAGCCGCAAGGAGGAGCGCGAACGAGAGGAGGCCTTGGACAGGTAAAGAATTGCTCTCGATACACGCTTTATTCGTCTTGAGCGAGAGATTCATGCAACGCATTGCCCGGAATTCAGGACCCGACGGGTGGAGATGCAGAGGATCCGGAAGTTCAACGAGGAGGAGAGGCCTGCCTCGAGTCTCGAGGCCAAGAGCACCTAAATCTGCCGACTGCTATATCGATCGGATGGAGAGAAGACGAATCGAGAGTCATCACGCGCCCGCGCTCGCATGCATCTTCAACCCTCCATTTGGATAGATATATTTATAACTTATGCATATGTATACTACTGTCATGAAAGTCATATACCGATTAAGCAGTGCTGTGTGTGCCCTCTTATCTGCTCGAGGACGGCTGAATGGATTTATATTTCGTCTCTTTTTTATGTTTTTACCTTATCATATACATCAGACGTAGTTTTTAAGCTTCCTTTTTTACCTTTTTCTTATATTATATAGGGTTCCTGCGTGATGTGAACGTGTAAGAGAATAATTATAGCATATAGGCATAAAGTGTATGATGTCGCTCGGAGATCGACGGTACAAAATGTTTGTAGCTGTAGTCGCGTTTTTATATATTGAAATACAAATAAATTCCGAAAAGTTGGTTTCTCTTATGCATACTGTTACTGAAATATATACATCATCACGCCGATAATCGACCAACTTCGGAGGGAGCATAATGTAAGTATCAGTGATGAAGTTTATACATTTGCGATTTCCAATGAATTGATTGCATTCCGAAAAGTCTCCCCAAGTTTGCCGAGGGAATGTCCGTGTACTCGCTGGATTCCCTGGAAAACGAGCGGACACCGACTCTGAAAATCCCGGATACGCTCGAACTATGCGCCGGTAAATTTTCAAAATACTTACTTAACCTCCCGCTGAGTTGACTCTCGGCCGAGAAAAACCCACGTTGCTCCGACCTTTGATACCTGGCGCACAGTACCTTCATATAATTCATACGGATAACGCGTATACAGCAGCGAAATGCGAGCGAGAAAGTTTTCCCACTCTAACCCCTCGAAAACTTACATTCTTACATGCATTCCGGCCGTACGCGATCATCAGGAGGGAGTAATGAAACCGCAGAGGTCGCCCGCGTAAATCGGAGCAGCTCGAAGAATGCGATAATTGCATCGGGGGAAAATTCGGCTGCTGCAGCGAGGCAAAGTGAAATCCAGCATCAGCTGTCGGCCTCCGGCATTCCTCGCAAAAAGCTTGCCAGCGCAGTCCCACCCCCGGCTGCTGCTGCTGCTGCTGCTGCATCGCGACGACTCTCCGGGCAGAATAAGCGGCCCGAGTCTTACTTGGAACTCTATCGTCGAAGATTCAGTGAGCTGCTCTCCGATGCTTCTTCCGCTTTCCTTCTGCGAGTTTATTTTATTTTCTCTCCCGCTTTTAACGTCTTTATCTCTCGCGACTGGCACCGGCTTCTCGCGATTTTTCAATTAATCGGAAAGTGTGGATTACGTATATTACAGACCTGTGCGTTATTAGTTTAGCGAATTAACATTCGAGTCTTTAATTAAAACGTTACATTCGAGAATTTAATTAAAACCAAAATAATCATAATGCCGGGCGAATTCGATGTTGCTGCCGTTATTATGTCGGTTTTAGCTCTGATGCTCCGGGCATCGTAATGTAAATATATTACTCTTTATTATCCATAAATTATCGCGACTATAACCTGCCTGTGCGAATCGAAAGGATGTGGCAAAAAGATTTTTACTTTTTCCTCGCCGCGTAGTGTACGGGTATATAGAAAAAAAATCGACTCGAAGCGTGAAAAAAGAACGCGCGCTGCATTCGGAGAAGCGAAAGTTCAATTTGGGTAAAAGCCGTGACGCGTGCAGACTGTTTGACAGAAGAGACAGATTTGATGGCAAAACTATTTTGATGAAGCATTTCCCGCGGATTTGCAGGCTGCCCACGGGGCATCGCGCGACGTGTCCGTTGCGAGAAATAAAAAATTCGATCTCGAGCACTTTGTTATACCTTCGCTGAAAGTAATCCTCTGCGAAGGCGCATCGTTTATTTTGCAAACGAATCGCTGTCGGGCTATAAGAGGCTTTTCATAGCAGCGTTCGCACTTTCGATAGATTTCGAATATGAAAATATAGTAAAGCTGGTTTGGATATCCTCTTTGTTGATTTCAACTTCAAAGTAATTATACATCACGTTATACATCTCGATAATAAGTATGATTATCAATTGCCGAACGAGGTATAACATTGAGCGTATTGCGATTTCGGGTAATGCGAGCAACGAAATTAACTGCGCTGCGCGTTAAAAATCCGCATTGAAAAGCAGCGATTTCGGTAGAAAATTGCCAGTGTATAATTATACAATTCGCAAAATGACTCGCATCGAAAATCGAGGTTGTAATTAAAACGTTTGCCTATATTCACCGAAGTACACACATCGAAAAGCGAAATTCGAGCTTGGCAACCCTTTTGAAGATATAAGAATGAGCACACAAGTCTCTCAGTTTTCCCGCATCGGATCCCCTCGGAGACCTGCAATCCTTTCCGCTCAGCCAATATTTAGCCGAGGAAAATATGCCCACTCTGATCTATAAGTCTCGTAAAGCGGTCATCCTCCGTATTCGCGCGAGCAGGTGCCGAGGCGTCGGGCTCCCCAGAGGCGGCTGGTTTGTCTATTTGCGGCGACAGTTCGAGCCGACTTCTCGACGCCGGCGCCGAGGAGAACGTCTCGCGGGACGATCGGAGCGAGCTGAGCTTCTATCGTCGACTCCTCGACGAGGCCGAGGCCGAGGCTTACCAGCGGCGCACTTCTCGCGACGCGACGTGTTTCCGGCCTTACACCATCGAGGACTACAGGATTATCAGAGCCACGTCCGCCAAGCTCGACCGGTCGCTCGGACCCGATCGCGATGACGTCTGCGCCAAAGTGTGTACATCGCTTGAAATCGAGCATATTATCCAATAAGCGCGCGTCGGGGCTGAATCTTAGTTGAACGCCGGCCATACCGGGCTCGGGGGATCGAGAACGAGTGAAAAAGTCGGGAAATCCGATAATCCGTAATTAATTCAATTCAATATCCCTCAAACGCCGCCGGGAGGACGTTCGAAATTTCCAAAGGAGACCCTCCTCACCTAATCCACAGCCGTAGTTCAATCCCGCGCGCATCAGCTTACAATTTCACGCAAGACCTAAAGCGAGTTATGCGCGCGATTCCGCTTTCCCTCTCCGACGGTCCGGCTTTTAGCCCATCAGCTTCAATCTAATAAACTGCAGAATGCGCTTTCCTCCTTTTCTTCCCTCGCCCGCCGCGTACACGTATTAGATATACGTATACAGCAGCTATAGCTCCGGGGCTTTCTTTGCGTTTAATCAAATCCAACTGCGAGCGAGTTGCATAGTTTCCGCGTCCTTTGCATGCCCGTTCAAACCCATAAGCTCGTTCCGTGAATGTATTTTCAACAATTATGTCCATTCTCGCGTGAGCGATGTTCGAAAAGACGCTCAATGGCGCTTATTATATGTCCCAATGAGAAATCGATATGCCCAGCGTTAAGCTTCCTCGGTGCCGTACATAGTATGCACTATGTATAAAATATATATTCAGGCTTTATTTATGCACGCCGAGATCGATTTTTACGACGACGACGTCGCGATGATAAAGGAGTCGAAGCGAGCGGAGCATGAAGCACCGCGGCGGAAGTATAATGCAAGGCGAAGCGAGGCGAGAGGCTGCGTTAAAGCTCCGGAGGTAGTAATAACTATTAATTAGCCGGGCAATCGCTTCTCGCGATAAACAGCCGCGACGCGGAGTTTCCCCTCGGGTTTAACGAGAAGGGTTGCGCTTGTATAAATATTATACATTTATAGAGAGAGAGAGAGAGAGAGAGAGAGAGAGAGAGAGAGAGAGAGAGA
>QLSS01000026.1:1662324-1708462 GCA_024372645.1 Trichomalopsis sarcophagae | reverse complement strand
GAGAGAGAGAGAGAGAGAGAGAGAGAGAGAGAGAGAGAGAGAGAGAGTTTGCCCGGAATTTTAATCCCGAGCGCTTCAATTAATATTTCGGCGGCCGGCCACTGTTCTTAAAACAGCCGGGGGCCGACTCTCGAGCGCAATGTAATGGGATTAATTGTCGCGGGACTCGGACTCTGTCTGCTCTCGGGCTTGTCCTACAATAATTAAACGTCAACTTTTAATTAGGCTAATTGCTGCTTCTCTCGTCTCTGTGCCGCTTGGATTTTTTTCGCTCGAAACGCTTTGGACAGATGTACGTTTCTACCGTTTCTACCGTATGACAGCCGTGACGCTGAAAGCTCATTGAATTTTCAGAGGGAGCGGCTGATTCGTCGCAGATCTTACGGCGACGCCGCGAGTGCCCTAAACCGCCAGCGCATTAGTTCCGCGAGCAAAAAAGTGGCCGTCAGCAGCAGCCGTAATAAGGTATACCTATGCTTTTAAATCCGACCATCGATATCCTTGCGAGCTTTCGCTCGAGCGAATGTCTGCCGCAGTGAAATTGGCCTCGAGTAGCCGGCTCATATCGGCGCGCGCACTTAATTGCCAATTAGAGCTTAACGATCGAGCCGTCGCATTGATAAATAAATCACGATCGGAGCATCGTCGCGATAATGAGTCTCGCGAGAGCGAAAAGTCGCGCCTGGCCGAACGAGTAGACAAAGCTCGCGACTAATGGACGTGTCGCGGGGGCGGTATGTATATCTGTATAGAAAGCCTCTTTGTCTTCTCTCTGTCTCTCCTTTGCACCGAAGCCAGGCGAATGGAATTGTGTAATTGAATTGAAGGCCAGTAGCGCGCACCTTTGATCTCGAAGGCGACGCTCGGGCATAATTAACGATAATTGCGCGCGAGCTTGCAGCTGCAGCAGCGGCATTATGTACATTCGATTCCGGAGCCGTCTCTTCTTTCCCCTGCAGCTCTTTAATTTTACAGTAGTGCCGTGTCTTCGGCTTCTTTCCCCCCATCTCTCTCTCTTTCTCTCGTTATCCCTATCGAAAAATTCGATGAAAATAGGCACTATTAGTTTAATCGACCGCGGGATCGAGAGAAAGCTCGGCGCTGCGCGCGACATCGCGGGACAACACACAAAGGAGAGCCGCGCGTTTCGGCTATAAGTGTCCCGAGCGCTAAGATAGCCGGCCAGCTCGCGAACGTAAAAGGAGCGAGAGATAGAGAGAACAAGCGCGTCAGCGGCACTATCCGAACGTAAATTCAATTACACGCACAAAGCGAGAGATAGAGGGGAGAGGGAGACCGCAGCCCCGAAATGGCTACGCGGTTGCGCGCGACTCACATGGATAACCTTGCAGCGCCGGCAAATTACATTTCGATTCTCGGCCCTTTGTCTTCTTCCTCTCTCTCTCTCTCTCTCTCTCTCTCTCTCTCTCTCTCTCTCTCTCTCTCTCTCTCGCTTTGCGCGGTGCCCTGCTATATACTGCAATGAGAGATGCTGTACCTACGCTCTGCGGCTGGCTTTGGCTGCTGCTATTCTTTGCCTCCCCGCTGTTTTACTCGCGGCTAAGTGTACCGGACGCCGAGTCTTGTCGCGCCATTCGCGCAGACCGCGGAGAAACGCGAGCGCCTTATCGAGTGGATGGATATTTTTCAGCGGCTTCCGAATAAAGAGAAGCGCCTCCGCGATGTTGTACGGTCTCTCAAAGCTCTCGCGCACTCCTGTACACAATGCCCATACCCTCTTCGCGCACTGATTTCTTTGTGTCATTCCCTGCAGAGCGTCGCTACGGCTCAGGGCCCTCAAAGTCGTCGCGCGTTGGAAATCACCGAGGAGCCCTCCAGCTCTTTCGACGTCTCAAAGGTAAGACTCCCCATACGTATACCGTGTGTACTCGTCCTTTTTCGGCCGGCACTGCACAGCCTCCTCGGGAATCGCGCGCTCGATTTCGGCTCAAAGCTCCCGAAAGGACTCCACGCCGGGGGCACAAAGCTTTCGCGCGCTGCACTCCTTGTATGTATTCCTCGCCCCTCGCGCATCCATCTCGTTCGCCTCCCCCCCCCTCTCTCTGTTTCTCTCGGCGGATTCGACTTTTTCTCCATGTATCACTCTACACAGCCGGCGGCCATTCCTTCTTGCCGATTGAATCGGCAGGTCGTTAAGCGGAGCTGCAGCACCGGCACTGGACCCCCTCGACGCTGCAATCAGTCGGCCAACGCGTCATCCATCACGAGGACGAGACTGCAGCCCGGGAAATCGAAAGAAGGAGGCAAAGTCGAGGCGAGCTTGCAAGCGCTCAGGACGAGACATTTCAATGAGAAGCGAATGATAGATCAACTCGTCGCCCGCGCGATGTTGCTGCGCGCCTGAGCTTGCTTACACTATTATTGTGTGCAGTTTTCTCGAAAGTTTCTCGAAAAATAAACCGTCGGGCCGCAATGCTCCGATTGTCTGCCTTATCGTGTATACAGCCGTTCTCTTGCGACGCAGTCCGTAATAACAAATTTCCGCGAGGAATCTAATAAAAACTTGCGAATTTTCCCCGAGACCAAAAACGCTCATCGGATTTCCGTGTATACCTTCGGAAATATAAACTGCTTTAACGTCGAGCTCTTTTATGTCGAGAATAACAGAAGGGGATAATTGTCGAGAGAACGAATGAGCCTGGAAGCTCTAGGCAGAACAGCGCATACAGAGGCAGTTTCTACCTGTGTGAATAAAGATGGTTATACAAATCACTGGTATACAAGTCGCGTATATATTTTCAGCGACGATTCGCTTCCTTCCGCGGCTTCAGGCAGGCGCGACAAACAGCCGCACGTCCTCGATAATTCGCCTACACTCCCGCATTTTTATTTGAATGAACACATACCGGCTTATTATGTTATAAGCGTCCGTCGAGTTTGGATAAATAAACGCAGGAGACTACAGTTAATAAACGCGCTTTATCCTTTCATCGTCATAAACAATTCTAATTTTTCCGTTGAATAAATGGCCTCGATCACGCGATGCGCAATCGAAATCATCTATTATTCAAATCAATCCGCGGCTTGGCCCGCCGAAATCGATAAACAAAATCGGCGGCCGTGCCTAGCGCAAACAGTGCGCGCGAGCAGCCGATGCATCGGGCGCGAAAAAAAGCTCCTGTTTGTCTAGCTTCGAGCGGTCGATTGTGTTTGTCGATTCGCGTCGAAAGGAGCCTCTTCGTAATGCGTGCACGCGAGGGAAAAAAGCAACGCCGCGGTAAATACATGCGCTGCGGCCGAGTGTACCGCGGACTGCCGCACACACGCTATTCGCCGATTCGTCGGTTCTTTAACGTGCCGCGCTATGTTTACGTATACACACGTGTGACGCAGCAGTAGTCGCTGATTTGTACACACAAGTACAGCGATTCGTCCCCGGGACTAATGGAGAGCTTATATTTCAGCTTTTATGACTCTCGAAAAATTACATCTGGACGTCATTCGTCAACGGAATTCCAGGGAAAACGTTATGGGTCAGTTATTTTGGCGGATCAGGTTGGAAGCTCGCAAGGGAAGCTTTTGAGAATTGTAACGGTCCCCGTTTTTCCAAAAACTGATCTGAAAACGGAAGGAGAAAAAGGGCAAGTCTCACCCCTTGAGCCATCGTCCCCTCTGCTATGTATACCTTACACATACCCCAGTCCCCCATCAGAGGTCTCTCGCGCGGGGCGAACACACCCGCCGCTACGAAGGAATCTCCCCGCAGCTATAGCGGCCGAAAGAAAATCGATCGACGGACAGGAGGCGCAGCGGCTCTCCGCGCATGCATCCGTCGCCGAACATGGCGCCCCGTCGCCGCACTTGGAGGATCCCTGCGCTCTTTCCATCAGGCCTAAATAATCGCGGACGCATATAGTGCCCGGAACCTCGGCTGTCCTTGTCCCGCGGACACGACGGCAGCTCTACTATCTCTCTCTCTCTCTTTCTCTCTCTCTCTCTCTCTCTTGCGGATGTGCAGCGAGTCGGTGGGCTGCTGCCTTAGACGGGCCTCGAGCAACAGCAACAACAACAACAGCGACGACGACGACTTCAAGTTATACCTGCAGCCCAAGCCCGACGGCTTTCGATTCGCCTGTCGGCATTCATCAATGATTCAGGTGGGTCGAGCTTTTATTTGTTATTGCTGTATATACCTCTCGATTGATCCTTCTCCGCTCTCGCTCGCTTTGCTGTTCGGCAGTTCTCGTCCTTATCCACCGAGCGCGCGCCGCCGAGTCCCACGTGACTTGCGCGAGCTTGCGCGTTTCGTCTCGCGGCAAATTTCAACTACTTTTCCCTCGCGGCAAATTAAATGCGCGCGGGCCCGTTTGCCTCGAACTTTTGTTTTGCTCTCGCGAAGGCTGCAGTATATGCTTCTCGGATTAACTTGCCGCGCGGCGCAATTCATGCGACTGTACATCTTCGCAACGAGTTGTCGCGGAAGAAGAGCCGTCTTGAGACTTGACTTACATACGCGGGACATTTCAAGCGCAACTTCTCTCTCCCTCTCTCTATCTCTCGCGGTTCTGCGTCAGGGGGACGAAGTATACTTACACGCCGGCAAACAATGAGCCGAACGTCGCTGCTGATTTCCAACTTGTTCACCTGTCGCGCGACTAACTTTCGCTGCGCGAGGGTGACTGTGCTCCGCTCCGTGTACTGTACTCTATATACTCGTTCGCTCGGCGACGCGAGAGCAAACAAGCGGAATCTACTTATGAACTGTGATCTCCGCCGCGCGCTAGAGAGAGAGAGAGAGAGAGAGAGAGAGAGAGAGCGAGAGAGCTCAATTAAAAGCTCGACGTTCGCTCTTTCGCGACGAGGGTCCGTCGAAAGTTTTTCGTAAAAGCTCCCTCGCGCCGCGTCGGTGGATTTTTTCAGGAGAACAGAAGGTTCTCGTACAGGTGCATCAATGATTCATACGTAAATTTTTATGCAACCATCTTTCTCGCGTTGAAAATCTCTGTTTCTCTTGGTAACGCGCAACGTTATTTTAGACGATAAATCCGTCGAAATTGTCAAATGAAATTGTTATCAATCCCCGCAGAAACAAACAAATTAGCGTGCATCGTTTTTCACCAATACGTTCTCTAACGTACTAGTTGTTCAAACGTTTAAATCGAAAGAAAATGTTCATTTGAAGTTACAGAATTTAACCGTACGGGATACGTGCAAATGTGGATAGAGCACCTGTAATACCTACGTATACGTACAAGACCGATCGATGAACTTTTCCTCCATCGCGCATGCAGGCACACATAACAAGCTCCGGCGGGATCGGACGTAGCACCTGCACTCGTCGGACACCAAGTGTGTTCCAACAAGAAGAGTGAGAGGGAGATAGAGTCAGTTCATTAACTGGCCGAGCTGCGGTTCGACGGGATGTATCTATAGAGCTATATAGCGGCGAACGGCTTTGAAGCGGCAAACGCCTGGGGTATCTGCATAGCCTCTGGGCTGCTCCTCGGCGCCCAGTTGGAATCATCTCTCTATCCGCCTTGCGATTCTCTCTCTCTCTCTCTCTCCCTCTCTCACTCTCCGTCTATTCTGCTAGGCTTACCGCAATTGTTGACTCTGCCCCAGCGTCGCCTATACTCTCGTCGCCGAGCTGAAACAACTTGGCGCGCGTATTGTTCGCTTGCGCCGCCTATACGACTCCGCGACGAGCTTCTACTCGGAAGGTCGAGTCGCATTGCCGAGTTTGGGTAAATGTATCGTTTTTAAGCCGCGCGTTTGGGGGATTTAGTAGCTCGAGCATCAGTCGGATATCGCGCGCTGAGCTGCTTGCTTTGTCGAATGCGCTATCGGTTTGCGGCGCTTTGCGAGGGTCTTGTTTCCGGGATACCGCGATTTAGGTCGGTTCGCTCTTCGATTTTTTGGAGCTTTCTCACGTTTCACGAATTTCCGATGATGATTTAGTGAAACGATTACAATGACTGTTTCAGATTTAGCATATGTAATGCACGAATCGTAATTATTTCCGTCCGCACGCGCTGCCAATTTTCAAACCTCGATGAATAAATAGATACAATATTATTCATGACGCCCTGGCCCATCAGTTTAGCAACGAAGCGGTATACACAATATTCGAAAATCATGTGCGTTATGTTTCATTCACGCACGTCGAGTCGAAATAATCGGCGGACCATACATCAAAATAGAGATAAACGCGGGCCGGCGGTGTATATTTTCGTCGCTCCCTGATGATCTGCCAAGTTTCGCAAGCTTTCTACAGTGCGCTCGTTCATCCTTTCGTGCAACGTCGAGACGATACACGATCACCATATTTCCCATTGTCATATAGCGCAGCTAACGCGTGTACAGATGTATAGCTATAGTTGCTTCGTACGCCGGGAAAATGAATTTTTTTATATTTGCGCGTTCGTAAGCGCCTTTGACGTTTGGCCTGTCGATTTTTCCGAGCTTTTTTTGTACGCGGTCCGTAGTTGGAATAAAAATCATCGCGAGCAGCCTGCGTTCTTTTTCAAGCGTGTATTGAATGCACGTATACGCGTGTGCGCACACGACGAGAGCGCGTCGGCAAAAGAGTAGTCGTGAAAAGAGAAAATCAAGGGTTTTTCCTGTTCGAGGATCGAGTTTGCCGATGCTGTTAATAGATTTGCTTTCGAGAAAAAAGCTCCATCAATACCTCGGATTTTCATTATTTTCAGTGGTTGCGAAGCTACCGCGAGTATATCGTTCGAAAAAGGACGTTTTAATAGAACACTGGCGCTTCCGCCACTCTAAGACACTCGTCGCTGAGAGAAAACGACGAAATTCACATCGCCAATTACGCAAAGGATGAGCGAGAGGGAGTAGAAAAAAAGCTCGAGTGGAAGAGAGAGAGAGAGAGAGATAGAGAGAGAGAGAGAGACAGGGGAGAGTCGTCGGCAAACCTCGCTAACGAGGGGTAAACGTGATTAGGTATTCGCCTCGTCGGTATACTCCCATCTTTCGAGAACGCGTATATAGTCGCACACATACACGTCGCTCTCGGGCTCTCGGAACCGCACGAGTTGCTTTGACGTCGTCGTCATCGGCGTCGCCGACGTATACACACACATTTTTCCCGGCTGCAGCAGCGCGAAACGAAATCAAGTTTCGCAGCTCTTTCTCTCTTTTATTCCTCGCTGCAGCTCTTTGTTCCGAGCCGTGCCATTCTCGCGCCCGAGCGAGCTCTTCGATGTCTTCCCCCCTCCTCTGTCAGCGCTTCCCTTTAAAAGCCGACGGCAGATATTTGCAGCCGGAGGTCGGCTATTAAAAAGAGGAGAGCTCGAGCGAGAGGAAAATAAAGAAAGCCGAGTGATCGGCCGGCTCTGTGTGCGTGTGTGTATATTCGTATATATGCATTTGTGTATGTGCGCGCACGGATAAAGTCTGCTGCGAGAAAAGTCGTATTTGATAGAAGCTCCGGAAGAAGAAGCGGGTGCTGTATATATATATATATATATGTATAGAGAGAGGAGATATACGGAGGCAGTCGAAGCTATGCGCGCGCGCTGCTGATGCAAAGGAGCAGAAAGGGAGTTTCAAAGCATTTCCAATTCGCGGCTCTTTCAGCGAGAGAACGTAAAGTCTGGCCCGAGACAGGAAGCGTCCGTAGAAGCTGCGCGCGTGTATCGCCGTGCGGCTGCACTGGCGCAAAGAGCTTACCCCGCGCTCGCGTAATGAATGGCATTCAGTTTATTTCGTCGCTCGCGACGGCGAATTCAGCCTCTCTTCCCGCGAATAAATTGAAAGACTCCCAGCCGGCCTATCGGCTTATAGCCTCATTTTTCCCGCGACACCCCTTCTCACACGTGTGTGCACGGCGATTTTAATCTCGGCGCAGCCTTATACACACACACGCGCGCGCGCACAGATATACTCCTCCGCTTTATCAGCCGAGCTCCATCCATTTCCGTTGCTATCTCGCCGACGAGGTCCGGCTCCTCTCCTCCTACTCCGTCTTCTTTTTTATCTGCGCCGCGGAAGCCTTCGAAGAGAGAGAGAGAGAGAGAGAGAGAGAGAGAGAGAGAGAGAGAGGGAGAGCTCGGGCCAAAAGCTGCTGAATAGTCCATTGAGGAGATACGCGCGCGATAATAAACGGATCGGCTCTCATACACCTATATAAGGTCTTTACGGGGGGAAAAGAAGAATTTCGACGCGCGCGTATTATATAAACGCATATAATACACTGTTGCAGCAGCACTTGGCCTATAGGCGGCTTTGTTGCGAGAGAGGCTTGCGCTCGCGGAGATGTGAAAAAAGCTTGTTTTCAACGGGACCCACATACGAGAGGCTCTGGCTACGCGACGTCGTCGACGTTTTCTCGAGACTCCAAAGCGCGATTTAATCCAGCGCGTCAGTGCATCGCAGTGCCGTTGTTTTAGTTCTCCGGCACGATGAGTCAATTTCAACTACTTTTAACGAGATTCCGCATGAAAGTGGGTCAAAGCTCGTCTTTCTCTCGCACGAGCGAATTTTAGCCGAGCTCCGAGGATATTTTTTAACGTCAATTAGCCCCCGATCGATATCGCTGTATTAATTAATTTATAATGCACGCCGAATTCGAAATAGCTGCGACAATTATCGCGAAATCGGCGAAAGTTATCTTTAGCGCGAAACAGCAAGCCGCGAAATCGATTTCCGCGACGAGAGCCGGGTTCTCTCTCTCTCTCTCTCTCTCTCTCTCTCTCTCTCTCTCTCTTCGATGGTACTAGAAAGCTTCTATAAACAGTGTGCGTTTCAATCTAAGCTGCGAGCGCGCGCCCGCGTAAACTTTGACAGGTACAATGGTCAATATAGCAGTTCCCGAGTGTACACTCGCCGACGAGTGTTGAACATTCAAGCGATTATATGATATTTCGGGCGCGCCGAGGAGAGTTATTATAAGGTTATAATTGAAAAATTTTTCGAATTCGCTTTTGCAGAACTCAACGCTTCTTCTTTTCGCTCGTTTCGACGAGCGCCGTCAGACTAATTTTCTCATCTCGAAGCCCTACTCCGCAAGATAGATCGGGAAAGCGCGGGAGAGGAAACAAGGCAAGTTCACCATGAGGGAAAAATGCCGTGCGGCGTTACGCGCGGCCGGGCTGTTCCAGTTTTGATTTAACACGCGGCTCGCGATAAAGCCCCGTCGGCCGCGCGAGCGCATGCGTATATACATTTCCGGGCGAGCAAAGAAAGCGAAAAATTCAGGCCCCCCCCCCCCCACATAAATCCCGCGGCAAGCTACTCCAAAACAAACGCATATAAACATGACGGAAGTACTTTTATAAGAGCGTTAGTTGAAAATACGAGAGCGAGACGGAGAAGGAGTGTATACTGGCAAGCGGCACGCGGCGGTTTAAGAAGAAATATCTACAGAGGGATGGAGCGCAACTGCGCGCCTTTTCCGCGCTACTCCACCTATGTAATATACATGCGGACTGCTGTTGTACAATATAGAGAGTCGCTATACGCCTATACAGGGGGGAAAACTGCGCTGCGCAAAGGACCACCGCCGCGACAAATTGCAGGGGACGCGCCACCGCGCCGGTGATTGATCATGCGAACTCAGCTTGTTATCGCGAGCGATTCTGCGGCTGCAGGGCGATGTGCGTCAGTTTCCGCTTGTGCGCGGCCGCTGAGAGCTTGTCTTGGATGACGATGGGTCATCGCGGAGCTGTGTTGTAAAGTGCTTTTGACTCGCATACTACTAGATTGTTAATCATTTGTTTCTCTTTTTGAGTTTGTTACTCTTCCTCCGAGTCGGGATCACTTGCATTAGGAATTTTCTAATTTGAAAATACCGGAAATTCTAGGAGCTTTGGCACATTTCTCTTGAATAATCTACGCCTCTGACGCGCTCGCGAAAGCTTTGGTTTCATTTTGAAGAGCTTTAGCAGTCTTTCATCGAGATAAACAATTCTGTTGCTCGCGTTAATTTTTCCATTGATCAACTTTTGTTTACTTTGAATTTCTCTCGTCAAAAATAACGCAGTATATACGTTTTTCCAATGAGGTCAAAATCGAAATAGCGGTATCAATTTTTTTTCTCGATATCTCAGTTAAAATATAGATTATTTCTCGCCAGAAATAAAAGCCAATGGGACAAAAGTAACGCTGCAGATATTTTTATTTTCAAGTATCTAAATTCGATTCCCAGCTAGTTCCAGCCAAATCCGTTTTCCGGAGGTTAATTTTTTTAACTAGTTTTTCTCCGAAACCGCAATAATCGACAGTTATCGATGCTCGAGTCGAAGCTCGGTATTCGCTGCTAATAGCGTTGGCCTTCAGCTCTCGAGCGTCTTTTAAATTGAACTATTTAAGTACATAAGTAACGACGAGAGCCGCTCTCACGAAAAGATTATCAACTCAACTAGATTCACTTAACGCGTTCTCTCTCTCTCTCTCGCTCACTCTCTTTCATAAATAGATTAGCCCCGCCTCATTTCGAACTTTAAGAAAACGTCTTCACTCCGCGTCATAGTCAATCCAAACTTTCGTATATAAGTTTGCCTCGGTGAGCGCAGCCCCCGCGCGTCTCGACTACCGTATAGATTTTCACCCCCTCAAGATAAGGTTGCAGCGTCGCGAGGGAGAGAGTTAGACGTGCGAGTTAGAAAGTTCGTAAAAATAAGAATCCCGCGCTCACCGCCGTGGTGCTCTTTTTGAATTTTCCAAGAATCAGCTGGTCCTCGTTCATTCCCGTTGATGTTTTTCATCGATCGGCGATAGCATATATTTCCCGCCGATGAATTTTCCCTCCTCTATAGAATCATTATTATGTACTCGCGTCCGTCTCTCCACGGGCCCGCGTACTCTGGCTTTGTGCGTCCATTATTGAGGAACAAAGCCTGCTCACTCCGCTCAGCACTTAGATCTCAGGCGATATCTCTTGAAGGGCGAGTCGTCGAATGCACGGTGCATCAAGCCTCCTTTTCTCGGGCGATGCGCGCCATAAAAGTCGGTCAAGGCTCGTCCACGCAGCCGCACTGGCCGGAACTTCCGCTTCCCAAAAGAGCGGCCACGTCGTATAGGTTATTTCCTCTAGTATGCGAGCGAGTCCAGCAATCGTAATTGCACTTCTCGCGCTCTTGGATCGCGAAATTTAATATCCGCTGTTTTGCGCGCGCTCCACTCGCGCGGGGGATGAGGTTAATAAAAGGGAAGGAAGAAACGAGGAGGGCGAGCAGCGCTACGAGTGCAGCTATACGGCCGGTGTATATAGTAGCGGTGGCGGGGCATAAAAAGCGGCTGAAGAGCGACGTGAAAAGCAGAAATAATGAAATGAAGAAATAAAGAGGAACGAGGAGAGCTGCTGCTGCAATGCGACGGCGTGTATAAGATTTCTCGGTCGTTTCTTCCGCTGAAAAGGGTTGGCCTGCTCTCTCTCTCTCTCTCTCTCTCTCGTACAGCGAACTGCGCGACGAAGAAACTTTGCTGCTGCTGAAAAAAAGTGAACTACGTCCCCCTGCAGGTTCGTGCGCCTGACTTGCCGTGACGTTTTACGTCGCGCTAATTACCTTGTCGGCAAGTTCTTGTATATCGTCGTCGTCGTCGTCGTCGTCGTCTTCTCGCTCGCGCAAAAATTGCAAACGACCTCGAGAACTTCTCACGCCCGAATGGCTATTCACGATAGAGTTGCGCGCCACGGCTCCACCTTAAGCACCGGCCAACTTACCTGATGTAATTTACAGCCACTTTGCGTTCAGCTCCTCCTCTCGCTCGAGCTGTTCCTTCGCAGCTCGGAGAGCCTCGCCGACGAGCCCTGATTTCTCTCATTTTTTCTTCTGCGCGGCGCAGTTTCTTTATAGCGTGCGTACCACGCGACCGTGTCAATAATGGCTTTTCGCGATCATCCATGCTTGTTTGCATTTCGGAGAGCGGGCAAAAGTTTCGAGCTTCAGAGTTGCAGCGGATGCGTGCGCCGGAGAGAAAATCATAAGAATAACGCAGCCCGCAGAATGTTGTCATTTCATCCGTCCGTAATTTTTGTTGTTCCGAGGTAAAGTTTTTAAGTGGTTTGTCCGCGGCGGTAAAGAATGGCAGTAAGAAGCTTTGAACTTGCGCGGCACGGTAGCTCGGGGCGAGAAAGTTCTTACTCCGGAGAGGGGCGCGCCGCGCGAGTTTGGCGAACTGTCTCGCACTCTCACCGCTCTACTGTTCCGTTTGGCTTTGTTTTCAGTGCGCCGATCAAAATTTGGCCCCTTATCATCCGCTCGATTAACACTCTGTTGCAGCTGGGATGTCGGCCGTGGAACCTCAGCCTGATCAGCGTCATAGTTCTCGGCCTATCGAACATGCTGCTCACCTTCCTGCTGCTGCAGTCCGAGACCTGCGGCCGGTCCTCGAGCCTGGCTAGGCTGCTGGCCGACCCGGACGGCAACGACGAGGTCCTCGCCGGCAACAAGGACGACCCGCCGGCGGCGAGCCTCCCGGGCGGCCCGTGCGTCCCCTCGACGACGCAGGAGCGGCCCCAGCCGGAGCAGGCGCCGGGCCCGATGGACGACTCCTCGACGGCCTTCCTCAACCTCGACATCCGCCTCGGGCGCTGGGACTCGCGCCGGCTCTACCGCATGTTCGACTCGGTGATGACCGGCTCGCGCTTCGTCGAGCTGTCCGAGTCGAGTCGCGTCTGCCTGGCCACCCAGACGTCCCTCGAGAAGCTGAGCTCGCTCGTGCAGGTGGTGCACCAGTGGACGGGCACGATATCCGTGGCCCTCTACGCCGCCGGCGACGAGGAATTCGAGGTGCTGCAGCGCTACCTCGAGTACATGCGCCACTGCTACGAGCCGATCCGCGAGCGGGTGACCTTCTCGCTGGCGGTGCCCCGGAACCGGACGCCCCGCGCCCAGCCGCGCTACTACCCCCCGGACGGGCTGCTCGACTGCCAGAAGCCCGAGGGCACGCTCAACCAGATGACCCGGGCCATCTCGAACGAGCAGACCAACTGGCGCATCCGCAACGTCTACCCGCAGAACCACATGCGGAACCTCGCGCGCAAGAACTGCCAGACCGACTACGTCTTCTTGACCGACGTCGACATCGTGCCCAGCACGAACCTCAGCCGCGTCCTCGACGAGTTCCTCGGCCAGGACAAGTGCGACAAGTGCGCCTACGTCATACCGACCTACGAGCTCGACGCCCGCGTGCGCTTCCCCCAGAACAAGAGCGAGCTCATCCGGCTGGCCAAGAAGGGCCTGGCCCGGCCCTTCCACCAGAAGGTCTTCATCCACAATCAGTTCGCGACGAACTTTACGAGGTGAGCCCCCGCATACATACAGCTCGCGAATCGCGCTGCAATTTTTCTCCGAGTGTATGTGCGCGCAGGAGGCATACAAGTTTTCTTATTAAAGGTGGATGCTGGACGCGACGCCCGGCCATAAAGCCCACGAGAACTTAAAAATGGGAAAGGCGTACGTGAGCCACGACGTAACCAACTTTGAGTTCCTGTACGAGCCGTTCTACGTCGCGAGGGACCTCGTTCCCCCGCATGACGAGCGTTTTATGGGCTACGGTTACACCAGAAATACTCAGGTGGGTCCACGGCGCTCCATACACACCTACACTTCCGCATACACCTCTATACCCTGTACGTATACGCACACATGCACATCGCGCGTTGCTAAAACGTCAAACTCGCTTAACTGCCTGCGAAACGAGTTTTCGCGGCTTGTCGAGCTGCCACGACTCGCTGGTCCGGCTCTTGAAACCGATCGTCGTCGTCTCGAACTTGTCGCTAGCGCGGGAGAGACGCCGCAGCTTTTCTTTTCTCCGAGTCGCGGATGTTTGCATTAGGCGCGCGATCGAGCTTTCTTCTCCCTCTGCGCTACTTCTTATTTCTGCGCTCTCGGCCGCAGCTTGCGTCACGAGAGAGAAAGGAAAATCCATTACGTCGGCTATTTATCGAGATTCATTTACGGACAGCTGCTTCCAGATCGTTTGTTTTTATCGCGCGTGACTTCTCCGCAAAGCTTTTGCGAATGCATGCGCGAATCCTGGGAGCCCCGGGTACAGAATTAGAAGTAGTTTTTCCCCTCGGCAAACATCGGCATTGTGTTGCGTTGAAAAAGGCGACGCTTCGCTACAAGATGTACACTGTCCGCGAGCCCTATTTTTTTGTCGACGAGCTTTTCCATATTCCTTTCGAGCGTCCATTGTGCTGCGTTAACCGAAAAACTCCCCCTTCCCGACGCTGCGCGAAGCGCAATTCAAAAAGTCTCTCGGCCGAGCGACTGTACCACATCTGCCTGGAGAGATTTTTTTTCTCGCTGCACTCGGCGCGGCACCGCGTATCCATCAGTCAGAGCTCAAGTGTGAGAAAGTTTTTCGAAAAATCGAGCGGGAATTTCGCGAATCGCTGCAGTCGAATATCGACCCGATTACGATTCCACGAAGTCATGGAGAGCTTTTAAACGCGCTTTGGCAAGTTATATATTGCTCTCGAAAAATTAGTTACGCGGATGATAATTATGGTGAGAGCAAGACGCGGTCTTTCGTAATAAAACACGTTTTTTTTCACTGCGAATACGTTGCTGCAGTACAACGAATGGGGAAGAGACGTGATATTGAAATCATCGAGTCGAATCACTCTCTTTCTTTTACCATACAGAGCATAACTATACATAAAACATCGTGACGTAAAACTTAAATCATCCAACATTTCAACCATTTTTTTTATAATTGATTGAAAGTTCGGTGCTTTAAACGTAACGGCATTTGAGCCGCGCACACGAGATTAACGTACTGATTGGCTGTGGAATCAATACGACGGCGTTAGCTTGCTACAACGTATGCGCATACATGCTGCATGCGCCACGTTGTACGGCGTTTAAATTGCAAATACCCATTCGGCAAATGTAGTGCATTCCTTTAACGGGATTTTATGAATTTCAATCGTATAATTTGTGTATCAAAACTATATAATTCAAAAGCTATAGCATGGCTGTTGCCCATTGACTGTAAGTTCGTGCAATAAAGTCGCGTGACCCCGCGCGAAATTCAAATTTCTCTCGAGTCGGGAAATTTCCGTCGCGTCTGCAGTAAATGAAACATCAAATATCCGCATATCCGGCGACAATGTGCATCAAGAGGAAACAATGCATAATAATGAGGTATGCACGCGCGCTAGCTAGACTGTGCGGGTAATTCTTGTGAATGAAGCCTCAGCAGCAGCAGCAGCGACGACATTCCCATTGGCGTCTTGGCGCTGCTTTGGCGACGCCGGCATAATGCGTAGGCGCGCACAATGGGTTGCATTCCCCTCGACATCTCCTCTATGCGCGGATCGAGGCCGAGGCCAGAATCTCGAGACATATACTCGGCGGCAGGCATATCTCAATTTGCGCGTCCCCTCTCTGTTCCGACAGAACAATCTCGCGCTCGCCTCCCTATTAGTCATCCATCCGTGTAGATGCATCGGAGGACTGACTAGAACACGGAGAGGAGCCACGATATCGGAACTTTTTCTGGCGAATTAATTCCGACCCCCGGATCGTATTGTAAGCTCTGAGCTCATACTTTCGTCGGTGTGTATAGTCGCGCCAAAACTTTTCGCCCGCGGTGTGGAAAATTTTTAATGAATAACACCGAGAGTTCGCGCTTTTTTCGTTTTCCTTGACCCGCTTTGTTTTAGTTCTTCTTGCGACGAGTATAGCCGTTCTCATAGGTCGGGGAAGAAGCCGAGCGCGTTAATTTGATCGCGCGGAATTTTTTCTTCCCCGCGAGACGATGCAGACCGAATATACGGCAAGATATCCTCAATTGCGGCAGGATATTGAAATATAAATGTACAGCTATGGCGCGTCTTTGGCTATAGATGTATACGCGGATCGAGGTCGATTCAATTGGATCTCGGATCAGATCTGCCCGAATCGGATCAAACTTTAATTTGAATAGTAACGAAGCGCCCGACGTATATACCCGGCTCAACTTCGCTTCCTCTTTCATTCATCTTCTTCCCTGTCGTTATTACCTTCGTTGTAACGCGACGCCGGTGTGCATCGATGATGTACTCGTAGGTTTCGCATGTGTGTGTTGTTCTCACCTTTGGTAAATGGATTTCTTGCTTTTTTTTGTACTGTAGTAGTTTTTATTTTTGTATTTTTATTCGATTTGCGTTATTGAATGTTTATGATGATTGCACATCTGATTAACATTGAAGCTTCGGTTACTCGAATTGTCGCCCGTCATATATTAATGTTGTCATATATTAATGTTGCCTCTAAATTCGAACTGATTAATAATTTAAATCTGTTGGAAATATCAGGAATATGCATTGAGTGTATGATAATATAAAATACTTTATTGGTTAACAATTATTAAAATATGTGTACAAGAGCAAGTGTGAATATCAATGATGACTGTATGACTGCTGCTTGACTGTATATACTGTAGGTATAGGTATAGATGCTGTAGAAATCTATAGTCTGTGTGTCCTTCCCTTGATGTGCGCTTGGCTGCTGTTCTGCCCGGACTGAAGCCCTGCTGCTTCAACTAGGCGTGGGTATCATAAATCCCAGGTAGTAGACCTTTCGGTTTTTGTATATCTGTGTGTATTTGTGCGTACACATTATTGGCGAATCCCAACAAATCACATTTACGATGTTCGCGTTACATATCGAAGCTCTTGAATTATCATCGTGGTATAAGAATCCTAAAAGGCTCATATAGTAGGAAAAGTTTCAAAAACCCACCGGAATGAATGAGATAAGTCGTATTTATATCCCCGTACCCATCGAAGCCATATCGATAAATATATCCTCCCCCGGCAGGGTAGAAATTCCCTTAGAAGAAAATAGAAAGAATTTGAATAAATTGCAGGTTTACGAGATGTACGTGGCGGGCTACAAGTTCAAGGTCCTCTCGCCGACTTTTACGGTCCATTGGGGACTGCAGACCCGCAAGAGTCGGCCGGCCTGGCGCGAGCGCCAGAACAGCGTCAACCGCAAGCACTTCGAGGTCTTCAAGAAGGAGGTGTTCGCGCGCTACATGCGCGACCCCCTCAAGATGCTCAAGAACCCCAATTGATACAGGCCTCATCTGCTCGAACGCGAGACTTGAAACAATTTTCTTCTCTACCTCTCGACGCGGTGTGTCGCGCGTAAATTTTCCGCGACTCTGTTTTTTTTTTTTTGTTCGACTCGTCGTCGCGTTTTACGGTATTATATTGGACAATCATGCTGTCGCGCGAAAACGTACGACCTATGCATAAATCGCTCGGGGATGCGAGGGCCTGTCTTTTTTCACTGATTTTTATGGTGCTGATATTGCGCGCTGAATTGACTCGATGCCCGCGCACTAGCTCTCGCGGAGGCTCGACGTTAAAGAGCGCGTTGACGTTTCATTGGATTCTACGGCTAGATTCATGGTTTTTCCTCTATGTACGCTGTTATCTATAGTCGACGTTGTAGTGTCTGTGTGTAGTCGTTTTTCACGCCGTGCATGGCACGTACACTCGTGATTAACCGCAGTATTAGGACTGTACTTTTATTTGGATACGTATATAGAAGCGTTGATGCATCGTTTTGATATAATATACATACCGTAATGTAGCATATCATGAGTTGTACAGCTCTCGCGTTGTACAATGGAGACCTGATTGCGAAACTTTTAATGAACTGTCAAATCGATCGAGAAAAGAAACAAAACGTGTCAAAATATCAAGTAGATTTTTAAAGCCGAGGATAGTGTAAATCGTTCGTATATCCAATTATATCATAATTTTCGGCGAGAGCTGCATTATTCAAACACAATGTACATGAATGTGCCAATTATATAAGTTTATTGTGTAGCCAATTGCGTCAGAAACACAAGTTTGTTACACGTTCACACTTCGCGTAGATACTTATCATTCCCCCAAAACACTTGTGTAAATAAAAGCAAAGATTATTGAAGCGAGCGAAACGCACTCGAGCGCGCTTGTACATACACTTATACAATACCGCACACATACACACACACACACTGCGTTCAAAAGCAAAAGTTCTGCAGAAGCACAAAGCGATATGCAGCTCGGATAGCATCAAAACAAAAGAAACAAGCAACACACGCACACACAATGAGCACACGATGCATATAAATCCTTAACGAAGCGTATATAATAAGCTTTACTTTCGATGTATTTACACACGTCGTGAATGAGCTCGGCGGAGTTTTGTACACTAGCGCCGGAGCATAAAAAACAAATGAATATAAAAATAAAGTTTCTACACGTAATGCGCGCGCGCGAGGCCGAGCGATGTCGCCCCGCGCGCGCACTCGTATTATTATATTGATTATAATGTATAACGTGCTCGCGCACGCACTTTTTATATGAATTTGTGACGAGAACGTTGAGTGTATTTCGAGCTGGATAACGAAAGGGGGCAATAAAAGCCAGAACTTCTATACGACGTTACACGCACTACATGTTTATTCACCCGTACCGTACACACATTGCAGTGTGTAATTCCCCAAACTGCCCGTGCGTATATACAACGGGTCATACTCCTCGCTGCCAAGGGATTTCATTTTTCGGCCTCCCGTGCAAGGCCTTTGCATCATTAATGGATAATCTCCGCTGGACTGAAATTAAAAAGCTCCGGCTCAACGTTTTCTTTTCTTTTCTTTTTTTTTTTGAGAAAAAAAAAACAAAAACCAGCAAGCGTAAGTGCAAGGTAGGTACTAGAGTGGCCCAGATACATCGAGTCGAAACAAAAAAAAAAAAAAAACCAACGAAGTATGTATACAAGCCGCGAACAATTTTTTCCTCTCGAGCAAGTCCAGCGCGCACGGCGCATACAATGTATATTCTCACTGAACGCAGCAACTCGCACTTTCTGACCCGACAACTCGTTTCAGCTCGGTTTAATTTCCTCCGCGCAACGCGCGTACACACGTTCGCGCTGTGTCCCGGAATAAAGGAAGAAAGATGCGGAGAGAGAGAGAGACTCTACAGCTGTGTGCGTGTATGAGTGTGGGGAGAAAGAGGAAAAATAAGGGCGAGAGAGAAGGAATGATATTTGGAGTAGCCACACGACGCAGTGCAGCGCAGCCATACTATATATAGCGGCAGCCAGCTCTGGAAGAAGAGAGCTGGATAAATGGAAGCTACTGCGCCGCGCGCACTGGATGGTAAATATACAAGGCTTTGCGTGTAAAGCAATAATGCAGCAGCCCCCTGCCGTACATACCCCCTCAGCAGCTCGGCTGGGCTCGCTCTCAGTTTGTGTGCGAGCGCGGCTCTGACTAAATTATTAGATTCATAGCTGCGCGACTGAGAGAAATGGAGAGAGAGAGAGGCTGAAGGCTCGTTAACTTTTTTTTTCCAGCGATAATTCTTTTTCCCTCTTTTCGGCTATCTCTTCGCTCTCTTTCTCTCCCTGTGTGTATGCTTTCCCGCGGCTTTATTCCGTTGTCGCGAGCGGGATTCTTCGTCGCTGCGGTGAAATCCAATCTTGACTTTTTGAAAATACACAAGCGCGCCCCGTTTGTTTTGGGATGAGAAGCTTTTTCCTGGTATACTGCTGCTGGTGTTGTTGTTATTTGTTGTTTTGAATGGGGGAAACGCGCTGGGGCAATTAGCGCTCAGACTGGCGAAAAATGGAATCCTCGCCAATCGATGTATATATGGTTTTCGCGTTGAAATTTCACGAAATTCTTCGTTGCCAAAACAGCCTGTATATACGTATAGTGAATGCAAGCAATTCCGCTAGCAGCGGGAATCTATCGCTGAATCGCGTCGAACAACAAAATTACAACTTTGCATACTGTATAGGGCATTAGCTATATACCGCACGCGAATTGCCAATTCAACTCGACGCTCTTGGGTGTGCAAGCAAAAAGGCGCTCGTCTCTCCATCTCTCTCTCTCTCCCCGAATCTTCATCAATTCCGCATGCATCATCCGATCGCGAATTCAGCCGGCGGAGTCGCCGAGTCTGAAATATACTGCTGCCAGGCAGGGGGGGCTAAGTTTTCGAATTCAAAGGTGATTTGGAAGGATGAAAGGTAAGCGATTAACTCGAGAGAGGAAGAGAGGGGAATGCGAGCAAAGGGGCCGAACCAGGGATTCGCAAGCCTAATTCTAGAACCAGACTAATCCTCCCTCTAATCTTGACTAATCTATAGTAAGCTCGGCCTGGCCGCCTCCGATTCTATTTTGCAATTTTGTACCGTTGCTAATTCGTTTGTGCATAATAATTCGACGGGTATAGAGAGGGTGTGCTAAGCCATCGACGAATAAAACAGTTCCGTGCAGTTTCCGAGTTGAATTGTTCTTTCTTTCCGAGAAAACTCTTCAATCTACTTTTTATAGTACCTCCTTCAGAAGAGGAGCTTCTAAGTCCCTTCTATGAGGGATCGAGGCCATTGAACTGTAACTTGGCATGAGACTGCTTCGAAACGTTTGCAATTTAGTTGCGATTTTTGAAAATGCCGTGGGACATACGCGAAATTTGCAGTAGTTATGCGAAAAATAATGTTGATTTGTAATGCATTCTGCTATGTTGCTGCCATGACAGCCAAGATGCAGCTTGAACGAGCTTGCAGGCCAAACATAGTTATTGCAGTTAAAACTCTGGCTTTCCAAATAAAGATTAGTGTGTTAGACTGGTAAATCTATAGTAAAAATCATTTCGGTGATCAGTGGAAAGCTGCTTCTATCTAAATGGCCAAAAGCCTACTATTTTGCTGGACTGTTGATGTGGGCGCAGGAGACTTGTTTTTTACACCAAATGGACCGAGCTACAAGTCTGCTCCTTTTTATAGTGTGACTACCAAAGTTCTCGGAAATTCTTCGCAATGGGTTACGGCCGCTCGGCTTTAAGATTAATCAGGTGGAGTGTTCTTTTGAAGCGCTGCAGCCGCAAGTGCGGGCGCCAGACCGAGCGTCGGTCTCGCGCTTCTTGTTCTTTTCATGCGTGCGCGTGCAAGCTCGTTCACCGCCGCGCTGCCCATTCAAGCTATTCGGATCATCGGGTAGGTCGCGGCTGCGTTAATGAGGTAATGTCCACGATTTGACGGAGTAAATAATGAAGAGTTTCCCGACAGAAAAGGCATATTATTACCTAACAAATCTTGTGTGCAGGAATCACGAAAGATCATGGAGGCTCTTTGCTTTATAATGGCGTCAAGGGGTCGCGATCAAGCTCGCTTTAACCCTTCTCGCTGTCGTCTCGACGACCGAATTTCCGCCGCTCAAATATTTGCCGACGAGACAGAGAGAGAGAGAGAGAGAGAGAGGGAGAGAGAGAGAGTCTTATTCTCGCAGAGATGCGGGTAATCAAAAGTTTGCGCTCGCACGCTGGCGCAAGCAGGGCGAAGACGTCGCCGGTGTCGTTGTCTACGTGCGCGCAATCGCACGCGACCGGCGGAGTAAAAAAGGTCGCGGAAGAGAAGAAAAAAACAAAGGATGAAAACAAAGAGAAAGAGCAAAGACGGCAGCATACGGCGGCTGCAGGCTGATGCGTCAGAGCTGGCGCACAGATTGCTGAATGTTTCAAGCGAGAGCTAGCGTTTCGCGCGCGCTTTGAATCGCGCGCTCCATAAATTTTTTATATTTATCGCGTCCGTGAGGGAAATACGTACGGCAGCGATTCCTACTAACGAGAGAGCGCATGCATTATGTAGAGCCGGCTCGGCTGCGTCTGGGTGTGGGTGTACACGTATTATACACGCCCGCGCGGCTGTGCTATAGCATATACATACATCGCGCGTAGCAGAGGGAGAGAGAGAGAGTGGCGGAACAGCTAGCACGCGCTGTCGCCGCCACCGCCGCAAGTAACTCGATGGATTATGCGGCTAATTTCTAAAGTGCTCGGGATGCGAGCCCGCGCGCTTCGGATTCTGCTGCTGCTGCAGCCCCTAATTTATGCGACGCGAGAGCTCGCTGCCTGTATATATAGCTATGCACGGACACAGAGTGCAGCGGCTCTCGATGTATAGCTAGATTATCAGCGATTTTCGAGTCGGCCGCCTCGAGCTTGCAGCTTTTACTCGCTCTCTTTCTCTCGATTGCGTCCCGTACCGGGCGTGAATTACGCGCGACTTTTCCTTTTACCGCGAATGCGTGTCTTCCCAACGGGGGCCATGAGCGGAAGTTACGTTGGAAAGGATTTTCGAGAAAGCGGCAGCGCCCTTCGAATCGATAACGGAATTGAGAATCCATAACGAAGCAAGCAATAAAAATGAAAAAGCTGGAGCTCCGCGTAATTCCCTATGGAGCGCTCTGTGTACACATGTATAAAGCATCGATTGAGAATTCTGAAAACTTCCCGCTTCGATAAAGTTATAAAAATTCTGAATTTTAAATATCCAGCAATCGCCGCCGCCGCTGATTTTCTCCAAGCGCGTAGCGTGCATACACTACATACGCGGACGTATGTATGTATGACGCGTAGAATATCGAATGGTAGTAATGCAATCTCCTCTCGCGCGTCCGACGTGCATAAGCCCGGATTTTTAATTCCTCTCGTAATTTCGCTTATACCCCGTGCGATCGGCCCGTTACTTCATCCCTCTTGCAGAGCCCCGCAGCATTATGCGCGATAATGAATGTCGTGGGCGCTTGTGTATGCGTGTGTGTACGAGGGATATGTAATCCTCAAACGGAATTTCGATTAAAGCCACCGCTGGCAAGAAATTAATTGCCTTCCGTCCGTCCTCTGAAACGCAAAAATATCCGACGAGCATTTTTGTTTGCGCTGTTATCTTGTTTGCGCTGGATACAATTACAACGAGTCGAGTATGACGGAAAAGTTTACGAACGCGTGGCTGTACGTGTGGCGCTTGCACAATTAGCTGTCGCACTGACGGGAGAGTTATGGTATATTGTATACTAATTTTACTAAAGACTTTGGTGCGATACACCGGGAATTTTGCTTTTCGTCACCGATTTATGCACAGTAAAATTCATTAAAAAATCGTTATGTTGCAAAAGTGTGTACCTATGGTATACTATTCGGAAAAATGACAGCAAAAATTGTGTGTACGTAATTTTCCCTGGCAGAAAGCTCGTCCGCTGTATGCAGCATAACCGCGGCCAACGCAAACACAATCTCCGCTCGCATCATCGTGTATATGTATATGTATAATGTTACAGTATGCAACGCACACAGGTAAACACAAGTTTCAAGTGCAGCTACGACAAGCATCTAAAACGGAGAGCGAGAGAAAGAGGGACGGGTGGCCGACACGGCGATATTGAGACGCGAACTCTTTCCGAGCGAATACGCGTCTCCCCGCTGCAGCTTGGGAAAATAGAAAGTTGTACGCGCGTCCTGTATATACATAAGTAAGTAAGTAAGTAAGTAAATAGAAGTTTGCCGCTGGGACGCGGCGGACGTTGTCGGAGACTATGGCTTGGCAAGCTGCATCTGCTCGACCGGCGGTACTTCCTTAGCGCCAGGAAACAAGGGGGACGTCTCTCTATCTCTCTCTCTCCCTCGTGCATATTGCGAATCTGGGCCACGGCGACCGGATACTTCGGAAGACTTGTGTACGCGCGTATACTTACACTGCTCCGAGTCCAACTTTATAAATTCTTCCTCTCGTTCGTCTCCGCCAATTTCGCGCAATCCTGCGCGTATACGTTCGAGGCGGACTTCCTCGAGATATAAGAAGAAGAAAAGAAAAAAATACTCCCACACGCAAATACAGGGATGATGGCCATGTAAGCAGTGCGCGAGATATCGAGAGGAATAGAGGATACGCGCATCTGTACGCACACACACATGCATTGGCTGAACTCTCCGTTAGACACGTATAGGGAGAGCGGAGCTTTCGGCGTCAGCAGTTAGTGTCGGGTAATATTCGCGGGTAAGCGCGGAACGACACTTTGTTTACCGAGCGCACGCAATACTTTCTTCCAGTTTATGTTTTATCGAGCTTGTTGCAACGTAATTTTTCCCCCCTCTCTCTTTCTCTCTCTCCTTTTCCCCGGATTCGTGCAACTTTTCGCCCGGACTTTTCGAGTCTTGGGACGGAATTCCAGCAGCCTACTGCTCTGAGCGCGCGCGCTTGTGTGTGTGTGTGTGAATGTGTAACGTAGCGGGAATTCCGAGCCGGCGGCGGCGGGCTCGACTTTCGCCGAGATAAACTTTTAGCGCTGAATTCCTGGCGTAGTCTGCCCGGTCAATGGCAGCCGGCCTCCGGAATTCCGGCAGCTGCTGCCTCTGCCGCGCGAATAAATGGACACGAAATTAACCATCCCGACTATACTGGGCGCGAAAGATCGCAAACTGAATAAAGATAACGCTAAATTGGCCCGAGAGTAGCGGACGCTTAATCACGCGCGAGAGGGGGCGTAGATAACGCGCCGCTGTGTCCGCTTCCGGCCGAGATCGAAAAATTGCCAATTTTCGAAGAGGGGGGGGCAGTGTATCTGAATGCTAACTCTGCAAGCGGACGTCCCCGCGGGATCTTATAGGGTCGGCAAGTATTTCCACGCACACTGCGCGGGTTGTACATATTCGATGAATAATTTGGCGCTAGGACGATAGCGTAGGATATGCATTTTGCACAATCATGCGACGCGTCGAGGGGCTTTATCAAGCGATCCCGCAGGCCGCGCTTGTGCGCGTTTACTTTCTCTCTCTCTCGCTGAAAAAGTCGAGCACTCGCGCTTGGCGCTAAACAATTACCGCGTCGTCGTCGCCCGAGTAAAAAAGCGCACTCGGGGGAAATAGGCGCGTGTGTTAACGCGTGACGTACGGTTATATACCCTCGGCCCGTAGCCTCCCACATGCCGCGGGATAAAAAATAAACGCCGCGCGAGCGCCAAGCAGCTCTCCCGAGGAGACCGGCAATTTACCTGCGAACACATCCTCCGAAATTAGGCGATCCATCTTGCGGCTTTTCTCCGCTGCCGCCGCGCTTGATTCATTATGGATCTCTATTCCCTCTCAGCGCTTCGGCCTTTTTCGTCTCGCGTGCTCGCTCTGTATTTTCAGACGGCGAGCTTTTTTCCGGCTGCTTATGAATTTATCGCCCGCCGCCGCGAAGAAGCGCCGCGTATGGACAGCGGATGATGATGAAGTCCAGAATAAAGAATAACAAAGTCCACTCGGCGCTCTCGCGCGTAGCGGGCGGGAAGAAGACGAATGGGAGCGAGCCGAGATGCTCCGCGGCGCATCTCCCGAGGGGCTGCTGCACAGCCCCATAGCTCCGCGCAGCTGTATATACACTGCAACGGCAGTGGCCGCGAGCGAGAGCTTAAACTGTGCCGGCCAACCGAGAGCGAACATGGCGCGATTAAGCCAAACGCCGGCGTCCGTCGAGCTATCTGTATACACGCTCCACGAGAACACGGTCTGGTATTTGTATTCGCGAGCGTAGGGTGTGGGCGCGGGCGAAAGGCTTCGGTTATGAGGATATGCGCAGCGTTCGTTCGCTCGATTGGAACGTGTTGCGGAGCTTTCGCGAGGGGCGCTATTGTCTCGGGAATACTTTTTCGATAGCGGCTTGCTTTTTATTTGGACAACTCTGCTAATACTCTGCGCTGTGTTGTGTGTATTTTTCGATCGCGATGCGAACTTTTGACACGAAACGCGTTGGCCAGTGTCACCCTGTACAGACGGCGGGACTTTACCGACGTACTTTTCTGTTTATGTTCCATTCAATTGGTTTCCATGGCATTGGAAAAAAGGACGTTGAAAATAGTAATGCGATACGAAACGAGTTTAGGTCAATTCTATAAAATGCTCAAAAAATTTGAGAAAAAGCGTTCCATCGCGACTTTTCTGGACGTTTTAAATATTCGTATTTCTACCAGGGAAGCAATTTGAGTTCTAAATTCATCCCTAGCACCTGCATAGTAAAACGGGATCAGGTATTTTCAGTTTCGAAATACATCGCATCACGAAAATCGAATAATTCATTCGAGTGCCAGAGAGACTGAACTATTTTATCACCAAATCAATCGTAATATTAATTACCGTTGAACCGTCCTCTCGACCAACTGAAATTAACTCCCACTGGCTGGCTACTCTACAAACGCAGACTATACAAATAAAAAAAAAAAACAGCGAAGCCAACGAACAACTCGGCGCAAGCTCGTCGAATCCATCCGCATAATTCATGCGCGATCATCGTCAGCAGGCACTCTCGCTCGCGGCTAGACACGCGCGGGAGGCTTTTACAAATATATTTCCCGCCAGTATATAGGGTCCTCGGCTAATTTGCATTTTAATTGGCGCATTACCATAACAAACATTGCTCGCGCCCTTCGTTCCTACTCGTTCCATCAGCGGCGGCCGGCTGCCTCGCGACAGCTAATTCTCTATTATGTACATTTATAACAATGACGCACTTATACGGCCCCGCCTTTATTCCTCGCGCGGCCGTATACGTCCGCTAGTTTCGCGCGCTGGCGGATGATGAATTCGTCGCTCATATAACGATGTTTTACGCCGCCCTGATGGTTCCGCATGTGGGGAATCAAAATCGGCGAGCCGGCGAACGAGCACCATCGGTCTTTTCTCGAGGGTCGTTTGCAAGCCGTGACTCGAACGCGGCGCTGGCAGTAATAGCCGGAACTAAGTCAAAATCATCTCTCTTTCTCTCGGCGTGCAGCGCGAGAGGGACGGGGAATATTTTCGGAGCGTCGCGCGCGCTGCGGAAAAAATAGCCGTTCCGCGGTCGGATCTTCAGCAGCGGCGCGAGTTCGCTGGCCCGGGTAATCTTAACTAATGTCGCCATCATTCACGGGCGTAAGTTTCCGTGACCTCTTCTTTCTTCTCCCGACGCTACTGCAGCCCGGGAGCTTGCGAGAATAGAGTTGCAAATTGGAAATTTGTTACCGGGGCTCGTCTTCTCCTTCTTCTTCCTCCATCTCCTTTCTCTCCTCCTGCCGGCGCTGCCGTGCTCCGCTGCTCAAACACGCTCGGCCTAATAAAGCTTTTAAATTTTCATTAGCCGCTCTACGGCTCTCGCGCTGCAGCCTCGTTCGAAAATTTCCAGTAAGCTCTAATTGCTCGCACGGTTGTGTTGGGCGTTTCTGTGGATTTCTTTCAATTATTACAATCCAACGGACGACTCTACATAGTTTATTCGAAGTCAAACTTTTACAATTTGCCTGAACCGTCCAGCGGTCTCTGGAAAAGCTCTCTCCCGGCGCAAATAAATCACAGAGCAGCGACGACGAGCTCCGAAAAAGCCGTCGGCCGCAGTAAATTCATAATGAAGTGTGCAGTGCAGCGTGTATCCAGTGCCTCTCTCCCTCTCTCTCTCTCTCTCTCTCGCGAATAACGAACCGCAAGCGCAGAGGCGTCGAAATCGCGCGTCGGCGTCATCTGCGCGGCAGCACACACATCGCAACTTTCCACTGCGCGCAATAGCTGCGGCAAAAACAGCCCCGGAGTTATACAGCTAGCTCTCGGCAGCATCAGAGCGACGACGTGTGTACACGTGCGCCCATCCCGGCGCGCTCTGCTTCAGCTCTCCTTCTCGTCGTCGTCGTTATTAAGTACGTGGCGGGCTGCAGCCTGCGCAGGCCGCACATAGCGCGGCTATACGTGGCGCAAAGCCCCGGCATAATTGCGCCTCCGCTTTCTCCACTCGCTAATATCCCCGGGATCTTGCCAAATCGTCGCAATAAGCATGCGCCGCACTAGACTCTCCTCTCTCGCGTGTTATTGTCTGCCAGCGCCCAACGCGGGCATTAGCCTCATTAGAAACATTTTTGCTCTTATTTACTGCGGGACTTTAATTTCGCCGAGCTTTTCTTCCTGTGTCGCGCGGCCATCCGGTAACGGCCGTTACGCCGTAATGTCCTCTATCCAGTCGAGCACGCTTGATATTCGCGCGTAGACCGTCGGGTACTGGTAAGCGCAGTTGTAGCTCCAGGACGCCAGACCTGCAAGCGGACAATGAGAGCTTTAGTGCACGCACTTAACGACCCTCGAGGCTTTTTCTCTCTTTCTCGCTAGTGGACTTGCCTACGAGCTTGTTGCGGTAGACGGCGGGTGAGCCAGAGTCGCCGACGCAGGGGCCCAAGCCCGCGGTGAAGACGCAGAACATGCGGCTGGTTACAGTCTCGATTCCGTAGACGGACTGGCAGCTCTCGCGGCTTATCTTCTGGATGTGGCTCTTCAGCAGATCGTCCGAAAATTTCCCCAGTAGCTGTGCGGGCGCGAGAGCGATTAGATAAAGCACCGAGAATACAAATCATATATATATATATATATATATATTTTTTAAATGAGAGATCGTGTACCTCCGTGGCTCCCCAGCCGGCTATGGAGAAGTTGGCGTCGACCGGAACGACGTCGTCGGGCTTCGGTAGGCCTATCGGCTGGATGCCTTCGCCGAAGACGATTTTCTCCGTCACCTGCGTGCGACATCGTATTCGTTACGGTATAATATAACACAAGTTGATAGCTACGCACAAGTTGATATCTCGCGGACGCACCTTTATCAGTCCCACGTCGTAATCGCGGCTGAGCTCGTTGAACTTTGGATGCAGAACTACGCTGTCTATTCGGTAAACAGCCCCGTTCCGATAGTACTCGGCTGATCCGAGCCTCACCTGGAACGAGTCTGCCTGTCGTCTGCGGCAGATTCAAAGATTCAACGGACGTTATTGCAATATAAACTGTATAATAAAGCATCGACCAGCTCCAATCATAATAACATATAGAGACTCACGCCTGGGCGCACTGGGCCGACGTGATGATCCAGTTCTCGTTGAGGATACTACCGCAGCAGAAGTGGTCGAAGTCGTGGCCGTAGAAGCTCCCGTTGTACTGCAGCGAGACCTGCGCCAAGGACGAATAACGAGTGCACAACGAAACGACTCGAAGATGAATTCGCGTGTATACGAACCAAGTAAGGATAGTCCCGTATGTCCGCCGGTTCGCCATCAATAATCCTCATCGACTTGAAACGCCGAGCTTCGGGATGAGCGAGACGATAGCCGAGTCCGCTGCCAAGCAGAAGAAGAAGCACGAGGAGCCGAGACATGGCCAATTCCCAGTAACGCAGCCGGTTTCCTTTCTCCAGCCGCAGCTCTCGATCTACACCGCATTCGTTCGCGATGATTTCCTCTTATATACTTGCACGCACACGATGGAAAAACTCTATCCAGCGCTTATCGTCTCTCGCGGCGCGCGGGCAATAAACAAAAGGCATTTTTTCCTTATCACCTCGTACATGCGTAGCTGTATACATATACCTTTCTAATTTCATAACTACACAACAATTGGACAAAATAATCCGACGTTGCTGAAATTTAAGAATTCAAGTGCGCTGGAGCGTCTGTAGAAGTCTGCAGAGTTCGCCGGCCGCATTAATGTTTTATAAACATTACTATATATAAATATGCAAATGCGCGGGGCGCTGTGTCCGGCTGCAGGAGCGGTGTCGCTGGCATAAATTATGCATTGAAATACGCCGGGCGCCATAAAACGCATCGATAATGGGCCGCGTCGTCGCGAGGCGGCAGAGACGAAGGAAGTGGAGCTCGAATATTCCGAGCATTATACATATAGCTATATCTATATTGAAATGCAGTATAACCAGCGCAGAGCGAGGAGCCCCATCTTTTTACAAATATCTCCGCGTGTTACGGACTAACGCCGGCTATTAGCATATAAATCCGATGGTCAACGCGGCGCGCGCTTCTGGTCCCTCTGCCTCTGCAGCAGCTCCGATGCTAAAATAATCATTTGCATAAGCAGGATTCGCGCGCCGAGAGCCGGAGACGTCAGCCATTACGAGTCTTGCTCTTATGCTTTTTTCAGGCGGCGTTACATAACGGATAAACTGATATAACGCGCCCGAATCTTGGCAGATAAAAAAAATCCGCGATATCGAGCGCTGCATTACGTATTCTGTCTTTTTTTTCGGCGACGAATTTCGGCGGTCGCACTGACACATGTGTATACGCTATTATTATCCATCGACTCGACGCGCTATCGGTCACCAGGCGGTGGCTCGGCTTATCTCGACGACGGCGGAGTGTGTATACAATAATCTTATAACGCGCACGGCTGCCGAAAGTTCGTCGAAAAAGACGAGAAGGAGGAGAAGAGCGAGCGAAGAAAGGAGCGTTGAGTGGATTAGCGCTGTCGCGCGGGGGCTATAGTCGGTAATTTTATTGCGGCGAGTTAAGTCGCATCGATCAAACTCCTGTCTGATAGAGAGAGAGAGAGAGAGAGGGAGAGAGAGCGAGGGCGCTCGCAAGTTCGGCGAACCGCTCGGAGTAATTGGAAAATTATGCTAAAATCGACGGGCGATAAGGCGCGCGCGCGCGGGCGATATGAAAAATGCTCCACGTAATGCCGGATACTCGCGCTTTAAACGATTATCGTCATTAACCCGTCTCGGCGCAGCGGGTTGATATAGCGCGCGCGCTCATTAACATCCAAATGAAATTCTTTTCCAGCTCCCATTTTTGGCATACCGCGCGGTATATAGAGGCGCCGCGCCGCGTTCGCTCGTACCAACGAGAAGCGCGTGTCCCTAGCTTTCGAGTTATATAATATCGAGCTCGCAGCGCAGCGCAGCAGCGGGGCAACAACAACGACAACAACGGCAACTAGAACAGAGCAGCGGCGTTGATAATCATGGCAGGGCATTAATATTTATGATATGTTAAAGTCACTTGAGCACAGTAATTATGAAGTTTCGGATGCTGCAAGCGCGCGCGAGCGAGTATAGGGTTGCACGCACGCGAGGTGTTAAGCTCCCTCTCTCTCCTGCAGACGCTGCAGCATAAGCGTTCGCTTATATATATAAAGGTATTATATGTATACGCTTATACAGCGTCCGGGGGGCTAAGTGTCACGAGTTTGGAATTTCGAACAGATTACAACGAATTTCGAGGCAGTTGGACGCGCGGCTCCAGTGCAGTGTGTGTGTGTGTGTGTGCCGCAGCTGGATAATCTTAATGTCGACGCTTGGTGCTCCGGATTGTCTTTCTCGTCGACGGAACAGAGCCGTGTGTGCATACGCACCACGGACTTTTCAAAGCGGCGCTTAGCGAAGCGACGGACGAGCAAAGTGCTGCGAAAATTTAATTCGAGCGCCATTAGAGCTTGATAACCGATAAACCCTGCGTCGAAAAACTCTCGAGATAATTAAAGCTGGCAGCACTCGCGCGCACTAGTAGAGGCGGAGAGCGGATTCCGCGGCGAAAGAAGGACCGAATCACGCGGTTGCGGCTAATTAAAACGGCAAACCCGAGCCAAAGCGGAGGGAGAGAGGTAGAGCTATATAGGGAGGGAGGCGGGCAGGCAACCAACCAACCGCTGGCGGCACGAGAGACGGAGATATGGAACGGACAATTGCCGCTTGATTTGGGGTATGGGCCTCGGTTTTGCACCCACACATACACACACACACACTGGACGCTGCGCTGTTTGCGCTTGGCGACTTGCCGCAGCTGTTGGCCAATCGTCGGGGCAAACACGGATTCGTTCAGCTTTGATTGACGCAGAGAAGCCGCTGCATAATTCCTTTGGTCGCGCTCTCGACGCGCGGAGCTAGATTTTCCCGCCAGCTACACCCGCATATATGTTATACGCTGCGCTCCGCGGGTGATTGATGATGGCTTGGCTGCAGCGTATACGTGATGGGCTTTTATTTAGCCGGGCTGCGCGCTTCCGACCGTTGATTTTGCAATCCCGAGAAATTTCACGTTGTACGACGTATACCGTTGTATTACTTTAACGTAAAAAGTAATCATCGTTCGCCAGCGAGTCTCGAACAGAGCAGTATGCGTATACAGAGAGATAACGACGTGGTCGCGCGCGCACTGATGAAATCCATTTGGGGAGCTGCCGCGAGCCGCCAATCGGATCCTCGGCGACTAAACACGCACGTAGACACCGCGTTCGACATAGCCGAACACAGGATCCCGGAGAGCCGTCGTTGCGCAATAAGACAAATCTCCTTGGCACGCCGGATCGACATCCGAGAGTGCGGGAGTAGCCAGAGTATAGATTGCACAGCCGGAGCATTATCCCCGATAGCTCTCGCGCCCGACGCCCTCCTGTGTATATAATCTAATAGTTCGCGCGCAGCGAGACGTAAAGTCGAGCGTCGATAATCAACGGCGACAACGACGAGCTACGGAGGAAAACAAAATAAGGATGAGAGATGCAGAGCGCGGGCAGGTGTATGCGCGCGAGGCTTTTGAAATATGCAACAAGCGTGCAGGCCGCTGGCGCAGGGGGTAATTGGCATTATGCTCGGGGATAATCGATAGTGACGCGCTATCAGGAATGTTGGCTAATAGTTCGACGCCTTGCCGGCGCTCGAGCGGCTGGCTGCTTCCGATAACGATGAATTATCCCCGCGGTGCACTGTGGCGCTCGACCTTTGTCGTGCGTATAGTCCGTATACTATATACATATACTGCACCGGCTCTCTTCTTGGCTTTTCGATTCTTCGTCGAACTTTGTTTTCTAATCGAGTCCAGCGCGAGAGAGTGACTCACGCGGAGCTGCGCTGACCCAGATCGAGCACGAATTTATCGTTATTCTATGGCCGATTTCAATTTTCCGTGTCAGAGAAGATACCGCGGCTGATGATGTACAACGGTGTCATCAATAATTTTTCAAGCGAAGAATAGAGCGAGAGAGAGAGAGAGAATGAATCCACTCCGTGGGCAATTAGCCGAGCGCGCGCTCGGAACAAAAACGTCCGCTTTACGATCGGCGCCGTGTTATACACTGCTCCTCGAGCGGCACAATGGAGGAAAATTTTAATGCTCGAGGGACATCAATTAGCCGCGATCTTTAAAAGAGAACAGCCTTCTCGGGGAAACGACAGTCCGATTTGCAAGTGTCTTGCGGCAGGATGTGTTACGATAATCGTGCTCTCGTTTGCGCTGCGCTGATTCTCCTCCTCGCGGAGTTCACTTCGGTGCAGAGTCTGCCGGATTTGGGTGTGTGTGTGTGCTTCTCTTTTCACCGAAGCTTCTAAGGACGTTTTTTTTTTAATACGGGTATATGGAGAACCAAGTGCTGGGAAGGGTTTTTCATTTAATTTGTACCTATTCGAGTTATTCTGACTTGGATATTTTTTCCTGAGCATAACTATAAGCACGTCATGATCAAACTTAACCGACTGAATAAGTAAAATTTCACATTCATAAGAGCGACTTGTGTAAAAGCTGTTCTAGACGATCTCTTTCGGGATGCGAGGCTCGAGGATAATCCCGACGACGGCCGCGTCGTCGGCGGCTACGAGACCAGCATCGAACAGCATCCCTACCAGGTGAAACAGTTTTACGCTCATCGAGTCTCTCACACGCGTTAATCATACTGACGAGTGAATTATTTCGCCAAAGGTGTCCCTGCGCTACAAGGGCCGGCACAAGTGCGGCGGAGCTATCATCGCCGAGGACTGGGTGATCACCGCGGCGCATTGCCTCAAATCGTAAGATAAAAAAATCATCGCGTCTGTGAGAAAAAACACTGACAAAGAAACGCGCGTTTTGCAGCTCGAACCCGAGCCACCTGAGCATCAAGGCGGGCTCCTCGACCCTGGGCGGCCGCGGCCAGGTGGTGGACGTGCACCAGGTGATCCGCCACGAGGACTACTCGCGCCGCGAGTCCGACTACGACATCGCCCTCCTCCAGGTGAGCGCTATACTTACTACACTAATGCAATCAGTGGAGCGAGCTATTACACGAGCTGCATTCCACTCTATACACAGCTGGAGTCGACGCTCGCGCTGGGCAGTAAAATCCAGCCGATCGAGCTGGCCGAGGCCGCGGACTACTACTCGACGGGCAGCAAGGCCTCGGTGACAGGCTGGGGCGTCGAGGAGAGCAGCGGCGAGCTGAGCAATTACCTGCGCGAGGTCTCGGTGCCTCTCATTTCCAACTCCGAGTGCTCCCGGCTCTACGGCCAGCGCCGCATCACCGAGCGCATGCTGTGCGCCGGCTACGTCGGCCGGGGCGGCAAGGACGCCTGTCAGGTACGCTGCGCTGCGTCCGATTTTTTGTCTCTCCCTCTGCTATACGTATAGCTTGCAACTGAAACGCGCTTCTCCGAGCAGGGCGACAGCGGCGGGCCACTGGTGCAGGACGGCAAGCTCATCGGGATCGTGTCCTGGGGATTCGGCTGCGCCGAGCCCAACTACCCGGGCGTTTACACGCGGGTCACGGCGCTGCGCTCCTGGATCAGCGAAATAGCCGGTCTCTAACGATCGCTCTTCCTTCTGCCAGCGAGGCAACCTGCACCACACGGAGCTCGAATAAATTTTTCCGGCTTCGAGGCTGCTCCTCTCTGCGACTGGTTCCGACTTTTATTTTCAGCCTTTTTTTATGTTTTCCAATAAATATTTGACAAGCAAATCGAGAGAAAGAGTGTTGGTGTTTGTTTTGTTCGACGAATTGGCTGCAACTGATCCGTGTTGATTTTTCCGCGGCCGAGATTTTTTCCCCACCGAGTTTGTTATATATATATAGTGAATGACGGGAGTGCGCGATTGAAAAAGTCGGCTAACGAAAATAATTCACGCCGTTGATTTTCCTGTCGGTCGCGACACCGAATGGCTCTGTTAACCCCAGAGAAATGAATGGCAGTGCATAGTGCAGCGTTCTTAGATTCTGATATAGGAAACGAGATCAGCCGGTTTTAATGGCTTCGTGTGTTGCAACGGCTGTAAAATTAATAATGGACGCTATTGTTAGAACGAACGGTTCGAGACGACTTGAACTGCGTTAAAAATTTACGGCAATATTATTATTATATATTCTAGTTTAAGAATCGTCGCGCGTGGGTAATGGTATATTAATGGTTTTATTCTGAAATGCAGTTTTTATTTTTATACAGTATATACCTGGAAGATTAATTTTCCTGCTTCGGCATCAAACCGTATCCCCCGAATCCCGCAAGCCCGAGCGAGCACCGAGGAGCCAAGATCGCTGGTCCCCCCCCCCCTCTCTCTCTATATATATATATCCGCGCGGCGACTCAACGTGGCTAGTGCGATAGCGGTTTTGGCTCGGAATATTCCTCCCACCGATGGTCCCCCGCAAATGGGAGGAATGGCAGGAGCGCGTATAGTTACTCTTATTCGCGCGCGAGGCGTAATTGGCATTATGTATAGAATAGGTATAATCGATAACACGGCCTGGGCTGTACGAGGAATGTTGGCTAATAGTTCGGCACCTAGTATACGGTGCTCTTGGGCTCCGGCTCTAACAATGAGTCATAGCGGACAAGCTTTGTCGCGCCCATACCTCCAAAGGTGGCTGGCTGGTCGCGCGCCATCCGATTATCAATGCTCTCCGTGACATGTATATACAGAGCATCGGCTATGAATAAACAGTTTCGACCACGCGCAGATTCAATGATTTTTCAGACATGAATAGTTAATCGCGGATCATAACGCTTACACGAAACTTTGGGAGCTGCTATACGAAATTGAAGCCATCGGTGGACGGATCGAGCGGACGTAAAACGGATATAATCACATCAGTATAATCCTCGTTATTATTCTTTACTCCGCGTAATCCGCTTACGCACTCGCCAGCTCTTTACGCATGCATATATTACAGGTACATATATACACGGGCGGACACAATCATCGACGAGTGCGATTGGAAAAATTGACGCGACATACTTTGATACATCCGACCATAACTGAATACTTTATTGCTACATGTGCCGCGCGAATCATCCCCCCGATCCGTACAGTAGTATGACGTTTTATCGTTTATACCTCTCTCTGCGCGCTGCGAGCGAACATTTATCAATTACAGCTATTCCGTCTCGACACAGTAGCGTCGAAAATCAACTTGCGCGGTAAAAGCTCGCGAGAGCGCGATAAAACCGAAAATACGGCGAGAACAAGCGGGTATAATCTAGTCGAGCAGCGGCTCGTCGTGTTCTCTCCCTATTCGTGAAGCGGGAAAACAAGCGCGGAGCATGAAATAATCAGCTTCGCTTTTGTATGTACACACGGACCGGCAATTTTTTCCCAACGCCGCTTCTCTCTCTCTCTCCCTCTCTCTCTCTCTCTCTCTCTCTCTCTATATATATATATATATATATATATATACACACACACACGCGCTGCGAGCGCGCACACATCCCTCGAGGCTGAGCGGCGCGCGCGCGTTCGACGCAGCAGCTCCCGAAAGACGCGAAATTGAAAATCCCACGAGTGACTGGGAAACAAATTTCCCTGCTTTCGCGCCGCTCTAATATTATAGGAAGTCGGAAGGAAGAGAGGCGGAGAGGGAGATGCTGCTCCCGAGCTTATCGCGAGAAAGGATAAATGAGCTGAAGAATGAATGTTCTCTCCGGCGTCGAGAGGAACCGCGCGCCGCCGGAGGAACAGGTGGATCGGCTCGAGAGCAATGAGATTTGTAATGCGTTTTGTTAGATCCGCCGCTGGGGCTCTCTGCATGCGCGCGAGACCAAGACAAGGCGCGATTTTTCACCACTCCCTTATGTGCCCTCGCGGAAATTCACGACTCTATCTTGAGTATCTTTAATTTCAGCTAAGAAGCTGAAGCTCATTGGTTTCCATGTAAAATTATTTGCTTATATGGAAAAAGCTGAGGTTTTAACAACTCATGCACGTATATTCTCATTGATATAAAATTAAAGTTAAAATTATGTTTTCCCAAAAAATGATGTTTTAATGCGCATAGCAAAAAAACATTTACTTGACATTTTTATACTTAGAGATTTCACTACGTTTATTAGCCTTTTTCTTGCCAAGATATTCACTTTTGAAAAAAGTTTTTTTTTGAGAGAGAGAGATTTCACATCTTTTACAAAGCATATTCTTCTTGCTATTGCACTTCATTAAATCTTGATCTATTCGATAGACAACAAGCTACTATTGGTTCACATTGATCGCATCGCGCATATAATCGTATAGCAATATATGCATATATACGTGTAGCATTACATGCATTATTATAATCGCGTGTCGCCGAGTAGCAGATAAATGTCTGTAAAGTGGATTAACTACTGTAACCACTGGTGTATAATACCAAATATAATTACTGGAAGTCACGTGACCGGAGGAGACGTAAAATATCGGGAGAGAAAACTCTGAACGAAATGAAATATACCGAGCAAATTTTTAACCTGCATTATTAAGTTAATAACTTAATATTCTTGAATGAACCTTTTATACATGAAAAATTAGGATAATATATTTAAGTAGATACCAACAGATTGCGCATACGCGCAATAATAATGATTTATGATACGCGCTCCTTGATGCAGATTAGCACAGGCACTTCACGCATAAAGATACTCCTGCATTTCCATCGCATTGGGTCAATTAAAGCGCGAGAAAAAATTAACTTATATATTATATAAGATTTAATCCAATTTTGTTCCAAGTCTAGATGTAGTAAAAACGAAGTCATATTTTAATTTTATATATGATTCAGGGAATGGATAAATAATTCTATAGAAATAATCAGGACACTATTGGGACTACAAGTAGAACTGCCAATCACTCATTTACCTCGGGTCAGTTTAACTTAGCCAAACATATGTGAAACGTTCAAATCGTATTAATGTAGACACATCTTTAACTCGGCTTTTCCGACAGTCTTTCAGGTGGATCTACTATTTTGACAAAATATCCAGTCGAATTCATTCTACGAAAAAGCGTCATTAAACTTCAAAAAATGTTGTCAAACCATATGGAGCCAAATATGAAGGAGAAGCTGTATGCTTTTCTCAAAGCAGCATTCAAATGTTTATTTCTGGAGTTAGTCGGAAATGATGTAACATGAAAAACCAGATTAACAATTTTCAATGCACGATATGCGCTCAAAGTTTTTGATGGAAGGGATTACTCTCAGCGAATTTTCTGCCGAATTGGAGGATTCAGCTGGAGGATTTTCGTGGAATTTCTTATATACCTTAAGTTGACACATTTGAAAAAAACTTTAATTATACCAAATACATATTTCGCATTAAAAAAAAAACTTGTTTTCGATTGTTTTTACATTCCTTTATTAAGATATAACTTATTTATTACAAACAATATTGTACCTACATCAATTTTTAAGTTCCTATTTTTGGTCTTGAAATCCAAGATAAGACCAAGAATATTCTATAAGTCTCGTGGTTACCCGTTAATTTGGCATAACCCGATATTGTTGAAGCGACGACATTTCTCTCCCAGTCTTCTTCAGAAGGACGCGAGAGATCATGAAAGAAAGAAATATACTGTTCTTCGGCTAGCTCCAGCACTTCTTATACATCGCGATAAACACGTCAAACTGTATACATCTGGTTCGTGCGATAACGCGGAATTCGCCGATGATGAGAAAAATTCAATCTACGCTCCGTGGGAACTGCGAGGGGAAAATCTTAAAAGCACGGGCTTAGATTGTTCTTCCGCGCGGAACAAGCCAGACTGGGCGAGAAAAGTGCAGCAGACCCGCCGCTAAATAGAATTATTATGTCGAAAGCGGAGAATGACCCGCGCGTTTTCATCCCCCGGATACACACGGTCTGTACGGATATATATGTGTGTGTATGTGTGTGTTTGTGCGCGGATAATACCCGAAGAGAGAAAGCTCGCGAAAAAATCGATATCGCTATAACGGACGAGAAACGTCCGTTTCCTTTCGCGTTTCCGCTTGTGTGTGTGTGTGTGTGTGTGTGTATGTGCACGAAGCGCTATTTCTCTGTCTCTAGAGCGCGCGGGCGCTTTCTTCGTTATCTAGATTCGTGCGAGCACCTTTCGGATTCCGACAACGGTTTCGACTGCAATCTCCGTGAAATTGGAAAATTTCAACACTGACAGACGAATTGCTTATAGAACACACAGGCGGAAAATAATATTGGACGTTTCGTGTCGGCTCTTCTCTCCCTCTCGCACACGCGGACTCGCGATACACACTCACGTAAATAATATAGATTGACTCGGTATTGTTTGCACATGGCGTATACGTTATGCAATAGTTTTGGAAACCGTATAAATCGAAATTTATCGATTTACATTATTACGTCACAGCGTCCCTCGCTCTCTCACAGCTGCGAATCTATGAATGGCCATCAGCGATTGCGAAGTCAGCTAATTCCGTTTACGCGACGAATATATCCCACGCAGTCGCAGCTGCTCACGGAACGAAACGACGAGAGGGGAGTCATTCCCGTCGCGAGCGCGCGCGTTGTCGTGACAGTGACGCGGCTAATTATTCCCGGCAATCGGAAGTCGGCTGCAGCGCATCAGTCTCGCGGCGATAAATTAAACGCTCGGCGCTTCGCAGATTATTTATGACTTATCGTCTCCCGTCTTTCGCGTCCGGCTACACTGCTCGCATAAACATACGCTATTTTTCGCTCGATTTCCGGGTTATCGAGCGCACGTACTCCCGCGCAGTTTTCGGAGATAGAGAGGGGGGGGGGGGGGGGGGGGGGGGGGGGTGGGCTCGGGGGGGTGGGGGGGGGAGGGCTGGGGGGGGGGGGCTGGTCGGATAGTTGAATCAGCGCAGAGTTTAGAGCCTATCCGCTCGAACTCGCGCGAACGCTTCCGCCTAATCGCGTCGGGATCTCGCTGGTGCAGTGGCCCGCGAGGAGTGTATACTCAACAGAAATGCGCGTACGGAAAATCGATCGAATATTACATGATTAGGAGCTAGCGTGTAGTTTTCAGTCTTGATGTCATTCGGAGGTGTGCAGCGAGAGGATCTTGGCGATCCAAGGCAGGAAGCTGCTGATCTTCGTGTAGACGGCCGGGTAGCTCGACGCAAGGCAGCCGTCCGCCAAGGAGAGGATGCCTACGAGGATGTCATGGTTGGCCAGCGGTGCTCCGATGTCGCCCTGAAAGCCGAACACGCAATTCGAAAAGTGTCAAACCTACCAGACGCTGCTCTCGCAGCGCCAATTCAAACGGCCCCTTATAAAAATCCCACTCTGTATACAAGACAGCGTATCCGATTCGCACGACTCTCCCGGGAGATTTGAATTTCAGCTCTGCGCCTGTAAATTATCCACTCGCTCGGACTCGGGCGTGTATAGAACGCAGCACGGCCCGTTCAAAAGGCGAACATCGTCATCGCTGCGCATTCTCGTCGTTTTTCGCGGTGGCGCTTTCCGGCAAGATAAATGACATATCGTCCGGCGCGGCTATACCACGGCGGCGGCGGCGCTTGTTCGACTCACCTGGCACGTCTCTTTGGCATTAGGGTTGCCGGCGCAGAGCATTTTTCCCGAGACTGCTTTATAGCTGGGCATCGAGCGGATGCACGTGCGTTGATTTACGAGCGAGGCGCCCGTCACGCTCAGCTGCGATTCGAAGCCGCCGCTGTGTAGCTTCGCTGCCGCTGCATCGGGCTTCTCCTTCTGCGCGCGCTTGTGTGCGCGGGACGACACATAAAAAAGAAACAGAGAGGCGGGAAAAATAACAAAATGGAGGGTGAAGCGGCTGTTTATAACTATGCGAGCTCTTCGCTCGGCCTCTCGGCTTTATTAGCGAGGATTTATTAGCGTCGCCTAGATTTTTGAAGTATAGTATATAAAAAGGAGGATAAAAGAGGGAAAACAAATAAACAACGCTTACCTGGAGTCTGGCCCAGCCGCTGACGCGCAGCACGCTCCCGTCCTTCAGATGATAATTCTCCGAGCTGGGCAGAAATATCGGCAGCAGGTTCGAGTCCACGAAGCTGACCGACGGCTTTATCTGCGGCACACGCGAGGCGCATTTTTATGCCAACTCTGTATTATAGATATATATACACACCAAGCCTTTCTCGATCCGCCTTTCGTTTTTCGTCGAAATTCGTGGATGCAGTGTAAGAAAATAAAATGTATCGGCGGATATGTGCGCGCGTGGATTATACGCAAAGGAAAATATCAATATGCGCGTGGGCCCGGACAGCGGCTTGAAAATCAACGTGGAATTTCGAATTGGAAAAGAAATAAAGAAACAGAGCCGGGGTACATCGCGAGCATACCTCGAGCAAGGCGATGTTACCGGTGAGCAGGTCCTTGTCGAAGGTCTGATGAACGACGATCTTGGAGACGTTGAAGCGATGCCTCGGGAGCTGGAGCTCGGAGCTTCCCATCGCCACGCTGACTCTCGGCACGCTCGAGCTGCGAAAAGCAATTGCGCCGCTCGTTTAAAAGCCAGGTACACGTACTGCACCCCCCTAGACAATATAGCGCTCGCGGAAAGTACAGTGCAATATCGGATCGCGAAGCTCGCGATAAACAAGCTCCGGTCTTATCGACAGGCTACGTATACACGTGTACACACGCAGCGAATAAAAGAAGCGGCTGCTGTGTGTGTGTGTGTGTGTGTGTGTGTGTCTGGATATACGCACTCGTAAACACAGGAGGCGGCGGTTATAATCCAGGACTCGTGGACGAGGGCGCCGCTGCACACGTGCCGACCGGCTCGACGCACCGACACCTACAACAGAGAAAAAGAGAGACACACACGCGTGGATATATGCAGGGATATTCGATTTTCCTCGAAATTAAATCCGACTGGAAATAACGAGTGGCTCGTGTCTTCCTGGAATTTTACTAGGTCAACGCCGGCTGAATACGCAGCGGATTGCCGCTGTTTTCACTGTGCGCAAGCTTTTATGTTCTTTGGTCTAATCAGCGCGCTCGCGCGTTTCGTTCTCGTTTTTCCGATGCGCTCTCCATATATTGCTATCGTATCGGCGATTTTTTTTCATTTCACGCACTCGACGCTGTCGCTAAATTTCATACCGATATCGACGCGGCCTGTCGTCGCTCGTTATATTAGTGTTTTTCGCGGGGACACTCACGCCTCCTCTATACACACAAACGATTGAAAGCTAGCTTCGATAATAACGGATCGCTGAAGCAGCGAAATCCGATATTTTTTTTATCGAAGAACGAAAAATCTGCCGTATATAGGTGTGGTGCATTATACTCACGTGGTAAGGAAAGTCGGCGATATCGACGTGTTTTCTCCTTTGAAGGGTCGGCTGCGAGATTCCGGCTGCGATCGCTGTGTGCGAGAAAAGAAAGAGTTTGAATTTAAAAGATTTTCCGCGTTCGATCAGCAGAGGCTCTAACTTACTTTCGCACCAGAGGATATAGAGGACAACGAGCAGCAGCTTGGACATGTTGACGATCCGCCGAGGAAAACTTCTCTGCTGCTGCTGCTGCTGCTGCTGCTGCTGTTTTGGCTCTCTTGGAGAAAGCGCGCGCGAGGGAGATAAGAACGAAGCGTCGAAGCGACTTGAACTTTCGGCCAGATAAAGAACTCGACAAATGATAGTTTCGTGTGGCGAGAGCGATAACATCGTCCTAGCCCCTATCTCCTCTTTTCCAGGGACTCTCAAATTTTCCGTTCTACATATAACTGTATATACCTACACTGCCGCTCCGCGTGCATCGAGACTTCCGGTGTATTGATAAAAAAAAAGAAGAAAATTACACATCCGCGGAGCTCTTCCGGGCTTGAAAAAGTGGCTTTCGATGCGGAATAAAGAAAAAACAAGGATAAGCAACTTCTTGCCAGCGCCTCACCACCTCGGCCGCGTGTTCTCTTGCGGATATTTATGTAACTTTTTCTCAGCGCGCAAGTCCTCCCCGCTCAGCGAAAGTTGAGCGCGCGCCCGCGCGCGCGGAGAGAAATCGACCTCTGCGGAGAACTATCGTAAAGAGCTTTGCTCCTGCTAGTCGAGCACTTTCGTAATGTTTTACTTTTCTTGCCTCGCTCCTATACCCGCTTCTCGGCAGCCCCGGCGCACGACGTCGACATGAATATAAAAATTAAAACAGCTCCCTTCGACACTTCGCCATTGTATTCGCATTAGACTTTATGTACAGTGTGTAGGTATATTATACGTATAGATACAGCCCAAGAGCTGGGCTGTATCGATTTGCGAAGAAATCGCTTTTACATCGTCGAGAGCGAGGCTCAGACGCCGGTGACGCTGGTGATCCAGGGCCGGAGGTAGGCGACGTTGCTGTAGACGCCCGGGAATTTGGGCTGCGCGCAACCGTAGCCCCAGGACACGATGCCGTAGAGGGTGTTGTTGGCGCTGAGGGGACCGCCCGAGTCGCCCTGGCAGGAGTCCTTGCCGCCGACCTTCAGCTGTCCAGCGCAGATCATGCGATCGGTTATGGGCCTGACCGATTTGTAGGCCTTGCTGCAGACGAGACGATCGACTGTCGGCACCGACGTCGCCATCAGGTCGTTCGTGCTCGCGCCGCCTTGCTGCAAACCGTTTCGACGTTCTTACTTGCACGAAGTTGCTTGGAAAGTTTTATAATTATACATCAGCGGCGAAGCGGCTTAATTGCGCTCTAATGTTGTTTAAACTTTCGGGATATACGCGTACATCTTTGAACGCTGCATCATTCGCTGGTATATATATATATATATATATATATATATATATATATATATATATATACCAGCGAATGATATATATATATAGCGTGTACGGTATGAATAATATACACTCAAAGATTCGCATGAATATATAAATTACTCCATGAATAAATATGACTCTACCTGAACAGCACCCCAGCCGGTTATATTGACTACTTCTCCGCCTTGCAAATCGCGCTCCGGTAATTGGATTGGTCGCACAGCCGATCCGTAAGAGAACTCGTCATCGATCTTTTTTTATAGAAATTAAAATATTTATTATGATTCCCTTCACCTATATTCTAGAATCTAGAATCTTTCTCGATGCGGTGATCTAAAGTTAATAATAGTATGCTTATTAATAATAGTATTATTCTAGATTGTAGAATAGACCAACGTACGGGTGTTCCGGATATACTTTGAAAGACATGTCAACCTTAATGAGGGCGATGTCGTAGTCGATCGCCGCGAAATCGTACTCGGGATGCCTTACGATCTCCGAGACGTTGTGGAAGGTGCCGTTGTACCTGTGACGACTGCCAGCCCCGACTCTGTAAGTCGACGCTCTGCCACTGCAAATGAAAATTAAGGTCGCCATGCAGTAACCGTCTAATTTCGGGAATCTCGAATTGGATACGCGGTTTTTAGCATTTTTGAATTGGCACATATGACTATCACGGGTGCGCTTTCGAAATATAAATTCTCCTCGCTTCTCGTCATAGAGATTCACGATAAATCAATTTGTAAAAGTAGTTCACGTGCGACGACAATGTGTACCAGCAATAAACCGAGTATAAATAGCAAAATTACTAACTATATTGCGCAGCGAGTTTAACGAGCAGCTGCGGAAAAATCTTGGATTACCCAACGCAGTGTCCCGCGGTGACGGCCCACTTTCTGCTAATGATCGACGCGCCGCAAAGGTGTCTGCCTGACTGCTGGAAAGTCAGTTGATAAGGATGTTCCTCTATTTTGACTTTTTTGCCGCCGACTATTCGGTTGTCCGGTGCGAAGCCTGCGAACACAGAATTACTCGCCTTATACACACCAAACGCGACGCAGGATACCGTCCATCTTTTTCCCGAAAGCTTACCCAAACACGTCCCGACGCAGAAGGCAACGAGCAGTACTAGAACGTGCGACATTGCGACATCGATTGGCAATAAAAAGTCCGCTCGCTCATTTATACGGACTAGCTTTCGCGCTGCAATCTCCGCTCGTGCGCTGCACTAGGAAGAACTTTTTCATCCCGACATTCGCTATCGATTCAAACTACAATCTTATCGCTCGATGCTCGCTCTTTTCCCGTCGTCAATCTTTGCAGTGCCCACACGCGCTCCCTTTTTTTCGATCGCGATCGATAATCTCGCTATAACTGCGAGCGATGGCTGATTGTTTATGCCGCTACGAAATCGGAGCCGTAATCTGTACATGTTTACAGCGACGCGCACGTGAGGCCGGCGTAGTTTTTTCGTCCTATAATGAGTTATTCCGAGCGATAGTAGAGAGGAGATATAGAGGCGCGCGTGTGTGCACAGCGATATCCATATATATCGATTAGCTCGTTATCGGCAGCAAGAAGCGCATAACGAGCGAACGCAGTATAGAGGCTAATGCGCATCGCGCTCGCCGGATACTCGTAATTAGAAATGTCTGCGGCACAGATCGAGACCCCCTCCCTCTCCGAGAAGTCAACTGCAGTCGCAGCGAGAGATATCGTTATGCACACGTAAAAATATTCGTGTCCAATTATACTATTATATATTGTTATCGCGAGGACGCGATCGATATTGGCATGTCTCTCTAGCATACTGTGTGTGTACACCGCGAGAGGTAGAAGATTATTCAATTAAAATAGTTGCCGCAGCGCGAATCGATATATGCGGGAGAAAAAAGGGGCTGTATACACACCAGGCGCTTCTTTTATTTTATAGATGAAGTTTGCCGCGGGCAAAGTTCGGCGAGCTCGCGGTAATGGCACGTTTAGAAGGAACGAGCCGAAGGAACTTAAACGAGTTTCGTGCGCGATGTATAGCCGTTGCGACTTCGGGAATGTTTAATCGATGGCATCGCTTAATTAGCAATTAAACGACATTAAGTTGCGAGCTTCTCATGCTCTGCAGTCGTTTTTAACTTTGCGCACGGTGACCGAAGCCTCGTCATCGTACTGTCCCTTCATTCTAACGCTGATTATCGAGGTTACGAGTATTCACGTGGCAGAAACGAACGTCTCTCATATTCATGAAATTATTCGACGTTTCCTACGCTCGTTACCTATACATCAACGGTCTTATTCCAGGCTGAAATCATCGTGTCGCTTTGCATTATCTCTTGAAATCAGAGAAAAAGCCGTCACAGTAGCGACGTTTCCGTCCTGGAGGATCCCACGCGATACAGCCGAGCGCGCACTTGTGCGCCGTATGCAAAATCGACGTATTCAAAACGACCACCGCCTCAGCCGCGCAGAAAAATGCCGACTCAGTCTCGCGGCAAATTTTTCGCTCCCGAAAATTTGTTATTCCAACCGGGCTGGCTTCACCGTCATCTCCCCGCGTGCGTGTGCATGTGTATAAGACAGAGACAGGCCTTGAGAGAGATAGAGAGCGGGGGAGTAGACGGGGGTGTAAATGGGGGAGAGTCTCTCGTCGAGGCTGCGCACTTGCAGCTAGCCGTACGACAGCTGCCTGGCGATTAACATATAAATCAAATCTCCGCGCGCGGCAGAGAGAGAGAGAGCGGCGCATCCGTGTCTTCCGCTAAGCTTCTGCTCCTCGCGATGTCACCCATTTCGCGTCTGTTTCCGCGCGGAATACGCCTCCGTCTTCCTTATCCCCCTCTCCAGCTGCCACACACACACACACACACACACACACACACACACACACACACACAC
>QLSS01000026.1:1650461-1661928 GCA_024372645.1 Trichomalopsis sarcophagae | reverse complement strand
GAGAGAGAGAGAGAGAGAGAGAGAGAGAGAGAGAGAGAGAGAGAGAGAGAGAGAGACGCAAGCCCAGGCGTGTCAAGTATATACAATAGAGTCACGCGTCACTCGACGCCGACGACAAAGGATCAAGCTCGTTATCCTCGCGCGATTCGCCGAAGTTCGAAGTATACGCGAGCTTGCCCCGGAGCTTATTGTAAATTTGAAACTTGCCGCGGCGCGAAACACAAGGCTCTTTGAGTGGAGCTGTCTCCGGCGGATCTTCGGCGGTGTTTTGTACCCTCGGCGCGTCTGTCCTTACGCCTTCGAGCTTATGTAATCCAAACGCATACGCTCCTTCGGTGTAGAGTTAGTTGTAAGGGGCGAGAGAGGAGAAGGCAGTCAATGATATTAACCTTGTCGCAGTCGAAATGTAAAAACAAAGCGCGAGAACAGCGACTTAAAAATAGAGTAGAGTAGAGAGGACACTCGGGCGGCATATACCAGCCGGGCTGTTCAAAATTCCTATCCATTACCATTATCCCTCAAACTCCCATCGCACTGGATATATAGCTCCGCAAGCTCAAGCTCTCCTCCATATACTCTCATACTCTCCCAGGCGTGTCATCCGGCGCACGCGGCTGGAAATGCTAAGTAAGATTTTTCCCTTTCTCTCTACCGGCTCTCCCCGCACGCGCGCGCGCGCACGCACTCGTCGGCTTCCTTTACTTCTATATCTATATACGGATATAAAGTATAAAGAGCCGGCGTTAAACTTTTAGAGCCTTCATTACAAAGAAGCGTAGCTTGGGCGGCGTATAAAATTTAACGCGAGATTAAGTCCCTGCAGCGCCTGCAGTAGTCGTCTTTAAAATTCGCCAACTCGAGTGACGTTAACATTAATAGTCATAATAGGCGGTGCTGGCTGGCGGTGGGGGGACCGAGGAGGGGGCAGTACAGAGGGCTCCCGAAATAATTGAGTACTTTATTCGAGATGGAGCTTGCACTCAGCGCGCCAGAAGCATTATTTAAATGCGCGGTCTATAACGCTTGTTCTGTCAACTCTTTCGATCATCATTGTTGCGTCTAGGCATCGCGGTTTTCTCGCGTCGAGCGATTTAAAATAAAGCAAACGCTGTGCTCGCTATTAAGCACAATCAAATTTAATCAGCTCGAGGTACTTGGTCCTGCTCTCGAGGGGAGAGTCCATTATATATACCGGGTACAGCACACTCGGGGGCTAAATCCTGCCACACACGTCTAGGGTGGGGGTCAGTGTCTCGAGCAGCGTAGAGCCCGATAAAATATGCACGACTCCTTGACTCCGCGCGCGCGCGCGCGGCGTTTTTCGAGGAACACACGCACGCGCGCCCAGTCATAATTCACGGCTGCTGCGCCGACGGAGAATAATTTGGCGCGCTGCCTGAATTATTTCCTATAACGTAAACAGTTCAACTCTTCCTCTCTCTCTCTCTCTCTCTTCCTCTTTCGATTCGCTGCGGTAGCATATATCTATGCGCATGCAGCGAATCTCCCTCGATAAATAGAGTCATCGCCTACTATTATATCCATAGCCGCGGCATACAGACTCGGCGCGGCTAATCCGCTGCTGACTCGACACTCGGACAAACCTCTCGCGCAGCGGCTCGGAAAGATGAGACGAGATATAACGGCGCCGCCGCCGAGCCATAAAGCAAAATGCATAATTGAACCGGTGAGTGATTAGGAAGCTCCGCTCGCGAGCGGCGAACTTGCCTGAATAATTTAAATTCCGCTTCGGGATGCGCCGAGGGTTCTCTCTCTCTCTCTCTCTCTCTCTCTCTCTCTCTCTCTCTCTCTCTCTAGCTCTTTTCCCTCTCCTCCACGAGCTATGTGTATACGTGTACGTACGAACACTTGGTTGCTGCTCGCTCTTTCTCTGAATGTAGCTGGAAAATGACGGAGGACGGCCCGCCCAAGGATACTACGCAAGTGTATACAGCCCCGAGGCTAATGTGCGCCGCCGCGACGATCTCTCGAGTGCGGGCCTATCGGAAGACAACAAGTGCTTCCGACGAGGACTGAACTATTTCCCATTGAGTTCGGGTAATGTGCCGAACAATATGCGCTTTCGATGGTTTTTCAACATAATCCTCATGGAATATCAATCAAGATTCGCACAATTACGCTTATAACACAAAACGAGCGGGCGCAACGTTATCGAATTCCATTCAACGAGTTTACGCTCCACTTCGAAATCCAGCCACGCAGAGCGCACGCGCGTATAAGAAAGAAAGCTCTCACCCTTTTTGCCAATTCAATAAACCCGGGAAACACTCGCACGCGTACGTAGCAGCAGCAGCAGCAGCAGAAAGGAGTGCCATGAATTTTCCGGCGAAAAAAGAGCAACCGTATAAGAAAAGACAGAGCTGCAGCAGCGCGCGACATATCATAAAATCGCTAGCCTTACAGCGACGCGGCAAGAAACACAGCCGCTCTTTTCTCGTACACCTACTACTCTCATGAATGGTGGAATCGTTAAATAATTGAGCACGAATAAGGGCGCTCCCGGCAAAAAAGAATATAGCTGCCGCCGCCGGATCGGGAGATAAAAAGCTCTACTGCACACACACACACACACACACATACTCGCTGCAGTGTGTAACCGAGCGGAGAAAAATCGCGCTATGCATCGCCAAGGGAGTCGCAGTAGTAGCAGCACAGCAGCAGACGTCTTGGGACGTTTTACATGTCAAAGTGCGCCCGGGAGCGGCTGTGTGCGTATATAAGCAAAGAGCTTTGAACGTATCTCGCGCAGTCGAGTTGAAAAACAAATAAATTTATTCCTCGCAATTCTTCCTCGCTGATCTGCGCTCGAACAGTTTTTGACTTACTCTCCAGCATTTATCGCTGCTATGGACGTTTTACCAAGAATTTTCAAGGATTCGCCTCGGCGATTCGATATTTTTGGTAAGGAGTTATCAAAGCAGAGGATGGGTGACGATTCAATCAGTCTTGATTTTTCGGCAATTTTTTGACTGATTTGATGAAAGGTAATCCGTTCGGTTTGTAGCATGGAATTATATAAGACGATCTGCTGTCTGGAGAAATTTGTTAAAAAATCACGGACTTAATCTGCATACAGAAGATGACTGTACTAATCTCTCCTATATTTTGCAGAATCATTAATCCAGTCACGCCAAGACGTACCCAGACGTCTTGTCGCGAGAGATCGGAAAAAATAGCAGCGCTGCCGGAATCACTGCGCTTCTACGTCCAAACCCCTGCACCTCGAGTGGAAAACGAGCGCGTAACCGTCGTCCTCCGTAGATATAGCTCGTACTCTCCGTGCTCGAGCTTCGAGCTTAGTTAAGGCAGCATTAGGGCTAGCCGCGCCACAGCCGCCGCCATAGGGAACGCTACTTGCGGCGGCGGCTCGCTCGCGATGTAATCAACCGAACGAGCGAGCGCGACGCTTGAGAGCTCGCATGCTTGACCCTGTGTGCAACAGCGGCAGCTGAATAAACCATGAGCCGCGGGACTCGGGAGCGGGATGACGGAATCGAAGACGTTATACGATGCATATTATATGAGCCGCGCGACGCGAGGGAGATGCAAATTCGGAAAAGGATATTCCTCCTATAATTTTCACGACTGTCGGCTACACTCTTCGCGCGCGTTCGACGGGAATTCTGGCGGGGGGGAAAAGTGAAAAGCGCGAGGGCACACGAGTCAGGCGTATATATCGGTTGACGAAAGTTCGCCGCTGAATATATATGGAGTAGCTTATCGAGTGCGCGCTCGCTCGCGACAGCGGCGTGTCCGTAATGGCATTTCAAGTGCTATAATGGAGGCAGATATTAACGAGCTCAACCGCATCGAGAGAGACAGAGCCGCTCGCGGAAAGCGCATAGCAGTCTCTGCGCGCTGCTAGACAGCCAGCGAGACAAGTTTCAACTCTGAAGTGATATTAAACATCTGTCAAACCGGAAGAGGTTACGAATAGTGGGAGTTGCCGAGAGAGAGAGAGAGAGAGAGAGAGAGAGAGAGAGAGAGAGAGCCGCGAAATGAAGTTACGAGTGCTTTTCAGGATATTACGTTTGAGTTTGCCGCGTAATATACGCGGCGCGCGCGCAAGCTCCGCTAGACTCTTGGCCTGGAGAGAGTAGACTATGGACTAGACTATAGCTATAAGAGAGAGAGAGAGAGAGAGAGAGAGAGAGAGAGAGAGAGAAACGTTTACATCGGAGCGCACAGTTGTCGAGAATGAGCCGCGCCGGCATCCCTGCAGACAACTAACAGCAATTACCCATAGCAGCCGGTGCAACTTGCGGCCGATGTGCGACTCGGCTTTTCGTATACTTTTCGTCTTTTCTTTTCTCGTTGATCCGAGTGTCAATTACGCGCTTGCAATCGAGCTGGAACCCCTTATCACGATCACGTGTATAATTCAATTTCGGAGAACGTTCAACGCGATACGACGATCGTCTTGCACTTGACAACTTAGAAATTTCGCGTCTGTGCATATAGCTTGTAACTTGCTCCGACTTGAATATTATACACATATAGACGTGCGCGAATCATCGATCTCTCGGCAAACTTGCCGATCCGCGCGCGCGGCCGCTTCAACTCTCCGAACTAATAAATATCAGCGTCAAAAAGAGCATAGCTCCAAGGAGCGAAACGCGTATAACCGTCAAAGATTAACGGCGGCGCAAAAACTTTTTGACGAAGACGAACCGACGACTGATGCTCTCTCGCGGAAAAGAATTACAGCGCGTGTGTTGCGCGAAGCGGCCGCAAAACAGAGAGACGAAGGAACACAAAGTAAAAGCAAGAGAGCGAGAGGTATGTCTAGCGGCGAAACTTCTTTCTGTAAACTTTTTTTCTCCTCGTCCTCCTTGCGCGTTCTTCTCGCCGCAGAACAGCCCCGTCTTCATAAATTACGCATTATAACCCGCTCGATCCGGCCGCCGGCTATACTTGTGTCTAATTTGAAAAGTTTGCGCGTGCCTAGCATCATTTGTATTGTAAATTTATACGTATATGTATACAGGTGCGTATACGCGCAGCTGCATAGCGGAGTCGAGTCTCGCGCGGAAGTTTGCCCACGCGGATTTGGCCGGGCCGTAAGATATTGACCGTAATCATTCAGTCCGTCTTTCGCGATAGCGCGCGACGGCTCTGCGCAAGCTCCCGGACGCCAAAGTTAAATATTGCTCGGCAACTGCGCTGCGCGTCTTATTCCTCGGCTGAATCATGCGCGCGCGTTGTTTACTATATGAGACGCTTTTTGTCTCGCGCCAAGGGCCCTGCCCCGTCTCGCTCTCGTTTCTTATGCAGGCACACCCGCGCGGTGCGTCGTTTTGAAGGATCCTCGACGTAAAATGCAGCGGCTGCTTTTTCCCTTGCGGAGAGAGAGAGGGAGGCAGAGGCCGTTGTAACTGGGTGACCTCGTGAATCTTTCAAGGGATGCCGCTGCACCGCTGCGGGGATAGAGTGGACTCGGTGCTTCGCTTGCCTGTGCGCAGCGCTCGAGTTTTCGAGGGCTCGGGTAATTAAACTGGCGCATTTTTAATTAATCGCGACCTTTGTCCTCGGGTGTGCGCCGAAAGAATCCGGGCTGACTGGTGATGCATAGGTCATCGTCGTCTTTTTTCAAAAGCTCTCGCGTCCTCGGCTGACCGTGCGCGGACCTTTTCCACTGCGGTGCGATGGATGCCGATTTAATTGGGTCACTCGCATGTATACACCTTGGCGCGCCGTCTGCTTAGAACGCAACGCTCGCTCCTCTATTCACCATATTTTCTCTAATTAGCGATGGCTGTAGAAGAGTTATTGATGTGTGTGCGCGATTGATTTCTCATAGCTGCTCCTCGAAAAAGACGCTCCGAGAATATTTTGCCGAAGCAATTGGAGAACTATTTTAGGTCGAGCTTGTTTTCGCATGAAAATGCATCAAGGCTCGTGCATGAAAGATATTGACACGTCGCCACTAATAGCATCAGTGAGCTCAAACTGATATATAAACTCTTCTGGACGATGAATGCGTCCACGGCGAGGAGCTCGATTAGCTCTATACAGGCCGAATTTTGTCCACAGCGGCTCGTATAACTGACCCACCGCAGACGTTCAACAACTTTGAACGAGCTGTGTGCACTTTACGCGCTTTGATTTTGATATACCAGCTCGATCGCGTCGGTGTGCTCGGCGGCTTGCGTGCGGTATACATAATTGTGATGCAGCTACCAGAGCGAAACTTCTCATTTAGCCGAGCTCTCTATATATGCAGGCCAAAGTTTTTCAAGCCCGGGACTTTTGAAAGATCCGCGCGGAAAACAAGAGTTCGCCGAAGTAGCGAGCCTCTCGGCCGCAGCCTTAATTAATCAAGCCCGGAGCGCGCCCCCTCGCGCCAACAAGCCCTGAATACAAAGCCCATATCTTTGTTGCTTATTCGGCTCGAGGGCCCGCGAGAAGGAGAGAACTTTGGCCGGGCTTTATTTTCGACTCACTACTTTATAAGCCCCGCGGCATCAGCGACACGACCGCCGGCTATACTTTAATTAACGGCCGGATAATGAAAGTTAAACTGCGTTAATCCGGTTCGTGGCCCGATCGTTTTTTCCCGCTTCCTCTCTCTCTCTATCTCTATAAATACGCGGGGGAAACTAGATTCTCGATGCGCCGTATGTATCCTTCCTCCCTGCGTATAATTGAATTCGTCTTCTCCCGGCTGCGTAATACCTGCGCGACGCAGTAAGTAGTGCACGCGTTTCCGCAGTTACTCGAGAGTGAGAGAGAGAGGTTAAACTGTTATATGTATATATACGTTGCACGCATCGATCCTCTGCCGTTTCTCCGTCTGTTCGCTCGCTGCCGTATATACAGACGAGCGAATACCGAGTGCAGCTGCAGCAAAGCCCCTAGTGGCTTTTAATTATCGTCAATTTCAGCGTAACGATAATTACGAGAGAGCCGCTCTCGACTGCCGATATCGCGCTTCGTCAATAGTCCACCGACACGCCTTTTACCGCGCGACACACGTACCTATATTACACTACTGCGCAAACTTGGCTCTCTCTCTCTCTCTCTCTCTCTCTCTCTCTCTTCCCTGGCGTGTGATCGGCGCGCCCTGATCGTTTCGATTTTTCATTTCTCCTAATGCAAAATCGATATCACTCGCTCTCTGTAATTAATATTATAATCGTCGCGCTCCCTGTACCCTTAATATCTACAATATATACGTATATATAACGATTATCGATTTCCTGTCAGCTGTGCGCTCGCGCGCGCCGCGGATGTGCTCGATTTCGTAATTGGAATGATAAGGGATGGTCTAACGTTACTTCGGCCGAGTGACGCGTGAGAAATTTCATTAGGAGTGCGCGGCGCAGGCTATCGGCTCCGGGATGGGTGTATAATGGCTCGAGCCTGTATTTTCAAAGAGTCTTTCTAATGCAGCGGCGCGCCGGCGGGGAAAGGAGGAAGAGCTTTATAGGTATATCGATTACAGTCGCATTAACTGGTGTCCTCCACGTTAGCTTCGGTACGTGACAGCTATAGTCGAAAGCTCTTTGGGATTTATTTTCATTTCCGCTATTATATCATTTCATATGCTTTCGAGGCACGGCTATCATCGACTTTTCAAAAGCACTCCATCAGCAGCGAGGAGAGGCGAAGGAAGAAAGGGACGAGCTGTTCTTCCTATAGCATGAGAGAAACGAATTCTTTTCAGACCTATTAGTCAAGCTTGCCGTGTAGCGCTATACAGTGCACGCGGAAATTCTTTATTTCGATGAGATTCTGGGTTAATTGTCGAGAGCACGTTAACGGAAGCTTACAGGAGACTTACCACCGTCAGGTCATTTCCATGCGATTCAGAATTCAGAATGAAATTCATTCCAGCCGGGCGATGGACAGCTTTGCTCCGCCGCTGCCGCTATGCCGACGTCGTCGTCGTCGAGGCTTCAATTCTTTTGTATTTTTAATTTCTAAAGAATAAATCACCTCGTTCGCCGCAAGAAACTCATTAATAATTTATACCAGACAGTCGGGATGGGCAGCTCGATATGTTCTCGCGATGTTAATGCTTGACGAACGTTTTATTTCTATTTAGCAAATTATGGCAAGCTTTCACGGGATAGAATTGTGACAGATTGTGACAGATCTTCAGAGATACGAAGTTAGTTATTAAAAAAGCAGAGAGTTATCGGGACTGTCTTCTTTAAAGCTTGATTAATATTGTCAAATGATTGCTCGAGTTGCCTTTTTTTAAAGTGATAACCGGCCGTTGCGAAGCTCAATATAAATGGTAATGGGTCTAAATAATGTATTGCAAGCTGTACAGGTTCATTATGCTCAACTTCGTTGCATATACATGAGCAACAATCGAACGAGATTCGAAATTACTATGTTTTTGAAAAGTGAAACGTTTAAAACAAAGCTGAAGGCAGAGTGATGTACAATTACAAGGATTACCTAAAAAATATGACGTTCAATGATTCTTGGAAGCCAGTAAAGTCTGCAGCAAATTCCTGATCAAACCACTCAAAATTCGCCGGTTAAAACATTCTCACCGCTCGGCATCTCGGCCCACGCGATTTAATAATCCGCTATAAAGCCCGGGCGCGAAAAACAAGAAAAAACCCGATCGCCCCAAGAAGAGGAAAAAGAAGACTGAGAAGCGCAGAGCGGAATTAATCTCGCTCCAGGGCCGATCTCGATAGTCCAATCTAGGAAGCTCGGTAAATTTGCTCGGCAGCAGCGAATGCATTAGAGCGATAAAAGGGGCGCGCGCCCGTCGGGCGAAAAACAAGCTGCCATAAAAAAATGCAGCAGCAGAGCAGGAGCCTCCGCCGCGCTAAACGCCTGCGAATTTATGGTTATTAGGTGATGCGCCGCGCCACTCGTGAAACACTTAGCCGAAACAATGTGCTGCTGCTGCCGTTGCGCGCGTGTGTGTGCGCGTCCGCAGCGTGTATGCAAAGTAGCCGCCGACGGAAAAAGGAGGCATTATAATCTCGGAATGGAAAATTAAAGCGACGCTGCGGAGTTTTTCCGGAAAAATAAGTGTGCGGAGTCACGCTTTTATCGGGGCTAGAATTTTTCCCAAGATTCAATATCATACCCCTTATCGGTTTGCTTTGATTTCGACGGGAGCTAGAGCTGATGGAGTGATCCGCCCACTCGTCTTGTGCGCGCGCGCGCGAGAGTGCGCTCTAAAATCAATCGTCGCGAGTTTTCTCCGTGAAAGCTTCTCGCGAGCGTGGCTATTACGATTTCCTGGGCTGCTGACCTTATCTTTCGCTCCGACGAATACCCCGTTGCCGGGAGAAAGAGAAAGAGAAAGAAAGAGAGCGAGAGCGAGTCGTGATTGCGCCGAGACATGCCACCTGGCATGTCATTTTGAATGAGTTGCTTCTTCCATCGCCCGATCGATGCTTTTTTTTCGCTCTTCGGTTTATGGCTCAGGTGTACTTTGTTAATGCTCTTACTTATTTATACATAGCCCCTGCTGTGGACTTGTTTTATATGTGTTGTATACTGTTTTTACTGCTGTTCCACATTCACGGTAGAACTCATAATTTACGTCGCTCTGTATTGATTCAAACACACTGTAAATCAGCGGAAGAGTTTTGCTTTCAATGTTTATTAAGACGGGAAATCATAAGTTGACGATGTGTACCTGCTCGTTATGGAGAACAATTAAAAAGGAATATTCGTTAAACGAAAGGCATTAATATAGCGTTAGGGAAAATAAGCAAACTTGGTATAAAGTTTAAAGTATTATTTAAAAACAAAAATAATATCCAATAATTACAATTACCCATGCTATTTCTATCTAGAACAATTAGCATAACTTTCATGCATATAATTATACAGTGAAACAAAAATGCTCCCAAGCCATTTATTGGTTATTCGTTATTGATGTTCCAGCATAGTATGCTTAAAAACTTGCATGAATATAGCTTTTCCCGTTACAAATATCAAGCAATCGATATTATATTGCCAATTACGGTATTATATTTATGCTGGAAAGCAAAAAAAAACCTCAGGTCAGTGGGGTATAGTAAGAAAGCTATGGATCAGGAAACCACATTCTGCGATGAGTCTTATGAGAAGAAGGAAGTAGATGACTAAAATGTCTACCTTTTCTGGAATCTCGGGTGGAGCAAAAACCCGCGCCAAGCAAGGATAAGCAAGTCGAATCGCCTTTTCGCTCATGACATATGCGATACCTTTTGTTTTATTCCATGTAAAAGAAAGCGGGAAGAAACTATATGAGGCTTACCTTTCCGCGCTAGAGCAGGAAAGATCTGCAAGCTCACGCACCGTATACATATCCTATCGGTCTTATATGAGTCATTCTACGAAAAGTCAGATTTTGAGGGCACACGCACCAGAGCAAGTTTTTTACATGCCTTTGGACGTACAATATGTAGGAATCGTGGGTGCCACCACCTCCAAACCATATGCCAACAAAAAGTTACTAATGACCAAAAAATAGCCTTTACTGTACTCCGGGTAATTTATTACATGGCCGAGCGAACTTGAAAAAAAATGTCGAAAATTACCGTCTCTATCAAAAGCTGCGAGCGATTTAAAATAGGGTAAAAATCGTCCAAAAAGTGAAAATTCATGGCTTCTCGGGCATTTTTTCCTATTTTCAACGATTTTCACCCTATTTCCGTAGAATTACCAATATACGGAATCAGAAGTATCCGTCATTGCCAATCACCATTACCTCGTCACACACATACATACGGTACCTTTCAGGCCGCAGCCAACGACAAACAACAGTCTTAATTCCGGCGTCATTCGTAATCGGCTCCCAACGGGCTCCCCAACCCGTCCGTGTTTCAATGGGAACGCGAACTTGGAGACGATTCCGCTGGAGTTAATCTAAGTCACTACCCCCCCCCCCCCCCCCCCCCCCTACTCTCCCTCTCCACTCTCGAGCCGAGTAAAACTGGATTATGTTAAACGGCAGCCCTGCGCGCAGATTAATTAGCCATTCCAGCGCACGAGCTACGGCAGCTGCACTTCCGTTCGCCTAATTTACAAGATCCGACTGGCTTATTCGCGACCTATATAAAGAAAAGGAAAATTTTTCTTTCCTCGCGATTAATTATCTCTCGCGCGTGTGTACGCGCTGTATATACATATACCCACGCACAAACACTGCAGACAAAGCACGATCTCCTCAACAAGTGCTTGACCTTCTTTGACTTCCCTTTTTCACATCAGCGCTGTCGCGGCGCAGCGGCAAAAATAACAGGGCACGCACTTTTTTGTCAAAAGGAAACGTAATCCAGTTCGCTCCGCTTTTGATACTCCCCTCGACTCTAATGCGAAAAACAGAAGAAACCGAGGACATCCGAGGCTCGCGCAAAAATCGCGGGTAATTCGAGCTTGTTTTATCAGCGATCGTCTGGCTGGAAAGAGGAGCGCGACAAAGCATTCGCCGTTCTCTCTCTCTCTCTCTCTCTCTCTCTCTCTCTCTCTCTCTCTCTCT
>QLSS01000026.1:1566450-1591364 GCA_024372645.1 Trichomalopsis sarcophagae | reverse complement strand
TCTCTCTCTCTCTCTCTCTCTCTCTCTCTCTCTCTCTCTCTCTCTCTTGTCGGCCCGGACCGGGGAAAATAGCTTTTTACTGCCTGGCCGTGAACGAGCACAATACGAGAAGGCCGGTTCGATTCGTGCGTACAGAGAAAGAGCGAGAGAGAGAGAGAGAGAGAGAGGTTATCGCGACGGCAGCAAACCGATCGTATAAGCCGCAAAACCGCGAGCTTTCTTGGCGCGGCGTGTATAAAGCACTCTGTTTTATTGGTCGGCTTTACATTTCGAGGGAGGGAGAGAGCTGCGCCTCGCGGCTATTTCGAATTTTCCGCGGATAGACTCAGCATTTTTTCTCTCCTCCCGCCCAGCCTCCGGCTGATGCTGCTGTCTTAGGAGAGCTGCGCTGTGTGTCGAGAGGCTCATTTTACTGCGCGCCTTTTGTTTTATAATGCACCGCGCTCGCTCGCTCGTATAGTGCGCGGGCAGTAAAACTATACGAACGCGCGCTATTTTCCTAAACGTTATGCCAGTAAGCACTACTGTGATCGTTGGCTTCTTTCTTCTATTTTTTTTTTTTTTTTGTTTTTGTTTTTGTTTTGTTTTTTCGTGTACGCGCGGTTAAATCGTGAATCATTACCGCACCAGCGGCGGCGGAGTATCGCTGAAATATAATCCACAGCTCGTATAGCCGACGGCGGCGGCGGCGGCGCGGAGCTGATTTATAACCGTCGAGTACACAGACTTGTATCGATTCCGAGGGGAGCCCGTTGAGCTATTTCATTAACTATATTGGGTTAGAAAATTCCCTCCGCGCGCTCGCGATCTTGAGAGGGAGTAACGAGCGTATTATGATATTCCAAAAGGCAATACGCCTCGTCGATGCCGCCGGCAACACTTAAAGCCGCACTTTAATGAAACGACTTCGAATCGAATGAGGATGATGTCCGGGATGATCGAGTAGTACTGCTTGGGTATTAATGAATAATTCGTTAAATATTGTAGAGATATCGATTGAACGCCTATATGGATGTATTTTTTGGTTCGATTATACTCTGATTTTCCGAGTGAAATCCACGTATCCCAAGGAAGCAACGCGTACAAAATGCAAAGTGAGATATCCTCGGCCATCATCTCTTTACAGAGTTTATACGCGCTCGTATTTCGTATACGCGCAATCCATCCGTAGCCGCAGCTTTCGCGCAACGATTCGACAGCAGCTGCACGCGCGGGCGCGCATTAATTTCGCGGATGACGACTGCAGGATTATGTCGAAAGTATTTTTTCTCCATCCCTCCATTATCGTTCGACGCAGCTGCAGTGCGTGCTATACGCGACTATATCGTTGAAAACTTGCCGAACGTTGCTTATACAACATAGGCGTTTACTCTGGGCGATGTATATACGTATAGGGGAGGGGCGTTACAAGACTGCGGCTTAATCTTTCGTGATTCTTCTTCGGCAAAGTTCGCTCGTCGAGGCGATTCCTCCTCAATGCCGCGCTGATGACTTTCGACGAGTTTCGCGCCGACCTCCTTATAGCCGGGAACGTTATATGTATGGGGCATAATGGGAGAAAAAATTACGCCCCGACCCACCCACGCAGTTATACTGGGATGTATTGTGCTCGGGGAAAGTTTTTTGTGGGTATTTGAAGGATTATTTGTTTTTTTTTCTATCTGGACGATCTCTTTGGCGATATTTCTTTAAGAGGTCGTTCGGCGCGTCTTCGAAGTTTGACCCATACTCTTTCAGAAACGTTAATGCAATATAAGATTTTACGAATCTTCATTTATAGATTAAAAGTTCGCGATAATTAATGGGAATTAAATATTAACGATTTTTCAAGTTTGTGCCACTGTCTCATACGGTTAAGGAAATGAAAAGTAATATCCGTTCAATCGATGGCGTGTATTTTCAAGAGATCACCGTTAAATAGCCAGCGAACGCATACCACAACGAACTGCGGCATCTGCGAGCAATAAAATCCGCTCCATCCATCAGAAAAGCTCTCTCTCTCTCTCTCTCTCTCTCCCCCGCAAAAGAACTGCCATATCGATTACCCGAGCAGCTCCTCTCTTTTTCTCGGTCCGCATCTCGAAATCAGATTCCACGTTTCCCTGGAAAAGAAATCCAAACACCCACACACATGCCGAGCGTCCCAGCTGTCGAGGCAGTTACGCCCGAGATTTCGTTCCGCGGAGGATCGCAACATAACCCGGCGAGCTTTACGAGCGAGACGCGATCCTTTCACTTAGCCGCCGGCTCACCTTAGCCAGCCGAGCTGCGCGAGCGAGCGGCACGTGAGACGCGCGCAATCGTTACAGCTACACCGGTACCTGTACGTATAGCTATACGGAAACGTGTATCATTTATACGAAGCTCGGCATATGCCCGATGATTAATTCCAAGGGGAAATTTCTTCTTGCTGGGGCAGTTACAGAGCCGTTTTTTATTTCGTTCGCTCGCGATCGTACTCGACGAGAAAGGAGGGTACTGCGATATAACGGTCGAGAGGAGCGACTTTAGCTGTTCAGTGGCGCAACGAAATTCAGATATTAATTAGTGGAAAATCCGTCGAACGCTAGCTGCTCTCGTACATTATAATACTGCTCAATCCTTACTAGCGCTTCGACGATTTAAAATTCATACATACGCGCTTTGTGGGAATTCATTCGATCGAACGCTAAATCGTGTCTCTTGATTATAAATATACATTCTCGAGTAATAACTCGTATAAAAACGCCTTTTATTCTAATCCTCATACCCGCAAAAAAATTCAAAGAGAACATTTGAAAAATTCGATTCATAATGTACTGCACGTTACAAGCCCTCGCGCAACGATTCGTTCCCGGAGCAGCAACGCTGCACGGAAACGGCTTTGGCATCCTTCCGTGTGTATTCCGCCGCAAGCTCCCTTTTGCGGAAAAAAGCTCACGCGTTTCTCCAGCGCCACGGTGAAAGTGTCAGCAGCTTCGCTTTTGCCGCCGGTGAATTGCGACAAATATTGACAAGCGTATGTATTTTATACCAAACGTTTTAGCAGCTTTCAAATATAAATGCCGTGTCGAACTTATCTGCGCTATTTTCTTAGTGCCACATCCCTTTTCGATTTAATGCTCGACGCGTGTTGCAAAATACTGGTCGCGGGAATTAAAACGAGGTCGGGGTTTTTCTTTTTTGGATGCATTAACAAACGGCCGCACAGAGCCACAGTAGAAGAGCTTATCTCTGTTATTTATTCAAACGCCGTGCGAGCTCACGCACATCCGAGCCTCCTCGACACCTGGGAGCGTAAGCTCCTGATGGTGATAGTCGTTGCAAGCGCGATTCCTCTCTCTCTCTCTCTCTCTCTCTCTCTCTCTCTCTCTCTCTCCACTCGTCGTAAGCTTGTTATAAAAGCGCTGCCGAGAGACGCAAAAACAATCTCTCGCGACGTGGAGAAAGTCGTCGGCAAAGGCAAGGATAATTACAAGGAAAGACGACTACGGCGGAGGGTAGAAAGCAGTGGCGAAGTACGCTGCACTCGTGTCCAACCGCGAGTCACCGCCACCGCGGGCCAGAGACTGGGTTAAGACGCCCGCGGCGTTCTTTCTTATATATGCCTCTATACACTCCCTCGAGTCTCTCTCTACTTTTTCCCTCCAGCATTACGACTACACATGCGACGCACACTCGCTCTGTGCCCAAGTTCTGATACACGGCGTTTCTATTTCCTACCCTCCGTCGCCGGCGGCAGCTCTCGTAAGTCGCGTATGAAGGGCCCACTAATTGGATACTCGTATACTCTCTCTCTCTCTCTCTCTCTCTCTCTCTTATTTCGCGTTGTCGGGAGCGTATACACTCGCGAGCTTTTGCGGTATTTTTATGCAGAGCTCGCTTTCCGACGAGCGACGCGCAGACCCAGGGAAATCGATGCCGGAGAAAAAGAGAAATAGAGAGAAAGAGGGAGGCGCGATCGGTGCTTTTAGCGAGGAATTACGGCCAGATTTATTATAAATGAAAAGTACACAAAGGGAAGGAGAGAGAGAGAGAGAGAGAGGCGCTCGGGCGCACATGGCAAAGGCGTAAACATTACGTATGCGTATGTAAAGTTATCGATCGCATACACACACACACACAGTCTCCGCGTCGCTCGGCTGCACCGGAGGTGTGTGCACATCCGCAGCAGTACCACTGCTCGAGAGGAATGACGCTATACTGGTTGGTATATGTAAGGGGGCGAGAGACTCCACGGCTTTATATATATATATATATATATATATATATATATATATATATATATATATATATATACACGGATCTCCGCAAGTTGATCGGCGATGCAGGGAGTTGATTACTCATTCCCTGCCTTGGCAGAGATTAAATTATCCATTAAGCGCCTCGGTGGACGATCAGTCAGCAGTTGGCTTGCGAATTTAGTGCCGAGCGCGTTTCTCCTCTGCTGCTGGGGGAGGAGCTCGCCTTAAAGATGCAGGCCTCGTTTAACGAGCCGTCTTTGCGCCGCGGGCAAACGCGCAGCCACAGCAGCGATGCACTTCCATAAATCCCTTGCAGTGTATACATATACATATATCTTTATACGTTTATGCGTGAATAATACGCGGAAACCTCATGTTGGCGAATTGCAAAGCTCTAGTTTCGCTGCTGCTGCGCTTTCGCTTGGATTCGGTAGTCTTATCGGTAGTATCGCTAGCTTCGGTAGTCTTATATATATATAGAGTTGTTGAGTAAATTGACATTTACGCGAGTTTCGCGAAAAATGCGTACCAACTCGTGCAAATCTGCAGCGCGTTGGGTAATTTATCGACCGATGAAAGCTTAACCGTTATTTACGCGCTAGAAAAAGCCCCGTGTAGCAATATTTACCGAGCGTAAACTCCGATGCCCCCTCCACCACTACTCGAAAAATTTCGTTATTTACAAAGTCGCGAGAGCAGTGGAAGCTTTGTATTTCCGAGGAAAATACTTACGCACATAAAACAAGCATTGCCCGCGAGGCAGAACGCAACAGTCGCACAAAAAGGGGGAGAGAGAGAGATACCTGTATCCCAAGGAGCACGACGACACGAGCGAGTCGAAAATTGTTCGGCGTCGAGTGACGCGCGCGCGCGCGCGCGCGTTTCGTCGAATACTTTTTTCGACTGTATATCTCTAGCACGGCCGCAAAAAACCAGGGGCGCATCAGCGACATACCTCTTCGTCGAAAATGGGGAAAAAATAAAAGCAGGCTCGTGCGCGAGGAATCTTTGTCACATCGTGCTTTTTATTCGAAAGTCGTAAAAACATTTTATTTTTGCCAGTCGTACATACATACGCCGCGCGTATATCTATATAGAATAGCTCTAGAGGGAGGGAGAGGGACTGGAAGAAAAAGGGTGAAATAAAACAGCGCTGGATCGGTGCCACAGCTGCGAAATCCTCTTTAGAGTAACGGACACCCCCGTGTGTGCTTTCGGGCTACCCTCCCCCCCGCATACGTATAGCACACACTCACACTATAACGAATAAAACACACCAACACAGAGAGAGAGAGAGAGAGAGAGAGAGAGAGAGAGAGATCGAGTCGAGGAGGTGTGTGTGTGTGTGTGCGCGACCGATGCGTGCGTCCGGTTCTACGCTATATAGTTACAGGCTGCAGCAAGACACGATAGCCCCGCTCGCTCGCTGTATTCGTCGTGCATTTCCGTTGCCACGGAGACTGACGGGCCGCATCCGCTTCGCCTTCAATCAATCAAGATTCGCTTCCGCCGTCGAGTAAATTAGCCGCCTCGAGGCTAGCTTTTATGTGCAGTCGCTGCTGCCGCTGTTTCTTTGCCCGTTGCCGGGTTCGTTGCACGACCAGCTATAGCATGCCGCAAATTATACGCCGAGCTTGCGCCGCGCGCATACCAATTCCCATGTACTACTCGCTCGTGTGTGCTTGCGGTGCTGAGGGCTCAAGTTCAATGTAAATTTTCGATGCTATCAACGCGGCTGCCTGTTTCGCCTTTGATCGAGGCGGGAACGAAAGAGAGCTTTATTCCGCGCGAGAGAGCGAGCTTTTTTTCAGCTCGTCAAGGTTATACCATTCAAATGGATTGGGCTACGTCTGCCGCTGTGGAATTGTCGTTAATGCGCAAGAGCGCTTCGGATGAAAAGCTTTTGCTTTTTGCAATTAGTGAGCTTTGTGAATTTGCGTTGAAGATCGACTTTACTTTACATTATTGAAGTCGCTCTCTTTGCAGATTATTTCAATTATTACCAAAAACGACCTCTGAAAGATCAAACGATTCCCTGCTTTGCCTCATTGGTTACTTTTTCTATTATAAATTTAAATTAAAAATGTGTTCCAGAAGAAACTTCGTACGAACATTATAACCGTTTTATTTTGAAAGTTCTGCGACCTGCTTGGATTATTTGTCAAAAATGTTTTTTATAAACATACCCGTTCCCTTTTAGCTCTCTTTCTGATTATATTATAGTACCAAGTATAAGAATAAATCTTCTCTTCAAATTTGAAATCCTGACGCACAACATAGAGCTACATTTCGAGCCGTTCTGCTCGAGAAAGAAAAAGTTGTCCCACACGAGCGTACATTATTCGAAGCACAGCGCTTTGACAATCTTAAACGGCGAAGAAAAAGGTGCGGCCTTTTAAAAGCGTCCACTAAACGGCGCGGGCGAGTGTTCGACGACGCGTGGGAATACGCGAGTGTTATACACACACACACACACACACACACACACACAGAACGAGCAAAAGCCACGCAAAGTTTTGCGAGCGCATTCGTAACTGCAATTGAATGTTGCTTGAAATTACCTGTGTCAAGCATTTCCCCCAACGTCGTATACAATGCATAATGGAAGCGACGCACGCACTCGGGCGGGGAGTTGCGATTGAATAATAATGGCAACAGCGAATGTGAAAATAAGCTGACAATGCTTTCGTCTTGACCTATTGCCTCGTCGTGTATGAGCAAAGAGAGGTTGATAAATTATCAAATTTATGGAGTGCTATTTTTGTAAACGATAAAACTCCGGTATGGAGGACAACTTGTTGAGAAAGCTCTGGAGAAAATTAAGAAGAAGTAAAACTTTCGAACGGGTATTTACACCCGCTCAATAATTTACACAGCTCTCTGAGTAGCTATAATTTTTCAAATCCGATAAAAGCAGCTGTGACGTCGGGCTGTACTTCTAGAAGATTAAATGAAAAAACAACAGCTACTCGCATCAAACTCAGTCCGATACCATTACTCACGGAGAAAGTAAGAATAGCCTTCTCTCCAACTCGTATTAACAAAAAAAATCTCAAATATAACAGCCCATCGGACGAATGGCAATTTCTCAAGCGGCATCAGTTAAATCCCTAAACACAACGCGCACACAGAGCGAGTGTCCAGTCGGGGAAATTTGCATAATCCAGCGGCTTGACTTCCCACCCCAGAAGACGAGTCTAATCTGCTGGAAAGCTCGAAACCACGCCGCAACACGGGCAAGCAGTCCGGGCTAATGGACGCAGGCGCAACATTTCTCAAGAGGATCCATCACCCCGAATTATGAGCCTTCAAGTTATCATCGCTCGACTTATCCCTCTTGCCTCCTGGGAAAGAGCTTTCGGGCCTGTCCAATCGGATGCGGACTTGAGCTACTGCCGCACCGCATCGCGCCTGATGACTTTTTGAGCCGTGTGAAGCTTCTTCCATGCTGTTGCGCCGCCTTGTTCGAATCTCCGCTCGTTCGAAGCAATTATAGCGCTGTGAAAATTCAAGTGGCTCGTTATCGATCGCTGTGCCCGAATTGGAATTATCACGAGTTGCCAGTCGTATAATAGGTTCAATAGAGCTATTGCGATTAATTATTGTAATAATGCGCTAGCGAAGCGATAACATGGCTCTAGTTTCAGTGAACATTGAAAAAGCTCGAATCGCGAAAATAGAATAGAATAAGATTTATGATTTACGTCAGGCACGCGTTTATCGTGACGGACGCGATAACTCATGCGAGTAGAGACATACGAAACGTCCGTAAAGCTAATTGTACCTGACTGACGGCGCCTGACGCTGTCGGGCGAGTATCATCGTCTGTTGGCTCGGGCGCGAATCTGGAAGCGAATTTCTCATCTGCGTCCGCGATAGTATATTCAATAAAAAAAAAAAAAAAACATCTCGACAACTATGCAGCGCAGTCGCCTCCTCCGAACACCTGCGAATGAAAATAAACGGAGAGAAAAAAACCGCTCGTGTCGATCGATGAGTCCAGCCGCGCGCGTTAACGTACAGTCGTGGTGCATCGCGTTTCGCTTTTACGCTTTTTCCTCTGGCGTCGTTATGGCAAAGTTCGGTCGCCTGGTGGTACCTCTTCGTAATTTCCGTCGCTGTGCAGCGCGGCGCGGTTCGCGTGTCTCCGCGATTAACGTAATCGGGTTACGCGCGCGGCAGCTATTATAATCGATCGAGAAACAGCCCTGGGAGTTTAGACTCGTCGTCTCGCTCTTCCACCGCACTTGTACGCGAAAGGGTCATCAGCAGAGCCAGCAGCCAAAGTTACGCTCGAAAATGCGACGGATCGTTATCAGCGCTAACTACTCGTCGCGGGCGACTCGACCTTACTCTTTCTCTCCCTCTCGTTCTCTCTTGAGATTTATCTGGGATTCCATTTTATTTTCCGACGACGTGCTGCTGCGCCGACTCTTTTTCGCGATCTCGAGTGGCTCTGCTGCCGTTGCAATGAGAGGGTGTGGAGGGTGAAAATAAAGGAGGCGAAAAAAAAACGAAGTTGCAGAGAGGAAAAAGGAGGAGGCTCGCCGATCGTGAGAAATTGCTTTTACAGTTGAATTCAAAGTATGCGAGAGATCAAAGTTCTGAGAGTCCAGGCGCGATAAGGGAACACGAGTAGTGGCGGATCGTCGCCGGGGCCGAGCGAGCGACGATGGCAAAGAGCCGTATTAAAAGGACGTTTTTCTCCGGGGCCGCAGAGGGGAAAGACTCGCTCGAAGCTTCTTCTGCTACTTCTTCTTCTTCTTCTTCTTTGGCACTTTGTCGATGTTTCTTATAGGTATAAGCGCGCGAGCACGGCTGTAAATAGATTCGAGGAATCTGACGAATGTGCTGTTAACTACGCTTGTCGAATTTGCCGAACTTTCAATAATTTAGATCCTACAGAATCCTCGTTACTTTGCAACAATTGAAAATCTAGATAATCGGATAGAATCGGATGACTGTGCGTGTATAGCTGGATTTGCAATAGAGCTGCTTTTGAAATATTAACCGACGTCCTTTGCGTGCTCGCATCTAGTTATACAGTTTGTGTAACTTTGTAATGCTGTGTAAATACGCGTTTCGCGCAGCGAACCTATGCCGGAACTCCGTACAAAGGCAAATGCAAGGCACTGGAATTTCAATAATAACAGCAAAAAAGAAACATCGGCTTAACGTTCATATTTGAGATTAATAATATTTTAATGGATTTTTGCATGTGTTACGCATCCAAGTGAAAAGAGCTGCACGAGCTCATTAATTAGTTGAGAACAAATAATAATTGCATTTCATCAACGTGCACGCGCGCACAATGTTCTCGACGAGCGTGAACCTGATGCATACTTTACTTGCGTCTCTCATTACAACATATACAATTAAGTCAAAATAGGTATACGTGCGAACGATATAAATATCACCGAAAGCAGTGCGATTCATGATGAAACGAGTCGCGAGCACTTCTTCGGCAAACGATTCCATGAGGCCAAAGAGAGCTGCACTCTCCCGAGCATCGCATCTTTCCAAACAAGCGAGGAGCTGCAGCTGCGCCCGCATTTAACGCGAATAAAACGAACTTGCTTGCCGGGGCTCCCGAGCGCGGCAGCGCATAGTCGAGAAGGAGTAGCAGTCTGGAACCTCCTTAAATTGCACTTAATAAAGTGCGAAGCACGAGTGTCAGGTCTGGGCCGGTAAATAAGGAAGTTTCTCGACGCCATAGTTGAAGGAGATGAGGGAAAGGAGCACAAGCCGACGCATCGCTTAGGCCTTGAGAGAGAAAGAGGGAGAGAGGAGGAGGGACACGCCTCGGCGCTAGCGCAGCCCTCGAGAACTAGAGCTCTACTCTCGCGCAGTGGATAACGAAGAAGCCGACTGGCTCCGAGAGACGTATCAATTACACTTGAAAGATTAGCTCTGCCTCTCGAGAGGCCGAGTTAGTTCCGGCGAATTTTCGCGGAGCACGCGAGTCGCGTCTCTCGTTCTCGCTCTGCCGTGTATAAGGAGCTTGCAAGCTTCAGCCGGGGCTCGTTTATTGTCGGGAAGCCGGGGAATATGGATGTCTTCATATCCCCCGGCATTTTTCGAGCTAGTTTGTGAATTTTTTCCCCAGCGGGGGCAGAGGTGATTTAATTAAATGCGCCGTGCTCTGAAAAATGTACTGCAGAATGGGATTTAGTTTCGAGCGCATTCGGGGTATATAAGAGGTACTGTTAGTCGTCATTCTGCGAAAGCGCTGCCTGATAGTTACGCATCCTTTGTTTTCCAACTTTCATATTTTTCATTCTAGGAGCGCCATTTGCGCGCCAAAATAATTCAGAGATGAAAGGAGCGCGCTTGATTCGCGTGAATATTCGCTTATGAAAAGTGAAGGAGCACCTTACAAAGAACGTAATTAAAAAGCGAACACTCTGCATAATGAAAGCAGGTTTATTTAACAAAAACTAGAATTTTTATTTACAACTGGGTGCGATGACGTTAGCCCTGAACGCACACGCCGTTTACGCAGATGTATCCCGGTCTGCACTTGACAGTGAAGCACCTCACGTCGATGGGCTTCCGCTTGACACACCTGGCTGGCTCCACGCAGACGTAGCCCGACCTGCACCTAACTCTGTCGCACGTGATATTCGAAGGGAACTTCTTGACGCACCTGCCTTCCTGACAACCATACCCAGGCTGGCAGAGGATCGTGGTCGTGGTGCAGCCGGTCTCGGACCGGCAGTCGATCGCTTCGCAGGTCTCTCTCGGTAAGCACCTGCCATCCTTGCAGAAGAAGCCCGGACTGCAGTCGCGCTTCGAGCAGGTCAGCTGCGCTTGGACCTGGTAGACGGCCAGCAGGCAGACGATGAGTACGCTTTTCATTCTGAGAGTGCTGAGATTGAGACTGTATTAACGATGCTAATCTGAGCGTCGCCTTTTATACCCAAATGCTCGACGAGTCTCTTCGAATGACGAGCTTATCTCTCCCGATGTTTTTCCGTCTTTGTTTCCTCGTCTCTCTTTTCCTTCAGTGGTGCGTAATCCGTTCCAGCTTATTGAGAACAAAGAAAGAGCGATATGCTTACGACTCTCGATCAGGCGATAAGCGTATGAAATCACAAAACAATAAAGCTTAACTCGCCTAGATCTTCTACGGGAAAAATACGCTTTCTTGACTTCAAAAACGGCGGGAAAAATTGTTGGGGCAAGCGCCCGGACCATTTGTTTTCTAATTGTACAGGTTTAGAACAATGCAAAACCACGTTCCAACGCGGACAAAAGAGCCTTGCGACACTGTTTCCTCGGCCGCTCACCCTGGTAGAAATGTTATCGGTTAATAAGCTAAGACACTTAGCTAAGTTGTGGTTAATGATTTAACTAAATAAGCGTTTAACCGTTATAAATGCATAGATATGATGCATTAACTCATGATAAAATGAAACTTTTGCTTGAAATTTGTCAAATGACTGTTACCATCCAAAAATTGTAGAAAAATACGTTACGATCGTAAAAATCCAAATATTTGTAATAAGACATACATACGTTTTAATGCCAAAAAAGGGAAAAACTATTTTTAACTTAATAATAATACTGATGTGCTGTTTAGCAATATTTTAGTTAATTCTTTTACATTAAAATTTGATAAAACTAGCTAATTAAAGTTAATTTTTTAACGAATTTCAATCGTTAATTTTCTACCAGGGCAAATTCGTCGAAAAATATCCATTGTTCAACGGCGGGTACCTAATACATGAGGGCACAAACAGAAAATTTATATCAGTATGAAAGAACGGCTTCAATTAAAATAAAAATGCGTTGAAAATGCGTCATTGGGTTAAATGTTACGCTTAATTAAAAATGATTTTTCCGCATTTTCAATTGCAGGTAACTTTTAACCAAATCAAGCATATTTTTTTCAAATTATAGCTCTTTTTACCGTACTCTCATTTTATACTAATCCACATTAATTTTGTTTGCCTTTGTTCAATGGCTAGTTTTCGACAAATTTGAGAGGTCAAGAATACAGTGTCACAAGGCTCTTTTTCAGTTCCAAACATGTACAATGAGAAAACAAGTGTTTTGGGCACGTGGCTCGACAATTCGTTTTCGCCGTTTTTGCAGTCAATAAAGTGTATTTTTCCTGTGGAATATATATATATATATATATATATATATATATATATATATATATATATGGCTACGCGATCTAATTATAGAGTAAAATCGCCGCACACTGAAATTTAACGAACGCGTCTGCATTGTATACGAAAAGTGACGATGTGCTATCACCGCGGCAATATAGTCTAAAATTTCGAAATTTTCGCTCGCGCTCGCATACGCGATAATCAATATCTCAGCGCGTCGTCAAGCTTATTACGGCAATATATTGACTCATATAGCTGGCATGTTTTATCCACAGTAATTAACGCATATTATAATTCATGCTCTCGCCAAGAGGCAGGCATATAATATACAGTCTCGCGGCCGAATTAATTTTTCACTATTTATGCGCGCGCGCCCTTTATTATTGAGATTTACGTTCACTCGTGGCTCCGATCTATATTTCACTCGCGGCAGCACAACAGCGACGACTCGTGTGTGTATGTGTTGCGTATATACAATCTCGCCCCCCTCTCTCTCTCTCTCTCTCTCTGTTTCGATCCGTGTTATTATACGGAAAGAGCACGCATCGGCCTTACGTATATGCGGAGCATTTTTCGTGCATCCATTATGTATTATGTAAGCCTCGGCGCGCGCGCGCGACTGGCCAGACAAAGAAGGCATAGAAAAGTCCGCTGGGCTGGGAGAAAAGGTAGAGGCGGCGGAATAATGATTTCTTGATAAATGCCCGGAATTATTATTTTGACGTACCGTTCAGAAGCTCGCTCGTCTCTGTCTGGGAAAAGTCGCCGGAGCCGGGCTATTAATCACGTCGGCGAAATAAGCGCGAGGCAAGAAAAATTATTCCCCGCGTCCTTTACTACATACTACAGCGCTCGTATATACGAGAATTATGGCTTGAAAGCGGCCAAGAGCCCTCATTGTTTCACCACTTCCCTCTCGACTTTTTCCGCCGGCTCTCTTTCTCCCGCTCCTCGCTTTTTCTTGCAATTACACGCTCGAAATTCAATTGGCAAAATAGAGGGCTCTCTAATTAAATGTTCGCGGCTGTTTCATCAAGGGTAAACACGCGCGCGCTTCTCAATTAGGAGGAAAAATTCGACCGACCTGGAGAATGGAGAGCCGACTATATTTGTATACGCAGAACTTTCGTGTGCGGAGAACTTTTAATTTATTCCCGACCTTTTCTCCGATAAACGTTCTCCGCTCGCGGATTATAATCGGAGTCGGCTGATTGTAGAGCGATACGCCGCCAGGATGCGGCACACTGCATATCGGCTCGACATCAAACAATGTGCATGTACGTGTGTATATACGAGCGCAGCATTTCTCTCTCTCTCTCTCTCTCTCTCTCTCTCTCTCTCTCTCTCTCTCTCTCTCTCACTCGTGTGTGTGTGCTCAGTGGCGTGGCAACGGCTGCTGCTGTGGGTCGAGCTCCCTGTCATAATTTCTCCGGGGCAATAACAGCGGCCAATTGTTTCTTCATTACTAGCTCATTCGCGATATTTGATAATGCACCGTAAAATTGCGATTAAATGAAGTATTGCGAGCGAGTGGTAAAATAGGCTGCTGCTGCTGTACTGCTGCGAAATCGATATTGCCGCGAGTTGCAGGTATAATGTGTAGCGCTGCGGATGAAATAATTTTATAGGTGTTAATTTTCCGTGGGATCGCTTTGTTTGCTTATTGGCGCGAGCACATAATTTTTCTTCCTCGGAAACGATGCTATCTGATGAGCACATTCTGCTTCACGCGAAAACATAAACACAAGGCTCGCGAGCTCGGACAAACGATGCCGCGCGTTACACACGCAATCAGCCACGCCGCGGTGTAATTATGCCATTGTCATAACAATGGCTTCATTAATTTAGCTATGAGGCAGGAGTTAGCCCAGGCAATATAACTAAATGTCATATCAATATACGCGCGTACAGCATATTATTATACCGTACAACATCATCAGGCTTGGCAATGAAAGCTACAGTAAAAGTGGCCCCTGGCGTGCCCCGTACAATACATAACGCAAATATTACTATGGATAAATTTTATATATCATTAGCATATTATGAATACGACGATCGAAAGTTACATCAAACTCTGATTTTTCTGTTCGCAGACTGCTGACTTTCTGCTACCTGGCGGCGTTGAATTGCTGGCTGGTGCTGTGCCCGGCAACGCTCTCGCACGACTGGCAGATGGGTTCCGTTCCTCTGATCGCCTCCCTCGCGGACACCAGAAACTTGGCGACGTGCCTTTTCTTCGGTGGCTGTCTCGTACTCACGTATCGGGCCTTCACGGACTTCGAGGTAAAAATACACTCGATCCGGCTATTGTAAATACACGAAATATCGCGGCGGCTATGAGAGCCCTAAATCAAAGGCCGAATCAATTAGCCCGCCGCGGTGTCAGTGTAGCCTTCTTTCCGCGGCTATATAACCTGTATACACGAGCCTATAATCAATCGGCTCTAGCTCCACCCTCTCGCTCTCCCTCATAGCTACATAATTCAAGCCGAGCCCGCGCGGAGATCGTAAACATCGTCCCGGGCTGCGTGCGCGCGCGCAGGTGTATAAGAGCGAGCGGACACGACCGCACTTTAGGTGGCTATATATGCGCGGCCGGCCGTGTCCTGCGAACCCCGACTCTGCTAAATTCATAACGGCCCGCACTGTATATATACCGCGCTGAGCCTGGTATATATCGTGTATAGGCGACTCTGTGGCTGCGGCGCGCATCCTCTCGACAATGCGCGTAACACGGCTACACTCGCTCCGCGCCGAAAACCTTTGCATTTTCCATTACACGACGCGTTCTTTCGCTCTACGTTTACCGCCTCTAATGCGGTTTCTTTGCCGCACGTGCAGTTTTCCAGCGCAAAGTCCCTCTCTCATTCATACAGAGCTGTTGATTTTATTCAATTACAGTGATCGTGTTATCGTGCAGTATGAGTTGTTTAATTCGGTATTGCTGATGCATGGTTCCTGCACGTCAATAATTGTCAAGTTATACGATGAACGAGCGCACCGCATTCCTGATTAAAGCAGATTCTCGTATACGAATTTACGAGTATATTAGCATTATGTTTATTCGCGCGATGTTTAATATTTATGTGCGCGTGTACACACGTGGATTTGAAAATTCGAAAATTGGAAGGCAGTTCAAAACAACGCGAATGTGTGTGGCGGTCGTCGATACAAGCATCGGGAAAAAGAAATTGGTTGTATATAGGTACAGCTTCTTTACTACATTCCGACAATAGAACCACGACGGCTCCACACAGAGGATATACCTAGTTCTGGCAATAACGCCAAGTCACGCGAGTCGATTTGCCGATGTTTCAGAGCTCCGCAGCGCCGTCGGGGCTCCTCCTTAATCCCCGAAAAATAGGAGAGTCTCTGGGGTGTCTGTTCGCTCATAGATGTATAGGTGTATATACTCGCTTTGGAAAACACGGGGCGTTCAATACATCGCGTGCTCTCGGCGAATCTCGCTTTTTAAATTGATTCTAGCTCGCGAGGCAACAACAGCTTCATCATCGCTTCGACTGCACGGCTGCGTATAGAGAGTGATGATCTAGTAGACAATCAAGCGGCGGAGGCAAGCCGCGCGCAATAATTAATAATCGTGCAGGACGGGGTGAAAATTCGCCGAAGCGCGCGAAAGTCGCCGGAGTACAGAGAGCAAAGTACAGCAAGAGCTCAGCGGCTTTGAAAGTTGCAGGCGATGATGATGAAGCCTCTCTTCTCTCTCTCTCTCTCTCTCGCTCTCTCGAGGTCATAAAGGAAGTTGCCGGGGCAAAAACCATAGTAGTGTGCGACAGCGCGTTCATTATGAACTTCATTTAAGCTTTGAGCATAATCTTGTTTTATCGTGCCGTTCCAACTACTCTCGCCTATATTTATTCGCTCTTTCTCTCTCTCTCTCTCTTTACCCAGGCCGTTCGCTCGTGATTAACGCGAAACACTCCAACCAGCTCGCTTTTGCATTCGGCTTCGCCTTCTTCTTATACGGTTCTCCGCATAATCTATATACTATGACTGCAGCGGTCTGCAGTATATACATATCGACACGAGGAGACTCGCGGAAAACCGATAGGCATCGAGCGTTTTGCCTCTTTTGCGCCGCGGCTTTCGAGCACTTTGAACGACGAAACTTTCCGAGTAAGAGATCGAGGAGGGGGGGGGGGGCTGTTTGCCCTCGAGAGGGTGAAAGAGAAAGAGAGAACGGCCGCTACAGCATTTATATGGAGGCATTCGAGAAATTCACCGAATCCAAGAAGTTTACCGGGCGCAACTATTTTACCATGCGAATCGCTGTTTGATCCCGCGCCTGCACTATATGCTCGCTTAAGCTCGATGGATTCGCGCCGGGCCTGCGCGAGCGGGGCTTTTCTCAAAGTTTTTGAAATACGCAAAAGTTCGCTTGTGCGCCCCGAAAGTGTCACTTTTGCAGCGGGAGATTCGACTCGTCGACGAGCTTTTATACGTAGCCTTTGGCGCATACGTGCGGATTGTCGAGTGGTTGCATAATTAAAACGTCGATATGGGTGAGAGTTAACCTTTCTACTGCTGTATGCTTTGGAACGATACACGGGGAGCTTCGAGAAAGCGAAAGGGAAAAATTGCCTTTCAAGGAGAAGAAGGAGGAAGTGGTGACGAGAAGGTTAATAACCCGCCACGTGGGTAATGTGTCAGTGTCAAGTGCGCGACACTTTACGCGCACGTGGAAAAGTTATAGCGTCATGCTCCGGCTCTATAATACTGTGGTGCATTATATCTGTACACTAGTCTTTTATTTGCTCGCGATGCCAAAAAGACCGTCGAATAATCGTAGCGACTCTTCAATCTATCATCTATTTTTCCTATTTCTATATATTGGCAGTACACATTCAATAACTCGAGGAACATATAGAAGCATAAAATGAAGGAGCGTAAAAAAAAGTTTTATTCAGAAACTAATAACGACGTGTTACAAGTGCGTACGACGAGTTTATCCCTGAACGCAGACACCGTTTACGCAGACGTGTCCCGCGCTACACTTGACGGTGAAGCATTTCTTGTCGAATTTCTTGACACACCTGGCCGGTTCTACGCAGACGTATCCCGACATGCACTTGACGTTGGCGCACGTGATACCTGACGGCGGTTTCTTGAAGCATTGGCCGTCCTGACAAATGTATCCTATCCTGCAGAGGACCGTGGCACAGGTCAGTTTAGGTATGCACTGGCCGTCGATGCAAATGTCGCCAGATCGGCAGTCGATAGTCTCGCAGGTCGCTTTAGGTATGCACTTGCCGTCCAGGCAGTAGTAGCCTGTCCTGCAGTCGATGGTCGAGCAGGTTAGCTTGGGTGTGTTGGGCAGGCACTTGCCGTCCTTGCAGTGGTAACCTGGTTGGCAGTCGAGCGTCGAACAGGTCAGCTTGGGCGTGTTGGGCAGGCACTTGCCGTCCTTGCAGTGGTAACCTGGTAGGCAGTCGAGCGTCGAACAGGTCAGCTTTGGCGTGTTGGGCAGGCACTTGCCATCCTTGCAGTGGTAACCTGGTCGGCAGTCGAGCGTCGAGCAGGTCAGCTGCGCTTGGACCTGATAGACGGCCAGGAGGCAGACGATGAGTACGCTTTTCATTCTAAGAGTCGTGAGATTGGAGACTAGTACCGATGTAATCTCCGCAATGTCTTTTATACCCGAATTTTAACTTGTTTACACAGCGCCTGTGTGCTCGATGAGTCAGTTCAGAGCAGCGAGCTTATCGCGCTCTCTCACTCGGCGTGTTTTGCACGACTGTTTCCTCGTGTCTCTTTTCCTCGAGTGCGCGAATCTCCTGCTTCGGCTGCGGGAATCCCCTCCGGCAAACAAGTCGTGCATGTGTAATCAAGCTAGTTGAAATTACATTGACCTTCGCTTGCACTGTGTTATAGCCATCAGCGTGGGATTCACATCAACTGCTCGCGCCTCTAAAAATAGATCCGTTCTATAGACGCGAGCTGACGTGCGCTATTATACAAACGAGTATCCTTCGCCGTGTGAGTTGGACAAAGTCGCTTATCTCGTTGTTTTTTTTTTCAATTCCTTTCCTTCTACGTGCGCTAATCGTGTGCATACACTGTGCGCTGTGTGATTGCACGCGTGCGCTTCGCTCAGCAACAAATTTCCCACCTCCGTATCGTAAACAGTGCACGTTATCGCCCATCTATGACGCGCCTGCAATGCGAGAAAACCCGTTGCAATAAACTTACGAAGCCTTTCCCTATATAAATCATACGCAATGTCGATGATTTCGAGCTCCCGGGAACTTTCAAAGCGATAATGAATTTGCAATACGACTAGCTGTTGCTCGTCGGCTTGTTTGGAAAAATATACACGAGTTTAAAACATTTGGCTTTATTATTTGGGACGACTACTGATGCTGATGCCGGGGGTGTATATGTATAAAATTGTATAGATATTGAGCGCAAAGCGTATTACACGCGAGATATGCTGGAGGCAGAAATTATAGCAGTGCGACGTATATGTGGAATTCGTGGTTTTATATAACTTTGTTATTCCCTTTCATTGCGAAACCCGTCAATGTTCCTGATGGAAAGTTGAAAATTGGTAGAAATGTCAAACGCGCGAAGATCGTATTATAATGCAAGCGAACGTACGAAAATTGTATGTGCTTATATTATATTTCATATTATTTTAGCGTCAACCGTCGGTAAACACGAATTGTTTCCTCGTCCTCGCGAAATGCAAGCATATACAGTGAACGCATAATAATCATATCCTATACATCGCTGCTGTCGCAAACTGCCACCACGGCCTCCGATTCCTCGTGACATTTGCTTTCTCTTGTCATTTGCTTTCTCTATCGTATCTTATCAGTCGAATAAATCCCAACTTTTTGTCTCGGCAATTTTTGTTGTTTTTTTTTTTGCAATCCCGCGAACAGTAGCGCTCGCACGTTATATATAACGCGTTGTCGCGACGAAAAAAGGACAGAAATGATCGTTGCGTTTGCGAGCTCTCGATCAGCCCCTCGAAGCACGCGCGAGGCCCACATCTATAGGTATATACGAGGGAGGGTGAGAGACGCATCCAGCGCGCGGATTTGCCCGAATGATAAATGGCTGTAATTCAGACGCACAAAAGCGCACTTGGGTACACTGGAATTCTAATTACGAGTCGGTTGGTCTGGCCGCGTCGCTTCTCTCTCGCCCTCGCTCTCTGTCTCTCTCGTTCTGTGGTATATATGCGAGAGAGCATAGCCTGTGTCGCGTGGCCGACGTAATTTTATACGTGTGTTCGCCCCGAGCCATTGAACAGCGCGCTCGGCTGCAATAGAGAGATGCATCGATATGAGAGAGAGAGAGAGAGAGAGAATGCCGGCGATATATCCAACTGGTTTATAGGACTATTGGCTGGGCCGGTTTTACCTTCGACACTCGTCAGTCATCTGCATTGAATGGGGCATTTCATTGTTCCGCAGTTCGTCCAGCTGGCTATTAATATCACACAGATCGAGACATTGCTCATTTTCTCTTCATTCCGCGCGACGTTTTTCCATCGTTTTTCCTCGACTCACCGGCTCTCTCGCTCTTTATGCTTACAGCAACAAAGGCATCCGCCGCTCGTCCTCGGTTGGATGTTCCTAGTACTGCCCTTTCTGCCGGCTTCCAATCTCTTCATCACCGTGGGATTCGTCGTCGCCGAGCGGGTCCTCTACATTCCCAGGTGAGTTATTGTCGCTTCGGAAGGGCCAGAGGTAAAAATTTAGCGCGAGAGTGGAGATTCATAAAATGATTATTTCCACCCGCTGCAGCATCGGCTGGATACTGTTGGTGGCCTACGGAGCCCAGCTCGTCTGGACGGTGATTCCACGGCGGAGGGGCCTCATCACGAGCGGATTGGTGCTGCTCTTGGTCCTGGGCTACTGCCGCACGATCATGAGGAATCGCGACTGGACCTCGAGGGAAACGCTGCTCAGGTATGCGCAGTTGCATAGTTTATCATCGTTCGATCGATCTATATACATGGTTTATATAGGCAGTGAACGCGTACCTTCCTTTTTTTTTAACGCGTTACGCCATATACGTATAAAATCTTCTCATAAAAATTGCGATATTTCGTGTACCTCTAACAAATCATAAAAGCAATCTCTCGTCAGCGCGCGATACTAGTCAATTTTACGGCTGCGCTGTATTTCAGCGCGAAGAGTATGGAATTGAGAACACGGAGAAGGCACGCTGATAGCCGTGTATATGGTAGCGAATGTTTTCAGCAGTCTACGTAAACACGCTTTATTACGTTTTTCGTTTTTCTTTGCGTTTACCTTTCCTGAAAGCAATAAGTCAACGAAACTTTTTATCCTATATACTTGCTGATATAGAAATAAGTTATCCCAAGCGAAGACAAGCTCAACTCGAGTAAAAGTCCTGTTTGAACAAGCTGTTATCAGAGTTAGAATAAATCAAAACTTGAAAAGAACAGCCTAAAAATCCTTCTTTGTCAAAATCGATTCTTAATATAAACCAACGACATCAAGTCACATCCGTCATCGCTACGGAAAAGATGATATTATTAAGTAGAACTAGTCGAGCTTGACCAGACGCCATAGGAAAGAGCCGAGCTATACCGCATACAATAATTATATCCTCTAGCTAATGAAAACATTGAGATTAAAACGATTCTCCTCGACAGGGCGGGTCTCCGAGCCTTGCCGGACAACGCAAAGATGCACTACAACTTCGCCAACTTCCTCCGAGACACATCGCAGCCTAACCGGGCGATTCTCCACTATCAATTGGCCCTGTGGTGAGTAGAACTATAGGTTCATCCCTCACTAACTAAACCGCGCGTGGGCTCGGCAAAGCCTTTCATCGGGAAATTTTATTTATGCACCGACGAGCGCGCACGCTGGCCGAACGAGTAGGTGTACGGATGGGCGAAATAAAACTGTGAAACACAGCTTTGATGCAGCAATTTTTTATGAGCCTTTTAAAAGCGCCGCTCGCGGAGAGTAATGCATACAAAGCGATTTCAATTTTCCAGTCAAAAGCACAGCGCGGCCATTACGCCGACCATTCTTTATATGTCTATACGCGTATACTTGCTTCTCGGTCTTTTTTTTGCTTTTTTAGTTTAGCTTTTCGTTCGTTTTATTATTGCCTCGTTCGAGCGCCGAGATTGCTCGAACAATAACAGCGAGAGAGCGACGAGAAAGAGAGTAGCGATGATAATGTTATTACTCTCGAGAAGTATCTTCATCCGCGTTAGCGCTTTCATTAAACGGAGAAAGCTGCGGGAGAGAGAGAAGTTCTGAAATAATAAATTAGCCCGGAGGAAACGAAGAGGAAGTAGCACCGGCGGCGGCAGGCGGCAGAGAAGAAGAAAAAGCAAAGTTTCGAAATATTTCGTAGTTTAGCGCGAAAAAGTGCCGGGAAAGTCCGCTAAAATATATTTAAACGCTTCACCTTTTTCAGCGTGTATACACCTTCCCCTCGCTATCTATCTCTCGACTCTCATTGTCCTCGACGCCGTTTTTCCGATCTCCAAGGCCGATAAGTGTGCGCATACCTACACCCATTTGCCGAGGCACGTGGCGCACGCAGTTTAGTAGTCTCGCGGGACCATCTGCCGCATTTTTCGGAGCTCCGCACTTTTTTCCGCGCCGCCTGTGTGTATGTGTGTGTGTGTGTGCGTAATGACCGGCTTCCCTCGATTCCAGCCTTATCGCGCACCTGGGCTCTATTTCCTACTAGCTGGCTGCGGGGGCAATAACGCGACGGCTTTCTCCTTACTTTTTCTTTTTTCTTCTTCTTTTTTTGGCCTCACGAGGGGGTGCGGGTATACACACACACGCGGGCGCGCTGAGTAATCTTTGCCAGGCTGTATCGATGGGACTCGATTATCCTAATTTATCGGCTCGATGCGTATTGGGGTGTTTATTGCTTCTCGGCGATTGACTTTTCGTCCGTTGTTATCACTTTTCGTAATTTATTATAAGGACGAGCATTTCTTTTATGTGTCGCCCTACGCGCGGGTCTGGAGGAAAATCGAGGTTACGAAAATCAGTGGTTTCTCATTAACTTATGCGGATTTTCGTTCAATCAAGACACGCGTTACAATGCCAAAAAATCGAACAGATTCGAAAATCGAAGATCGTATATCGAGAGCGAGGTGCACACGATCTAGATCATGAGATTCTGATACGGATAGCGCACCGCACAGGTGAAAAAAGGCCGAAAGCTTGAAAAGAAAAGTCGTGGAAAGGGAGAGCTGGTACTTAAACACGATTCGCCGATGCTTCAAGATTCTTCAAATATTCTTGATGCAGCGCAGGACGCTCGAAGATATCAGAGCATGTGCTGTATGGATGCGCCGGTTGATATAGTTTAGTACACAGAGAATATATGAATATGGGATTTTTTAATTAAAATGTGTAACGAAGAGCTAAAATGAGTAATTTTGTATTTCGCTGGAAAACCATCGGTTTTATTTTAAGCTCAGAGAAACGCAGTTTCAACCCAGCAAAAGTCGTTTCGGCTTTGAGTCGACAAAGAGATTTCGAAACGCACTTTTTAATTCGCATAAAAGACTTTAATATAGCGAAGGAGAGATTGAACGAAAAAAATCAAATTTAATAAAAATGCGTCCATTTCTCTACAGCGCGAAGTATTATACATTTTCATTTACAGGTATAAGCTCTCACAAAGAGAATACGACGGAATCGCAAAAGCTTCAATGAAATCCTTTAAAACATTTCACCTATTACGCGCATGAGAAAATGAAAACGAGGAAAAGAAGCTTCACAAGACTCCGAGAAATATGCAAAAGCATCAGCACAGCCTCCGGCTCAAAGCCTGGGCCGTCATAGTGTTGCACATCCAGGCCTGAAATGCTCAAGCCGTCATTTGGCAGGCCTTGGCTATACATACGCGCGCGTAACATAATGCAGAGGTAAACGCGCTCGCGCGGCTGCAGCAGAGCATAGCCGCATATAGTGACCCGCGCGCGCGCGCGTGCATTATCTTGGCCGAGTCGACGCTGATGAATACCTTGGCTCCCTTAACAAGTATACGTGCGCACGCCTCGACTTTCCGAGAGGCGCAGTGGCCGCTTAATCCCGTGTGGGATTACGCGGTGAACCAACAAAACTGCATTAATTAGCCGCGAGAGATGAAGTGCCACGGCGAATAATGAAATAGAGGGCAAGGGACGCTCTATGCGCTGCGTATTATAATGCAGTACACCGCTCCGGCAGAGAAAGAGCTTGATAGAGCGAGAGGAGAGAGTAGAGGAGTGCGTATGTATGCATATATTATAGAGTGATGTTGCACAAAGGAGGCAAACATACTGCTGCACTTTATAGCCTTTATTTTTCGCGAGAGTAGAGCGATATTGCTCGCAAGCTCGCGTCGATTAAGCTCGCTCTGCTCCTGTATCGATTATCAATCAATTCGAACGCGTTATATACGCGCGTCCAAGAAACAGCAGCATAGCCGGGGGTTAAATGAGCCGCGCAGCTGTTTTTAGCCGCAGCAAGGTGCGACGCAGCTACGATAAGCCGATATAAAAGCTCCGGCTAAATGGGAGCCTATTAAAGCAGCATATGTATTACACACATAATGCACCAATCAACTTTGTCACGTACACTCACACAGAACCCATCGAGTAGAGTATAGTGAATTCGACCCAACGAAAATGCAATCAGCTCGACAAACAGCGACGAGAGAGGCGGAACTATAGATACGCAACGCTGTATATACCGGACGCGCACAATGCGGCGGGCGGGAGCGAAGGACGTGCATATTAGAGCTATACAGCGTGTGTATGAAGAATCGAGAAAAAGAAAAGCGAGTCTCATGAAAATTCCATTTCGCCGATATAGGCGAGGCTCGCAGTAGGCGCTCTGATCTTACCCCTGCGCCGCGTGTGTGTGTATTTAAAACTCGTCGTTGTCGCTCTCGCACCGCGACGGCCAGCGCGTGCTGTTTGTTCCTCTTTTTTTTATGCAGCCGACGATCGATACCGCGCTCGAGGGCGTTTTTTTCGCTCGTCCGTCCGTTCGTTGGAAGAAGCAGGCGAGAAAATAAGAGAAATAGACGAGCTAACGAGATTGAAAATAAAACGCGCGCGAGCGAGCTTTTATATCTGTATACGTACGAGCGTCTATCTATAGGCGAATATCGCGGAGAGAGACGGCGACGTCGTCTGAGGATGAAACAGATAAAGCATGAAAATTTTACGCGTGCGACAGGCGCGCGCGCGAGCAGGCCTTATGTATTTACGATAATGCATTATTTGATTGGTGTTTTACGACGCCCCGCTTTTACCATTATTCACTCGCTCTCGGCACATATAAAACCCGAGCGCACGGCTTCGGCGCTCTCCCAGCACATACGTGTATGCATATAGATATATAATATGTACAGGCATACACTGCATATTGTGAATATATAAATATATGACGTGTACGTGGAAGGGAGGTCGGCGCCGCGGCCTATCGGGCAGTAAATCAACCCGGAGGAAAATCCCTCGAATGTGCTGATACGCCGTAAAAGCGCGTTGCGAGAGAGAGAGAGAGAGAGAGAGAGAGAGAGAGAGAGAGAGAGAGAG